>CM050921.1:9758931-10358931 GCA_027742785.1 Vigna reflexopilosa
TTCTATGCTGTTTCCCAGCTTGTATGTCCATCAACATTGTGTAGCTTCCGGTGGCAGCTCTCACTTCAAGCCAAATTATTGCTTCAAATTATGTACCTTTTGGTGGCTGCCCTCTTTGTTAGTATTAATTTTTTTCCCTTTGAATTTCCAATTTTGTTTGTATTCTTTCTTTGGATCCCATATTTTATTTTTCTACACATGGGGACGGACACCGTATATTGATATGAGAATCATTCTATTAACTGTTTGTTCTGGTTGACCTTACATACATATGTGCTTATGTCTTAGAATAATAATCATTACTCATAAATTGTAGTTTCTGTCCTTTGTTGATCTTTTTGATACTTTTAGATTCTAGGTTTCCCTTCTTCCCGGTTTCCTTTCTTTTCTGTTTCATACATTTTCTTCCTATGTCATGGTTATTTTGTCATTGCCCTCCTTGATCAGTTTAGAAACTGTAAGTGTATAACATTACGAATGAGTTAAAACTACCTGCTAACCAAGAGTTCGGAGATATATGCCCGTTTGACTCAGTCTCTGTAGAGTTTACTGTAGCACAAATCTGCAACTGCTCAATTCCTTTTTATTTATTTATTTATTATGTTTTGTTTCGTTGTGTCGGAAGATGAAGATATTGACCGGGCCTTGTTACTTTTGGGTACAGGACAACTCAGTAGGATATGCAGACGTTGATTTTCTGTGCTTGAAAAAATAAAAAATGAAAATATGAAAAATCACTAATATACTTTGTATTATTAAAATTGAACCGTCATTATCTTGTCGGTTTCTAGGTAACTTGTGGAACTGAAGAATCTCTCTATTTGACCTTCATGATCCCTCTATATTATTATCATTGATTTAATTAATTCTCTTTTTCTCAATAAATTTTAAACAACATTTCTATGACCTTTAAAACTTGCGAGAATAAAAGCCATAATAAAGTAATGTATCTAGAAAGAGTAAATCAAAGTGACATTGTAAGCGTAAGCAAGGATAGATAACTTGAAAAAGATTAATTTTGATTAACATTAATAATTTTTCATGCAACAATTATTCATTACTCTCTTTAGGAAATTCATGACAATTTAACTTAAATTGTATCCCATGCTCGAACTTTTTTTATTTAATTTTTTTTCTACATTATGGTTGTTGATACTTGAAGGTATTCGTGTTAATTACAATCTCTAGTTTAAACAATTATTAAAACAATGGTATTTATTTATTAACATACTTTTCCTTTTTTTATCTCAGTAAAATGTAATAATAATAATTATTTTACTATTGAAAACTCGCAATAGTTAATTAAACCTAGTTTTTCTTCCACTTAAAAATCATTGGTGATTCTTATTCTTTACTATATTTTATGTTATTTATCATTAGTGTTTAATTTAAGTCGGGGATACTTGTTAAACAAATATTATTAACTTTTTAATAAATATGTTTACTTTTTACTTTAGTCCAATAAATATTTTTTTTTTACTTTTTTGTCGATCCTCCTTATGTTATGTTATTTTATTATTATTATTATTATTATTATTATTGCAAAAATGTTATTTTTTTCATTTTAGTCCCTTTAAAAATCTAGAGTAATCAATTAATGTTAGTGGTCAATTTAAAATAAAATGATAGATTAAGATCAATAGTAAGTTAAACAATGAATCAAACTTTTGACCTGGACAGAGTTGTCTTTGGTAATCAAACTAGTGTACGTGTAAAATAAGAACAACTTGGTCACATGTTTGCTTTATCACTGCGAGATCTGCTTCAAGATTATTACAAGAGAAATTAAACTCGACGATAGCAATTGAGTGCAGAAAAAATAAGAATTCGGTTTTAAGTTTTAGGCTGATCGTTGAGGCAGTTGAAGGAAGAGTTAGAGTAGCTGGTATTGCGTCAAATGAAACATGAAAGCTAGGATTGACTAACACAAAACAAGATGAGGAATGAATAATAAACAATGGCTTGAGAAATTAGTTGTGCATATGGTGCCCTAATTCAAGGAAGTTCTACCACCTGGTGGTTGACATTACAGAGATTTTTTGTATTGTAAGTGAAGTTAGCCTTAACTCCCTTTTACTTTGTTTGTTGAGTTTGGTGAAGAGATGTGAGTGGGACGATGAACAAGAAACCAACAAATATTATCTTTTTCATTGGACCAAACTTTTATGTTTAGTTGTAAATCTAAAAGCCAAACTAGTAATCATTTCGAGTCAGCACTTGATTTGCCATTGATATGGAGAACACGGAGAATCTTGAAGCAGCCAGAAAGTGTTTGACAACTAGTTTGGAAACATCAAGCGCCATTGCCTCTGCACTAGATGAATCTGGGTCGAGATTGGAGCTACTTAACCAGAGATATCTGGCTTTGCAAGCTTCCCTTAGACCCATCTCAATGCAAAAGTGCTCATTTGTCAACATTGAGCACGGTATAGACAGTGTTCTATGTTCTGCTGCTGCACTCCTTAAGGTTCTTGACTCTGTTCATCGGTTGGAGCAATCTCTCTTAACAGATCCCTCTTCTGATCTACACACATATGTCTCAGATACAAAGAAGCTTGAGGAAGCACTGAAGCTTCTTAGTGACAATTGCAGGTTGACAGTTGGCTGGCTGAAAGACATTTATGAGCTCTTTCAAGACAAAGCAATAACCAATGAGCTTTGCTTGTTGAAGGTGAAGAAATATCTCAGAATATTGCAAGAATTGCAGGTCAAGGAGGAAGGTGCTCGTCTTGATGAAGGCCTTCTTAGTACTGCTTTTGACAAACTAGAGCTCGAGTTCCACAGGCTTCTGACAGCAAACTCCGTGCCTCTTCCTTTGGTTTCATTGGCATCACCACACACTGGCCAGAAAACCAGTATTGCCAAACATATTTTGCCATTGACAAGTTCTTTGGCAGGGAAGTTGCATTCCATCACACAGAGATTAAATGCTAATGGCAGGCTACACAAGTGTCAATCCATATATGTTGAAGTTCGAGGCATGAATGCTCGGAGAAGTTTGAAGACTTTAGATTTGAGTTACTTGGATATTCCAACAACTGAAATTGAGGCTGTCCAGTCTATAGAGAGTTACATAGACCAATGGGGCTACCATTTGGAGTTGTTTGCTAAGCAACTGCTTGAGATTGAGTGGAGGTTTTCTGCTATTGTCTTTGAGAAAATTGGTCCAGAAGCATGCATGGGGTGTTTTGCAAAGATTGCCATTGAATCAGGAATTTTTTCTTTTATTCGATTTGGAAGGATGGTTACTGAGAGGAAAAATGACCCCTTCAAATTGTTGAACCTGCTGTCGATATTCAGGGTCTTAAATGATCTGAGGCTAAAATTCAACCAACTTTTCAGTGCGAAAGCATGTAAAGAAATTAGAACTGTGATAGAGGATCTTATAAAAAAAGTTGTCAATGGTGCCAATGAGATATTCTGGCAACTTCCAGCACAAGTGAAGTTGCAAAGGCCAACTTCTCCTCCCCCAGATGGCAGCGTTCCCAGGCTGGTGAGCTTTGTGACGGATTACTGCAATCAACTGCTTGGGGATGCTTATAGGCCACATTTGACACATGTTGTGAGATTACATCTTAGTTGGAGAAAGGAAGCCTACGAAGAGGGTATCGTTTTGTGCCAAATGTATAACGCAATTAAGGAGGTTGCGGTTAATTTGGATGCTTGGTCGAAGACCTATGAAGATATCACCCTGTCCTACCTTTTTATGATGAATAATCACTGTCATTTCTGCAATTTGAGGGGTACTGTACTTGGAAATATGATGGGGGATTCTTGGTTAAGAGCACACGAACAATATAGGGACTATTATGCAGCACTTTATTTGAGGAACAGTTGGGGAAAGCTTCTGTCTATTCTTGTAGTACAAAAGGACATACTTTCACCCTCCAGTGCAAGTGTGACATGCCAAGACTTGGCAAAGAGACTAACTGCTTTTAATCTAGCTTTTGAGGAAGGATACAAGAAGCAATCTGATTGGGTAATCTCCGATGAGATCCTACGGGAAAATGTATGCAAGCATTTGACCAAAGGTATTATACCAATCTACAGGGCCTATGTCAAAAACTATTGTTTGACAAATGAAAATGATGCTAAGGTTGACAAACTTATGAAATACTCAGCAGAGAGTTTGGAGAACAAGATTACGTCTCTGTTTCAGACCAAGCAGAGGAAGGGTAGTAGCATTAAACAGGCAGACTTAATTAGTAAAATAAAATATCTCAGTCATCAATTTCGCTCAACTCTAGCAGCTATATGATTTCTTTTCCTTGTACTTGCCAGAATGAATGTTAATGTACTCTATGGTAATGTGTATGTACAAAGTTCCAAACCGTTTGCAAGTAGACCTTCACTGTTACTTGTATGTTATCACTGTTACAGCTTAATTAATTACTTTCAATAAAAATGACTGACTTTGGTAACTATGTTATCTTTTGGCTTTGCAAATTTGGCTGTTCCATCTTTTTCAAAAAAAAGGGTAGACATAGACAAGACTTATTTACTTATTTACATGAATAAATGCTTCTCAAGAAATTAGATATATAAATTTATTTAGCCAGCAAATGTCTGTATACTGCTGGTAAAATAAATGTAACGATTATAGATATATGAGTTTATTAATGAATACGCAAACGCCTATTTTAGTCCATTCGACCTAGATTTGGTCTCAAAATCATGGCCTATTGAGGATATTCAACCTGAGTTTTGAAACACAATGGTAGATGCAATGGAGCAGGCTATTGAATGAAGGTGCGACAAACATTGTCATATTATTCTTTGAAAAACAAGCTAGGATGGATGATGTTTGACAAAGATTGAAGAATTGGTACGTGGGTTACAGCAAAGAGGACCTGACTGGCTTCAACTCTTTAACCTTTGGAAAGTGTGGATGTTGGAAGTTTCTTTCAACCTCCCAAGCGAGTTGTGACATACAATTAAACGTAGACTTGGCACCTTTTTCATCCGTGACTTCTCTAGGGAAGGGAATGCGGACCTCAAACACGCCTCTGTGAGGGGACGACAACCGCATGTCAAAACCCAAGCGATCAACCCATATCATCTTTGCCTCCGAAACCTTCCAAATCCATTCAAAGTCAACACAAGCAATGCGTTTTGGTTTTGGATGACATTATTTAAAAGACAAATAAACATAGATAGAGGAGTGTTGGTGACAAACCAGGAAATCCAAATCAACGTAGACATTGCAGAAGCGAGTAATGTCTTCCATGTTGTTGGTGTTGATCTCAGTTACTAAGTTGTGTGCAGAGTCTCGAAGAGGATCCGGTTGAGCATTGCTGTAATCTGAAGAGGTTACCCAAACACCATCCTACAGTTGCAATGCAAATCATCATTCGCGAGCATAAGAGTCTAAAGGGCTGATGGGAAGATTTCTTCCCAATAGTTAGAATTAAACTATGCAAAGGTTAATTAGTAAAAACTATATCATAACTTCTGTAGAAGATGATTTTAACTTATGGAGAAGTTTATTTGATCTTTCTTCTTATTTTCTTCTGAGAAGTGTTCACGAAGAGAATCACCCAAGCAGGTCTAATTAAGTTCCATTTCAAGGTTAGATCAAGGTTAGGTAATGAGTTCTACCTCCTGAATGTCTTCCAATTGCAGTACCCGATCCACAGCAATAATGTAAATAGAATCTTGATCCACTTCTTCTCCAAACCTCTTCCTCCACACAGAAACAAAACGCTGCATATACACATGCACACAAAGTGATGAACTTTTATTCATGATCATGATCCTGATTTAATTTGACAGGGAACTTAACTAAAACTAGCGAGTTACACTTACCTTTGGATCCTGTGGTTTGGTAAGAGTTCCTTGAACAGTGCATTGAGGAGTGCGCAATCCGAATTGTTCAAACTGATAAACAAACACAGACATGAAAAAAACTTATCGAATAGATAAATTAGCAGTGGGACAGATAGAGAAAGAGATGGAAAATGAGGTACCTGAACATGAAGAGAAGAGGGGATGTTAGTGTTATCACTGGAATTGAAGCAGAACAAGGGAGTACCATGTTCGGGTTCCACCGCGAATCGAACCCCAGTGCCCAGAGGCAAACCCTCTTCGGTCAACGTACATAGCGTCCCCACCTTAGCCAACTCCATCAGGGTTCTCGACACCTCCGCCGGAAACGGCTTCGTTTGGCTCTCACTCTTCACTTCCAATTGGGCCGTCGACGCCGCCGCCACCGAGCATTTTGGGCCTCCATTCCTCCTTCTCAACCAAACAGAGCCACTTCTCTTGGTTGCGCTTGCGGGTGCAAGTTTCACCCGTGGACACGCTGCACCGAATTGCCTCGTTTGAATTTGAAGCAGCATTTCTTCAGATAGATCGCAGACACTCTCAGTGCTAAAGTAGAAAAGCACGTAAAAAGGATAAGAAGAAAGGACCTCAATATGTCGTTTTTCTAGCACAGTAACTAAACGACACTTCGTTTTGGTGCGTTTTTATTTATCCACAAACCCCTGACGCAGCGTGCTGGCGTTTAGACTTTGATGGCAGGAACAGCGGCGACACTCACCTTGACACCACCGAGATGGTGGCGGCAGCATCATCACCCTCCGATTCCTTGTTCCTTTTCCTGCCGAATGCTTCCTCGGTCGAGAGGTGCGTTGGTGCATCACTTGACAGTTTTACCTTAAACCCTAAACTGAGCTGAAATTAATTGTGTTGAATTAATTTGTATTGCATTTTGTAGGTTTGCGATTGTACAGAAATGGGGTTTTAGGTGCTACTTGTGGGGTTGGTTCTCGAAGCAATCAATTGAATGTGTCACCTTGGGATGATAAACCCTTTCGAATTCTTCCAAGTGGTAAAAAGACTTACTTGGATGAACAAGACGTTGTGACATTCATTGATCCTCCTAAGGGCTTGATTCCTTTGGACCCATCTTCCTATAATCCCTCTGCATACCTATGGTAACTCATACATGCATGCTACAGCTTTAATTCTTATTCTCTCTCAGTTACAGTTACGCACCCACTCTGTATGTTCAGGAAAAAGATTGAAGATATTCCTGAGGAAAGGCGACATCGACTACTGCGATTGTTAAAACCTAGGTATTTTCACTCCTTATTTTTCTTTCCTTCTAATGCTTTTGTTCTGCATTTACAGTGCCTAACACTGGAAATTTTTGCGCAGGCTTGTGTCAATGGCTTGGCAGATAGCTGGTACACGGTATGAGGATCCCAAGTTGGTGAAGAAAAGTGCATCTACACTGTTGTCCAGCTCTAACAGTGATGATGTTGTGGTTGAATATTATAACTGCAGAACAAGTGGAGGTTAGTGAACTGATTTGATCATCGTTGTTGTTTGGGAGTTGTCTAGGTTAGATTAAATATCACACAATGAATGAATGCATTTTGTTTCCTATTGCCCCATTCTTTTCTCACGTCCACATGTAGGGATGGACTACTTTGCTTCCTAATACTATGCACAGTTCAATCCTAGTGCTCAAAATCTCTTCCCTCTTCGTATATGTATATGATTTTTCCTACTTCAGTTTACTGGATTCTTAAATACATTTCATTTGAATTAGGAAATGTTTATTTTCCTGTAAATTTGACCTACTTTCTTTCGTGTTCCAATACTAATGCTGCCCTCAACGTGTCTTTTTGTGTTGAAAGTATTTGTCATGGTTTCGTGTGTATTAGTTTTTGAATTTTAGCATCTTGAAGTTTGAAAACTAATGTCAATGTTAAACTTTTGTTACATAGGACCAACGATAATTTCCTGGATAAATTCCTTTACAAAGGTAAATTTATCATCTCCTTATTACCTTTTTGCTCTTGTACACGAAGTAGTTACTGCTTTCATTTGAAGAATTGGCTCTTTTGACACTTTTGAAGGCCATATTTACCTGCAAGGATGGAGAGGCCTACGGGCGAATCATAAGTAAGTTTCTCTGTTTTTGGCATAGAATGGCATGGATACCTTTACACAATTAATAATTTTAGTGAAATATATGCTTGTCAATCTTAAATGTAGTGGCACTTTGTGAAATATGCACATCAAGGTTGTATTGTTAGTCTAATTGTGAATGCACAGTGAAGTCCAACTACATAACATGTGGGTAAAAGAATAATTCAACTATATACTTATATGTTTTACCTGAATACTAGCACATAATCCAAATTTCTGAATCATTGGAAGATGGGCATTTCGTTTTTGTTGTTAGAAAAATTGAAAAAATAAATAGTGACAACATAAGTCTATAATCACTAGTCTGGCCACACTTCGGGCTCATTGGCTAATGTAATAAAATGGGGAAATTTGGAAGAAGAAAGAGAGGAGAACATAGAAGTATAACCATAAATATGACCAAAAGCACCTAAATCAAGAATCCATGAATTTTTGACTTTTCATGGTTTGAGAAATGCAAGTTAATGATAGGACGGACTGGGTAGAAGATTGTGCTTGGTTGCTGGATTGTAATTTAGATATGTATAACCTTATTTTATAATTAAAAATGTTTAACATAACATTATTTGGATAATGTGAATTTAAATTAATTGTAGGTGGAGGTTTGACCTTGGGTTTTTAAATTAGTAAAATTTGAACTAGACGGAATAATCTTGTATTCATTGGTAAATCTCATTTATCTCTACTAGCTACTACAAAATAATTTAAACTTTTAAAACAAAATAATTACATGAAAACCAAAGGGTACATGAAATATGTTTGTGTATTAATTTATCTTTTGTATTATTCAATTTATTTATATGATATGCGTTCTCTCTTCATTTCATGTTTATTGTTTCTCTTAATAAAAATGATAATTTTTTTCAGAAACATATATAGATAATTTCTCCATGTGGATAGTTCTGTGCTTTGATATAAGTTACGTTCCCTGTTCTATAATGGATCATAAATGTCCAAAATAATATTGTGAGCTTTAGAGGGCAAGGTTCATCACACCTAATACTTCCAGAACAACGACAATATCTCTAAGGAGCCCTGAACCATTATGTTCACAATTTCTGTAACTACTGCTCATTGTAACCCACTATGTTCTATGTTACTTGATTAGTCCCTTTTTGGCAATATTGTAATTGAGATGTTGTATTAAGAGCAATTTATATAATGTTTCGGATGGGTGCCAAAATGTTTTGGGTGGGGGTCAAAATGTTTCGAGTATGGAATCTGGGATAACAATCAAAACACTCCATGTTACACTTTCTCCAAACCTCCTAACGTCGCTTTCAGAGTCTAGGTTACAAAGTTCTCCTAAGTCCTTAATGCTTCTTTTCCAAGTTGTGCAGGGTACCTGAGCCCTGAGTCTAGGTTACAAAGTTCTCCTAAGTCCTTAATGCTTTTTTTCCAAGTTGTGTAGGGTACTTGCCAAAAGTATTCCGACGGTCAATCAAGTAATATGATTGTTCGGTTAGCATAATAAAATCTTAAATTCGTAATAAATGGAATCATCTATCTCCTTACTTGAAACTCTTTTTTAGAAGTTTCGAGATGGACTTATAATTAGCATAAACTTAATCATGGCCTAATAACTGATAAGTACTCTTTACCTGTAAACTTGATTATTGGAGATGGTTAAACATTTGGATGATCGGTCAGCCAGTCAACCGACCGTACAAGATGTAGCAGGGCAAGGGCATTTTTACGTTCACCAACTGTAACTCTTCGTTTGACTGTCTGGGTAAGCGCTGACCATATGGTCATACAATACAATATATATATATATATATATATATATATATATATATATATATATATATATATATATATATTGGTGCATATAATTTATATTCTCTAGCTCGAGGGAAGTGATAAAATTATGACTGTTATCGGATTGTACAACATTCATAAAGCTGCTTTTTGGGTGTATTGATTGTTATAGTATATAACTTGTCCTCTGTTCCCTTTTTCATATGTATAAAACATAGATCAGTTGAGCATGTAACTCAATGATTTTTTATCACATCCAAATTCAAATATTATGTTTATATAGTTTCTTGATTGTTCATATTGTTTAGATAAACTACACTTAGTCGCCCACATTTCGCATGCAACAGGTTAGTAATAGAAGTAATTTATTCTTCTTCTCATACACAATACTTGAAATTGATCCATAATATTGAATTTATACGCTTTTTCTTTTCACCAAGGTTGATACCGTGAAAATAAGTTTATATATGGTCGTCCATCAGTAGATCGAAAAATACTGTACATGTCCATTTTCATAGTTTGTTTACATCTTTACCTGTTTAGTGGTCACTCTGTTGTTTGTTAAATCATATGGTTTCTGAGCCCTAATGCTTCAATAATCTGTATAGACATATACAAGAAGAAAGAATTAGTTGTATAATCTTGTTGTTTTTCTTTAAGATGTTGATATAATTGTGATTTAATAAAGGGCTCTTGATGAATTCATTTCTGGTGCCTGGTTTTGTTTTTTTCTTTTATGTTTTTGTGATTCATTGTTTTAAGCTTAAATCTTGGTTGTCCTTAATATTAACATATTTTTTTAATTCAACAACTTCCCAGGTGGCTCACTTTTGGCTGCAGTTGCCGACTCCTTCTCCCCTTTGTATTTTGCGGTGAGACAACTTAAGGAAGTGATGTCAACTGAACAGCCATGCGATTTAGCATATGAATTTGGGGATGGACTATATGATATCAAAGAGCTCCCATCAGGCTTTCCAAGACCAGGTAGCAACTTATTTCTTTTGTAAAGAGATAATCTCAGTTCTGAAAGTACACATGTTACATTTTTTAAAGAATTTGTATTGCTTCTATATGTTAAAATTTAAGTTCTGTGGTAGATGTCTGCATGATGTATTCTTGTTGCATTATTTTCTATATACCTCTTCATTGGTTTTCCCTGTAATATACACTAGAAGCAAGCAGGGTGATCATGTCATTTTTCAAAGTCCACTTATGCCCCAACTTTATTGGCTTTTGTTTATGCAGCTAAGCATCCTTATCCTTTCAACGATCAAATTGTTGTGTATGTTCGCCATCTAGGACCTGGGGTCTCAGTTGGGCAAGCATGGCAAGAGGGTACTAAACTGGAGCAAGTCCCACGAAAGCTATGCGGGGAGATTTTAATGGTGAAGGATTTCACATCATTACGAGAAGATGAATGAAGATAGTGGTTATGCTCCCTTGGAGTTAAAACGACTCTTCGGTTAACAGTTGTTTACATATCAATGATGTGCAAACAGACAAGTTTCTAAGGCATATATGACGGAAGTATGACTCGTTTCCACGTTTGCAGTTTTTGTACAGAACTCATTGCAGAAGTAGTCAAAAGAATAGTACGTTAGATGCAATGTCACATGTTTGGCTGAGATAAGGTGAAATGAGAAGTTACTGCTACATTCTCAGCAGAGCAATGTTTAATATCCTCATTCAAACTCAAGATAGCTTGAACTTCATACACATTAAATATTTCGGTTGAAATACTGTTTTCTTCTGTAACATCCAAGCATAGTACATCCTCACATGTGATGTCGCATAGAAGAAAAATTGCATTTCCCTTTTCCTCAACTATAAAGTTTTAATTACAGGGTACAACACAAATTTTTTATGTCTGCCTTGAGTTGAATGAGCTATCATATGAATTAAAAACTGTTGATAGATGACTTTTGACTGCTTTATAAATTGTTCCAAGAAACCTCGAGCGAACGTGATTCACACGAACCAGTAACACAAACATACGGTGTAAAATTTAAATGCCTAAATGGTGAGATGTCTTTTTTCCTTGTTTTTTTCAAGGTCGTAATTGTCGGTGGAGAATGAGTGCATAGGACACTTGGAGATAGAGGGAGAGGGACACTGCTTTTGGCAATACGGGCCAAGCTTAGTGTCACCTTTAATGAAGGGTCCAAAGATTGCACGATTATGGCAGCATTGGCAGTAACTTCCAAGGATCGTTCAGTATGGCGCCATGGCCGTCTATTCCACTCAATCCTACATCATAAAATGACAACTTTCTTAAAACATATTCTTACAAGATTCAACCTTTTTCCATGACCAAACTCTCTGTCAACCTTACTCTGGTATATTATTATATGCCGGTAGAGTATTGTGGGTCCAATGTTAAGCACTGCACAAACCAAATATCTTGTAATTTTCACTCTTTCTTTTAGTATTGAGGAATGTTTTATCATGGTTGTAATTGAAAGTTTCGTGTGAACCACATAAAATTTATATATAATATATAAATGAATACAATCTTTATTTTACAAAACTAATTAGATAAAATTGAATTAAACCTAATTTATTTTTTAAATAGCTATATTTGTGTTAGACATTAAATATAATAAAAAAAACAGTTTGGTAATGAAAGTTACTTGTTTTTTTTTACATCTTTCTGAGTTTTGTGTATTACTTTTTGTTTTTTCTTACTAACTGGTTTTATAAAATTGAATTATATTTAAAATTTATTTCTTAATAATTATATTTGTGTTAGACATTAAATATAGAAAAAAAAATAGTTTAATAACAAAAGTTACTGAATTTTTGTTCATCCTTCTTAATTTTATATATATATATATATATATATATATATATATATATATATATATATATATATATATAATTTAAAGTTTTATTACTTAACAATTAGATTTGTGTTAGATATTAAATATATATAAAAAAAGTAGTTTGGTAATGTAAGTTACTAATTTTTGTTCATCCTTCTTAGTTAGGTATGCTATCTCTGAATATCAGAAAATTGAGGTTTGCACTTTACTACAATTAGGTTGAAGGAAGCACACGAGCAATGATTCTCCCTTATCTATTACTGTATGCTTTGAGCGTTGATTATGAATCAGGTGAGATAGATGAACACGGTCAACAGCACAGAACCAAAAGATGGTAACTAGCCTTTTGTCGAATGTCCTGTCAATAAACATCTCGCACTCCTTTTTCCTACGACCTATATGGAATGAAAGAAATGTTTGCCCAAACAAATCTTTCTTACAAAAAAGAAAGATTTATATGACAGCTGAAAACTCTCTTCGGTTTAATGCTATACCAAAAGAAAACTGAAAATCTTAAAAAACATCAGACTGAGACCAAGAAAAAGGATTCTTTACTTGAAAAAAGTATGATGGTTTATTTTTGCTGTCATAAAAATCTCAGAAGAAGATAGGTGGGGGTGTCTTTATTTTCTTTTGCATCCCAAAAAACAGCAGTAAGATCAAAGATTGAATGACATGAAAACAAATATGAAAGATACTTCTTATGTCAGAGATGGAAAGATGAAAGTAAAAAGTACACTGAGTGTTAGTTGGTAAAGTGGCCAGATCATGTAAACCAGTAGTACTATTCAAAATTTTATTGAGAGGAAAGATTTTCCCTTTTAAATTCGTTTAGAATCTTGGCTACAATCTCTTAGAAAAGTGCTGAAGAAAGAGCATGTTTGTTATGATGGATTCAGGACTTAAATATTTCAAAAGCATAAAAAAAAAAAGCTTTGTTGAGACAGCAGGGTCCACCAGCCTTCCTGAGAGGTATGTGCACATGTGCCTTACAATTATTGAAATGGCGATTGACATGGTCGAATTTTGGGAGTTAAGTATGACCTAAATTATCTTTTTGGTTATGTTAAAGCTTCAATTAAAACAAATGGGTCCAAGTGGGACACTCACACGATTCTCATCCCTGTCCAAATCCAAGCTCCAAAATCCTCACTAATTAAAACATTCCCCTGCCGACACTATTTTCCTTTTTTTTACCATTCTAAAACTACTTTCAGCATTTAACTCACAAAAACAATCATTATATACATATTAAATAGCCACCATAGCATGAATAAACAAGGTACATATTGGTAGTAAGGTAAGTTGAACTTCCTGATGTTTTTGAAGCATAGAATGTGTACTTTTGTGGTGATTTCACCATGGTTTTCTACCACCAGACCAAATATACACTAATGTCATGTAGTGAAATTTGGATCCAGACACATATAAACCTTCGCATTGAAGGGAGCAGGTATTTGTTGGGAGTTGTAACATATCAGTGTCATTCAACAGATACATACATACATATGAACCAAAAGTGATGTAAGCAACAGGGTTATCCTGACAAAATGAATCAGCTCAACGTCACAGAAAACTTAAAAGGGAAAGAAAAATGAATGTATTGTGATAGATAACAATAGACGGACAAGTAAAACCAGGAAGAACAAAAAAATGAAAAATAAAATCTATAAATGCCTTGAAGAATAACACTTATTTATGATATGACCCACGGTGGCTTTCAGCATGTTACCTGAGCCTTATTCAGGCACCATGAATATAACTGCGAAAACCAACTTGTCTTGTAGCAATCCACATTGGTTGGCTTCTGTAATTATTGAAGTTTGTAACAATCAATTTTGTATTTTACACATCCTTTCTGATCCTCTAGTTCATCTGTTCTCCAATTAAATCCAGGCCTACAAGGAGGAATGAAACACCTTGAAATAGTAAATAGTAGAAGTGCATGCCTTGTGCTGATAACAAGCTCCTAACTGCAGCAGTCAGCAGCAAGAATGCAAGGGCAAGCTCTTTCTTATATATCTTGTTCATTTTCTTCACAGGGGGTCTAGGAACTGTTTCTTGGCTTTCCTTTATTTTGTTAAGCTCAGAAAGTCCACTGTCAGAAGTTCCTCTGTGAAGTTGGAGACTCATGGCCTTTGAATCTCTTTCTTCAGCTGCTAATAGATCAGCCTCTGATGACCGACCGGCTTTTTTTGTAACAATCCATTCGTATGAACTTCCCAACTGGAACAAACCGGACACCATGGCATTGAATTTGGTTACTGACATCGTGTTCTCAAAGAGGAGGTAAGGAACAATGAAGGGAAAGGATTTTGGGGCAGGAAGAATGTTCAAGAAGGACAAGAATACAGGAATGTAACATATAACCCAGATAGGAAGCTCGGCTTCTGGGACAAACATTGTCAAAGGAAGAATGATGCAGAACAATGTGAAAGAATAGAATGGAAGGATTAGCTTTCTAAGAAGAAAGAACAGAAAAATTAGGTTGGTTTTCTTCCAGAACGCAATCTGCAATATTGAGAAATCGGAACATGTTTAGATTGTATTTTACTACCAAACAGTGCACAGACAGTAACAGAAAATGCATCATCACCTTTGAGGTTATAATCGCTGGAAGGCACAAACGAAAGAGTTGCATAGGACCAGAATGCCATCTATGTTGTTGTTTCCTATAAGCTTCATATGATTCAGGAAGCTCACAAAGCACCTGAAAGAAGTTTTTTAGACTAACTGCAGCTGAATTGTTCACATAAACAGTTTTTCACTGTTGTTTCACCCCAAAAGTTAGTGTAACACGTCTATGAATTACTTCAGATAATTATTTCATCCGATCCAAGTTCATACCACATTTCCAAATCAATAAATACAAAAGGTGTTATTGTCAGCTATAGGCAAATATAAATTGATACAAACTGAGAACATCAGCTTGATTAAAACCCAAAAGACAACTAAATAAAACAAAGCAGAACATGTACCTTAACATCATTGAGATAGATAAATTTCCAACCATTCAGATGGGCTCGGACTGCTATATCCATGTCTTCTACAGTTGTTCGCTCAAGCCAGCCACCAGATTCTTCAAGTGCTTTTATTCTCCAAACACCAGCAGTTCCATTAAAACCAAAGAAATTAAGGAAGACCCCATTCACCTGTTGTTCAACCTCAAAGTGAAAGCACAGATTAACATTTTGGAGTCGTGTCAGTAGGTTCTCATCCTTGTTTACAAAAGCCCAGCGAGCCTGCACCAATGCCAGCTCAGGATTACCCTGCAGAGCGCACACACTCAAGAATAAAAAATGGGAACTAAAGCATAGATAGATCATTCGGAATAACAAGAACGGAAGAAGGGAAAAGATGTAGCCACCTTAAAATGTGGAACAGTTTGCTTGAGGAAATCTGGATTTGGTTGGAAATCAGCATCAAAAATAGCAACGAACTCGTAATCCTTGATGTAATCACAGCTCATTGCAGACTTTAGATTACCGGCTTTGTAACCAGTTCTGAACTTCCTATGACGGTAGATTATATTCACACCTCTTTGGCTCCACTTAGAGACTTCTCCCTTGATTAACCACTGTATGCTCTCATCATCAGAGTCATCCAGAACTTGAATAAGCAACCGATCTTTTGGCCAATCAAGTTGGCTCGCTGCTGAAATCGATACTTCATACACCTACATGCACTTAATGTCAAACTCATCAACATCATTATCAGGAAGAGTTGCAAGCCTTAAAATCAACACATTAATCTACCTTCAAGATAAATAATCAAAACGGGACAATAACATCATCATCATTAGTACTATAATTCAACACAGCAAACATTATGATGAAAGAAAAATTAAGGTGGGACGAATAATCATATCATCATAATGATAATAGTATGTTCAAAGGAACCACTTCATGATTGATTTGTTTTGGCACCGACAACTTTTTTTTTTTTTTTGCTTGAAAGCACCAAACTTTAATGGGGTAGGATTAAGAGAAGTGTGTCACCTCTTTCTCATTGCACATGGGAATTTGAACGAGCACCATAGGATATCCCTGGTTGGATCCTTCCAAATCATGTGAACTGAGGGGGTCTCCATCAATGACAGGCTTAATCTTCTTGAATTTGATCCAGAAACAACCAAGGCAGAGAAGTATTCGATCCACAGACTGAATTAAGAAGAGAACAATGCAGAAGGTTGAGAGAGATTGAATTGGGGGAGCAACATAGTCTGCTCGAAACTCCAACCACCTAACATAGGCAGTGTGAAACCATCCTGTGATCTCTGAAGCTTCTGGAAGGTGCAAGTTATGGTTGTGAAAGTAGTGCCACCCTTTGAAGTGAGCAACCAGCTCAAAGGACAAGAATGCCAAAGCCATCACCAGGAAAGTGAGAATCACCCGAAACAAAAACTTCGCCTTTGCAGACATCTCAGTCTCCACGTGCCCCGAGAACAATCTTTTCTTAACAGAATGGAGCAATGAACAAAGGGAATTCCCAAGCCAAGCAAGGCCACCGACAACTCTATGAGCCTTCAGAAGAAGAAGCCATGTGAATTGCTTTGCATTCTTTCCTCTCTCTTTGTCAACTGGCTGAAATGCTGAGTCCGGTGCATCTATTTCCACCACTGAGTAATTGGGGTTCTCCATGGTCACCACAACGGGGTTCCCTTTCCTTGAACTTGAATCCTTAACCCACCACTTTGAAAAATCTATGGTTCCACTTGGACCCATTTGCTTCCTCAATACCACAAACAACAACAACCAACTTTCCACAAACAGTAACACTCACAAGCTTTCACAACTCACAAGACTGAAGTGTTACCACAAAGCACCACACCCGAGTAACCCGAAAAATCCATTGTGTTTCAAGTTTCAGAAAACACAGTGAAACGAAGGACAGAGCCAGAAACTGGTATGAGTTTTGTTGTGTCAGATCCACGAGTTTAGAATCCTTTGAGTTGAGTTGTTTGGTCTGAATGCATGAGGAAAGGAGGGGGAAAAAGTTGTAGAGAAGCACAAGAGAGTGTGCTTGGGTTGGTTTCTTTATTGGAGTTTGAAATTACCAAGATGGGTTGGTCTAAGGCTTCTACTACACTTCCAATGTTGAAGACAAACGTAATCCATGTGGGTATGATTAGTTTAATCAACGAGTTACTGCAACTATAAAACCATACAAACAAACAAAATACTTGACTAACTCTACCATGGGTCAGAGGCAAGTCATCACTCTCTCCATTGGTCAAGTAAGAACACGACCATATGACTCAATCACCCATGTTCTTCCTTATTAATATATGGGTCAAGATCTTCAACCAAGTTCTTCTCATTTATGGAAATTAATTATTAATTACAATATCAAAGATAATATTTTTAACAATGTCGATTCCAACATCTTAGTCTAGCCGTTCATAACAAAACATCACCTGTTTAAGAAAAATATTTCCATAATTTGTCATCTTTCAATGTTTATTACATAGTTAGTATCTATCATTAGCATATATGTCTCAAAAAAAACATGATAGAAATAAATAGAAAAGAATGATAAAGATATATATATAATTTTTCTTTTGTTTCTCCTTCTAAAATCAAATGTTACTATAAATGTAGTTTCTAATAACTAAATTATTCCATTATATTTAAAATTATATATGATGTGTTTGAGTGGTATTTAATGAAAAAGAAAATGTAACGTATTCAATGATTAATAGTAATAAATGATTTTAATAACTTATTTTTATATTCCTTTTACCTTTTTTTAATACTCTTTGTACTATTATTATCTTTGTTGATCAATTTGTTGGTTTCGATTATTTATATGAAAAATTATACCTAGACATATTTAATTATAACCTTTAATAATATAAAATATTTTATAATTTTGTTGCATGTTTTATTATAAATTTATCAAATATTACAATGTAGTTTCTATAAACTAAATCAATCCATTATAGTTAAAAAATAATAATATATTTGAGTGGTATTTAATGAAAAGAAAATATAACATCTTTGATGATTAATAATAATAAATGGTTTTAATAACTTATTTTTATATGTATATTTTTTTACCTTTTTGTAAAAAAAAATGTACTATTGTATTTGTGAACCAATTTGATAGTTTCGATTATTTAAATAAAAAAACTACTCCTAGACAGATGTAATTATAACCATATACAGAAGTAAAATATTTTATAATTTTGTTACATGTTTCATTGTAAGTTTATCTTTATGTTTTGATTGTTGTTTCTAATATCAAAATGTTACATAGTTTCTATCAACTAAAACAATCCATTAGATTTAAAAGAAAACCTAACACATTTGAGTGGTATTTAATGAAAAAGAAAATGTAACGTCTTTAATGATTAATTGTTTAAATGATTTTAATAATTTATTTTTATATCTTTCTTTTACCTTTTTTAAAATTGTTTATACTACTATATTTGTTAACTAATTTGTTAGTTTCGATTATTATATAAAAAAACAATTCTTAGAGAGATTTAATTATAATCATCAGAAGTAACATATTTTATAATTTTGTTACATATTTTATTATAATTTTACTTTTTATGTTTTGATTGTTGTTTCTAATATCAAATGTTCTAGTTTCTATCAAGTAAATCAATCCATTATATTTTTTTAAAAAAATATAATGTATTTGTGTTGTGTTTTCAAATAAGGTAATGTATGAATTTTGATATCATTTTAAAGATCATCCATCATTTATCATTACATATCAGAATTTATTAAAATATGAATTTATTAAAAAGAAAAAATGCGATAAAATAATATAAACCATGGGTATCATATCAAATTCATGGTAAAAATTACATTAAATCATTTATATTATTATATATGAATAAAACTAAATTAATTAACTTATTAATGTAACAGTTTTCTTTTTAAAAAAAATACGAGAAACTTTAAATAACATATATTTATAAACATGTAAATAATAACATCATCTCTCTAAGAATCTTAAAAACCACTTATTGATTAAAAAAATCAAGTGAAGAATCATTTTCTAGTGATACTCTCTTAAGCTATTTCTCAAAAATGCTTCAAAAGCATAAATAACTCAAACTCAATATAAATAAAAGTGTGTATCCTAAAAAAATCTAAAAATTTATTCAAATATTCATTCCAACTTTCTCTAAAAAGACTAGTAAAAAAGTTAACTCAAAAATCAAAATAACTTCTAAATATTCAATTTAAGTCAATTAACAAAAAAATATTTTCATATTACATCCATATATAAATCACATTCTCTAATTTGAATATTGACAAGTTTTAATATAAAAAATAATTAAGAAATATTAGATCTTAGATGTATTTTCAGTTATACACACTAATTTTTTTAATAAAAAAAATGTAACGACTTTAATGATCAATAAGAATAAATAATTTTAATAACTTATTTTTATTTTTACTTTTACCTTTTCTACAACTCTTTGTGCTGTTATCTTTGTTAACTAATTTGTTAGTATCAAATATTTATATAAAAAACTACTCTTAGACATATTTAATTATAACCATCAACAGAAGTAAAATATTTTATAATTTTATTACATATTTTATTATAATTTTATTCTTTATGTTTTGATTTATTTATACTATTAATAGTAATAGCAAACTTGTTAACTATGTTTCCTTGTATTTTTTGTGTCATACAAAACAATAATTATTGTGTATCATTATATTTTAATGACATATATGCCGTGTTTGCACGTGTAAAAATCAAACTGTAAATCGTAAAAGTACTTACAATACTATTTGTGTTTGAAGGGTACAAGTTAAAAGCGTAAATGATTTTTTCTTTTAATTTCTTAAAGTTAACAAATATTTTTATGACAAGTGTGGTTTTTGCAATTTGCTTTAAGTTGATAAAATTGTAATGGTGATAAAATTTAATTGAATGATACTTTTTCATGCCATAAAATAACAACATTAAGAGAAACATATGGTAGAGAATACATATAAAATAAAACACAGGTGACATTCCAAAATATAGCAATTAACCAAATCATAATCGTCACATAATTAATAAGATAAAACAATTATAAACTAAAATATAAAGTATGAACTTACAATTATCCAAAAACAACTATAAATTTTGAACTTTATATATAAGTTTAATAAACCAAAACTATTTACAATACCGAACTAAAGAAATCTAAGCAGCAATATCTCCTTCATCCAATGTCTGCTCCAGAGATACCTCTTTTCTCTCTACTCACACCTACAAGATAATCATTGCAAATGAACGAACACAACATCATACAAAACACAAGCACAAACAAAAGAAGAAGGGTAAGCTAGATCACAACAATTTATGATATATATATATATATATATATATATATATATATATATATATATATTACCATAAAGTTAACATTCACTCAACAACTCTAGCACATCCAACCAAATAAACACTTGTTATGCATGACGACCCTTTTTACTTGACCATCCGAATTAGTATGAATATGTAGTTATGGCAGTTCGTGCACTTGTTGTGGTGAAATAGCTAACCCACCCCAAGCTACCACAGAAGGTTAGTCCGTTATCACTCGCCTTAGGCCAAGGTAAAGCTCCTAGACTAGGACCTCTTGTTATTCTCACGACATGTCTCACCCTTCTCTACTTAAGAATAGTGTTAAGATATGCCAAATATTCTATTAAAGGATATTAGGTAATCAAATATTATGTTAGTTATATTTTAGATATTATTATAATTTGTGCAGATTTGTGCACATGTCTTTCCTTTAATAGATGAAGGATTATAGGATCCTTGTATGTATATATATGATACTCTATTCCTTGAAATAATACATCAGAATTGTTCTTTAAACCTTTTATTATGGTATCAGAGCCATGATTAGAGCTTATCCTAGCGAATTCTAAGTGGACATTTCTGTTTCCACCCATTGTCGGGCCACTATTGGACCACCCAATTTCTACTATCACGCATAAGATGCCTATACCTCGGCGTGAAGGGGGTGAGTGTGTTGGAAGTCCCACATCGACTAGAGATAAGGCCAATTTATAATACATAAGTGAGGTGCAAATCTCACCTTACAAGCCGGTTTTGTGGGGTTGAGTTAGGCTTAAAATCTCACTTTCTAATATGGTATCAGAGCCAAACATTGATATCCTCTACAATATAGGAATCAGTGCTTTTTTCATTGAATATTTCTGATGGCTTCTTCCGATGACAATCAATCAGAGAAACATGATTCTGGAACTTCCGTTGCTTCCAAGAGTTATATTTCTACTGTTGCCGGATTTGTGACCAAGTCAGGTGCTACTGATCATATGACTTGTGATCCTCATATATTTACTAATTTTTCCTCTAATTGTTCTAAAACTATTATTATTAATGCCAATAGGGTCTCATCTCCTATTGAAGGTATAAGTACTATATCTCTCTCACCCTCCTTATCGATTCCTGATGTTTTATTTGTTTCTTCATTAAACTGTAATCTTATCTCCGTCAGCAAGTTAACCAAATCACATTCTTGTGTTGCCTTGTTTTACCCAACCCATTGTCTTTTTCAGAACATCCATTCCAAGGAGAAGATTGTCAATGGTAGAGAGAGTGAAGGATTGTATTATCTTGAAAATGTCTCACAACAAAACCATAAAAGAGGATTGGTTTGTCTTGAAAATGATCACATACAAGATAAAAACAAAAAAGAGATTTGGTTGTGGCATAAACGGTTGGGACATCCCTCTTTTGGTTATTTAAAAAAATTATTTCCATCATTATTTCATAAATGCAATATTTCTGATTTTTTTTGTGAAACTTGTGTTTTGGCAAAAAATCATCGTGTTGTGTTTCCTTTAAGCAATAACAAAACTGATTTTCCTTTTTCATTAATTCACACAGATGTTTGGGGCCCCGCTCCGCAATCTACACATAATGGAAAAAAAATGGTTTATCAGTTTTGTTGATGATTGTACTCGGGTAACCTGGATATATTTACTTAAACATAAAAGTGATGTGTGTAATGTTGTTCGTTCATTCTATCATCTGATTGTTACACAATTTAACACATCTATTAGGTTCATTCGATCAGACAATGGAGGGGAATATTTTAAGACTGAATTAATAGAGTTCATGAACTCTAAAGGCATCTTGCATCAAACTACATGTCCTTATTCACCACAACAAAATGGAGTGGCTGAGAGGAAAAATATACATATATTAGAGGTGAAAAGATCACTTTTGATAGATGGTAATGTCCCATCTCATTTATGGGGTGAGGCTGTGAGCTCTGCCGTTTATTTAATTAATCGAACCCCTTCTAGTGTGCTGAACTTTCGAAGGCCTTATGATGTGTTGTCTGATCATTGTATCCTTCCTCCCATAGTTTATTTACCACCTCATATTTTTGGATGTGTTTATATATGTTCACTTACACCCACATCAATGTACAAAGCTTGAAGAACGAGCGATCAAATGTGTTTTTGTTGGGTATGGATCAACTCAAAAAGATTATCGTGCTTACCATCCACCATCAAAGAAATTTTATATTTCTATGGATGTGACATTTAATGAGCATGAATTTTTTTATGTTGATTCTCCACTTCAGGGAGGCAATGAAAGTGAAGTGCATAATCATGATGTTAGTATGTTTGATTATGAAGATATATTATTGTGTGAGGATCATTCTGCAGCAAGTGAGCCAATCCCAAATATGAAAACTTCTTTTCTGGATAATACAATGTCTTCTAATCATAACCAATTAACTCAATCTTCTCCACAGGTTCAACTTGACTCTTCAGAGGTACCTTCTGATCCTATCTCTGATAATACTAATTTAGATCAAATTGATGATGGAATTGATTCTTCTTTACGTGAGACCACCAACACATCAAACACTGAGTCAACTACTGTTCAATATATTCTTCCACCTCGTTCTAACTGTGGTCAACCTCTAGCTAAATATGAACCAGACCTCCAAGACAAAGTTAAATATCCCATTAGTAAATATGTGTCATCTCATAGGTTATCCCAGTCATATGCATCATTTGTATCTCAATTATCTTCAATTTCTATTCTTAGTAATATACAGGAAACTTTATAAAAAAACAACACTTGGGATCTTGTGTCCTTACCAAGAGGGAAGAAAACTGTGGGCTGCAAATGGGTCTTTACAATTAAGCATAAAGTTGATGGAACTATTGAGAGGTATAAAGCATGACTCGTGGCTAAAGGTTACACTCAGTCTTATGGTGTAGATTACCAAGAGAGGTTTGCACCAGTAACCAAGCTCAATACTGTGAGAATACTTTTGTTGCTAGCTACAAACCAAGATTGGCCTCTTCTGCAATTTGATGTGAAAAATGCTTTCCTACATGGAGAAATTTCAGAAGAAATTTATATGGATTCTCCACCAGGCATGACAGATTCAATTGGAATGAAGGTTTGCAAATTAAAGAAGGCTCTATATGGATTAAAACAATCCCCAAGAGCATGGTTTGGAAGGTTTACCAAGTCTATGAAGGCTTTTGGCTATAGAGCAAGTAATTCTGATCACACATTATTTTTTAAGAGAGGAAAAGGAAAAATTACAGCTTTGATTATATATGTAGATGACATGATTGTTACAAGAAATGACCAAGATGAGATTTCTAGTTTACAACAATATCTTATATATGAATTTGAGATGAAACAACTTGGAAGCCTCCAATATTTTTTGGGTATTGAAGTGGCTAGATCAAAACATGGTATTTTTCTATGCCAAAGAAAATATACTATTGATTTACTATCGGAAACTAGGCTGCTTGGGAGTAAACCAGCTGATACACCTATTGAACAAAATCATAAACTCTTTCAATGCTCAAATTCAACAAGCATAGACAGAGGACGATACCAAAGGCTAGTAGGAAAATAATTTATTTGTGCCATACACGTCCAGATATCACCTATGCAGTGAATGTTGTTAGTCAATTTATGCATGACCCACGAAAGTTTCATATGGATGCTATTGAAAGAATTTTGAGATATTTGAAGTGTGCTCCTAGAAAAGGAATTTTGTTCTCAAATAATGGAAACTTAAAGGTAGAAGGGTACACTGATGCAGATTAGGCAGGTTCAAAAGATGATTGAAGATCTACCTCTGGATACTTTACTTTTGTAGGAGGGAATCTTGAACTTGGAGGAGTAAAAAACAACCTGTAGTAGCAAGATCTAGTGCTGAAGTAGAATTCAGAGGCATGACACTAGGTGTATGTGAACTTTTGTGGATTAAAAATGTGCTATCAGATTTGGGATTTAAACTAAATGAAGTTATGAGTTTGTACTGTGACAATACTTCGGCTATTGCAATTGCTCATAATCCTGTTCAACATGATAGAACAAAGCATGTGGAGATTGATAGACATTTCATCAAAGAGAAGATTGAATCTGGAATAATTTCCTTTCCTTTTGTAAGATCAGAGTTACAATTGGTTGATGTTCTCACTAAAGGAGTGTCAAGAAGATTGTTTAATGAGTCTTTATTCAAGTTGGGAATGTGTGATATCCATGCACCAACTTGAGTGGGGGTGTTAAGATATGCCAAATATTCTATTAAAGGATATTAGGTAATCAAATATTATGTTAGTCATATTTTAGATATTATTATAATTTGTGCAGATTTGTGCACATGTCTTTCCTTTAATAGATGAAGGATTATAGGATCCTTGTATGTATATATATGGTACTCTATTCCTTGAAATAATACATCAGAATTATTCTTTCAAAAAAAAGGTTTAAATCCTGCTATTCTCACGACATGCCTCACCCTTCTCTACTTGAGAATAGGTAACCATTAGAATGTCAGGATGAACTCCGAGACTGAGCTTCCCATATTCATACTTACAACACTTGAAATCCAACACCAAGAAGTTCCTCCGTGGAACCCATTTTACCAATCATTAACCCATTTGAATCCATATGAAACCATATACATATAACCTTTCACTTTTACATTGCATACAAACCTATATATAATACTAGTTATACTTCAAAAGGCCAAAAACAACCCAGCAAGTCATCAAAAATCGCATGAAATCATTCCATATACATTAACAAACAATAATAGTCCAAGAAGAACCATTAAACAACACAAAACCACTTTAAACTCATACTCAGACAAGGAAAACAACTTTGAAACCATCACCAACAGCTCCGGAAAGGTCAAAAACCCCTTAAAACGACCTAAAGAACGTCCAAAAATCATACCAGGAACCCCAAAAACCACCAAAAACTGTCTTCATCGATTTTCCAACAACAATAATCGATTATCATATATGATAATTGATTATTTGCGAGAGCTTTGAAGAAAATATGACTCTCTTACTAGAATAAGCAATTATCAAGTGAGATATTCGATTATTCTTATTAGTTTTTTTTACAGCAACCTGATTTTTATGGTTTTGGTGCATCTTAGACATATCCAAATAATAAATTTAGAATATGTAACACTAATATTGATATGAAGACATGTTTATAGATGAAATAGAGTACTATATTACTCATTTGGATAGGAATTAGATGTACCAAACCAATTCAATAACTCAAAAGTGTCTAAACTCAATTTTATCATGTTATTATCTACTATTATCTCTTCCACACCAGATTTCACTTATTTAAAGGTCTAGACAAGTCATAATAGGTCTAACAATACACTTTAAACTCTCCAAGACCGTTCACAACCCTTTCCTCAAAATTTCATTACTCAAAACTCCACTTTTACACTAAAAACACTACAAAACTTCCCCAATGAATTACTCGTTTTGTTTCATCTCAGATTTTAAATCAAAAGACACCTCTAACAAGTTTCAAATGACATGAAACTAGACTAGAAATACCATATATACAACTCCAACTTTCAAACTTGCCTATCAAACCCCCACTTTTAACTACATAAATTCATAACTTTGATAGCTCACTACACTTTGAACATTTTAGTCAATTCACAGCATCAACACAACTTCATAATACACGATTCATCATCATAATAACAACAATATCACATATTATCATAAACCAATCATCAACTAACCAAATATACCCATTAAATGAACTAATGCTAACATGCACAATGAAATTCTAATTAAATCAATTTATCCCACATGCAAGCACTAAACTTATACAACCAACGTAATTTAAAGATACAAAACTAGCTTCCCTTACCTAAAACTCTTCTTCTTCACGACAATACCCAAGATCACGAGACACGAGAAGGAAACCATCTTCGAAACCCTAAACCCCAAATCACCACAAATAAGAAAGAAGAAAGAAACCCCAAATTTGAAACCTAAAACGATCGTGAAGAATGTCGTGTCAGAGTCACTAGAAACTCATCGTGAAGAAGTTGCAACTCCGTTGTCGCGAAGAGAACGTTGTTGTCACCGCACCCCCGAATAGAAATCGTCTTTCCACGAGAAGGAATGAGTTTCCTTCAGCTGCTCTTTTCTCTCACACTAGAGCTTTTAGAGAAATGAAAAAAGAAAAAAGGGAAGTGATAAAGGAAGAAGAAGAAAGGAAGGAGAGTTACAGAGAATAAGAAAGAAAAGAACGGATCCTTACACAAATGAGTTTAAAATTGTTGATAATTTAGTTCAAATTAAGCTGGATTAAAAAAAATATTTTTTTTTAAATGTGGGTCAACGAAAACATGATATGATGATCACTGTATTGTATTGTATATTTGCATATTCATTTGTATCATCTTAAAATATATAAAATAACATAATCTAACCGATGATGTAAAATATTACATAACATACAAAATAAATAAATAAATATATATATATATATATATATATATTTATTTAAAGATGTCAAGGAAACAATCTTTAGTATTTTTTATATGATACTCTTATTCATATATATAATACAGATATAACATGTTATCATTCCAACAATAACTATACAAGCTATTGAAAATAAATTCAGTACAGAAAATAGTATAAAAAAATAATTTAATTAAAATTACAATAAATAATCTAATTTCTAATAATTAATAATATAAAAAATATATAGGTCTTACATGGATTTTTATGTTAAAAAAAATTCTACAAACAAAATATCAATTATTGGTTCCCAAACGAAATATCAAATACTACTTTCATAAATATTTGTATTAAGTATATTTCACTTTATACTAATATCTGATCTAATTCAGAACGTAGATTTACAAACGAACTTACAACTAATGAAACCATAATAAGTTTGTTACAAGACATATTTACTCATGTCACAATATGTAAGAATTTTCTCCTCAACTTCTCACCACGTGATACCTTAATTTACATGACTTTGATTGATAGTGAAAACAAGACAATTTTTGTTGCAACATAGGTGTAAGTACTTCATACAACAATTCACACATAATCCTAAATTATGGCCTCGAAGTCATACACATTCAATCAATTTTCAATAAGCATTGTAAAACAATATAATTCCTTCAAATACAACAAAAAATTAATCCATTATAAATCTTTATGTATCATATATGACTCAGATAATCTATGATAATATATTATGACACCATCTTGACCAAGGTTAATAAGGATTAATATCTCGACAAAAGTTATTAAGGATCAAACATAATAAGGAGATTAAGTTATAAAATGGATTAAGGAAACCCTAAAAAACTCAAGAAAGGTGATCACCTAAAACTAGATAAAAGTCCACGAATCCATTATAAGTAGCATTGTTCATGAAATAAATTCTATGCATTCATTACATTTATTACCGTTTGACGCACATAAAGGGTAGGACAAACATCTCGGTTTGAAAACTAAAGAGTGTTAATAGGAGCTTCTTGTAAAGTACAATGATAGTGTATTTCAGACTCTGTAAATACAATTTATATTCATTTTGATTTTATATAAACATACATATTCAACAACATTTTAATAATGCTACTTCTAAATCATAATTTCTTCAAACATTATTCTTTACTTATTCTAAATAAATCTTGGTCCATTAATTTTATTATACATGTTTACTCTGTCGAGTATGATGAAAATACTCATCTTGTAAAGTCCTATACCTCCTAAGATAAGTAAGGGAGTGGGTGTTGCTGACTATATAATGGACTTAAGTCCATGTTTTTTCTCGCCCCAAGTTTAAGACACTTTGAGCTAGTATTCAACTTTTCTTATACTCTTGTAGTAAGTGGTCTAAGGTGTGGATAAATTGTTGCTTTTGAGAGTGTAGGTGTACTTGAGGTCAAAGGGTACAAAGTGTTTTCTATGTGTTGTACAAATGTTCACATAGTGTTATTCTTTGGTTATCTTTTGATAACAATCGTGATTTTTTTTCGCATTTGGAGTTTCCATGTTATATTATTTGTGTGTTCTTGTGTTTATTTATATCTATTTTAGTATGGTGATTCTCAAAGTTAAAGAAGATGCATTTTTTTTCAACAAGTTGTATCAAAGCTATGATTCTGTAAGATATTCTTAGTATGCTTTGTGGTTGCAACTTAGTATGATCTTCCACATTAGAAAATATGAATTCCTTGTTTATGGAGAATCAACCTTGTTTGCTGAAGGCAATAAGAAATTTGCTAGAAGGATAGTTTTCAGCATCGTGTTGGTGTGGTGAATTTGTAATTGGGTTCTTGGAGGTGCAAGGATTGTGAGTTACATTGAATCTATAGTGTAGTTCACGTTTTCTCATGAAGGTGCTCCTAGAACTACAGAGGAGGTTGTAGTTAGTTTTCGTGGAAGATCGTATTGAGTGTTTCATGTTTGTTTTGCACAATGGAGACTTGATCTGTGTGAGTCACGACTTGTGACAACTGCGTGGATGAGGTATTTTGCGGTTTCAAATTTGTTCTATTGTTTGTGTGGTGTGGCTCACATTTGCATTTCCACTATTTGTGACTATATAATAGACTCTGAGTTCATGTTGTTTCTTGCCCAAAGTCTAAGACACTTTCAGCTAGCATATGACTTTTATTATACTCTTGTAGTAAAGTGTTATGAGGTATAGTTAAATTCTTGCTCTAGAGAGTGTGGGTGTACTTAGGGTCAAAAAGTTGGAAAGTGTTTTTTATGTGTTGTATGAATGTTAACATATTGTTATTATTGGATTGTCTTTCGACAACGACCGTGATTTTTTTTTTCATATTTGGAGTTTCTATCTTATATTGCTTATGTATCTTTGTGTTTATTTCTCTTAGTAGGGTGATTCTCGGGAATAAAGACGATGTGTTTTTTCCAACATAATTCTCACACAAAATTCGTAAAGAAAGATATAAAAAAACTCAATTCAAGGAAATTATATGCTTAACATGCATGCTCTAATCACTAGATCATCATACAACAAGTGCATCTAATTCAAATAATAATATAAGTATTTATCAACAAAACGCAACAATACTCAAGTTCAAACATTCAAACAATTTTTCAATCAATCACAATCTCTACATATAAACTAAAATCTAGTAACGAAATTACTTTCACATTCAAAAAATTTATCGTAAGATTTTATAAAAAATATAAATAGTTTTCCTTACCAGAAATTCTCAATTTTATAATTTCCAAAACTGAAGAATAATATTATTCTAAAATACAGAGACTTAGAACAAGTATCCAAACATAACAAAAAATTCAGTATATGATAAATACAAGTAGATGATTACTTTTCTCAAGTGACTTTACCCTATTCATGACAAAATCATATAAAAAGAAAGTGGAAAAGAGATCATCCAATAAATAAAAACTATTTAAAAATATAAAGTGTGATTGATTATAAAAAATATAAGGTATGAAGGAAAGTTAGAAAAAAAAAGGATATTTACCCATAAAGGAAGGAAAAGAAAAAGAAAAGAAAGCAAAGAGGAACGGAGAAAGGATCTTGAGGTTACGTAATTAAATTTTGAAATGAAATCTATATTATATGCCTTATATAATAAGTTAGAACATGTTATAGTGTTAATGTATAAGAAAATATTACTATTTGTTATATGTTTTATTTATTTTATTATCAAATTTAATTTATGCATGACTTGTTAGATAAATAAACTATAATAAAATTGTTGAGAAGGGAGTTCTCTCAAAGATTGGTAAATTGTGTTTTGATGATAAATTGAATTAGTGTTCTTTCATTAAGTGTTTAAATTGTTAGAATAGGTTAAATTCATATAGGAGAAAGTTTTGGTTGCATAGCATAGCAAAACTACTTTAATATGGTGTAATGCATTTGTCTTAATCGATTAACCAAACTCCATAATCAGTTAAAGTGAGTTAGAGGCACACTTGGGATGTGCTTTCTATTTTAATCGATTAAGGAAATAACATAATCGATTAAAACAATGAGTTGAGCCTAATCGATTATGATATTAACATAATCGATTAAGTGCATTAGTTTTGCATTATATATATAAATAAATAAATAAATATATATATATATATATATATATATATACACACATACATGCATACATATACATACATATATATGTATATGTATGCATGTATGTATGTATATGTATGTATGTATGTATATGTATATGTGTGTGTTTTCTAACTTGGTTTCAGTTACGAAGAACATTCTAATTTTGATCAAAGCTGAAGCAAGAACACATCCAAAGCTTTCTTGGAGGCATCAACCATTGTTTTGAAGAGATTTCAGGTTTCCATGGCTTTAAGAAAGGCAAAGTGGTCAACCAAGCATTCTACTGTATTTTTCATTGTGAGATCTACACTTATTGGTGCACCCAAGTTTTATATAATATGCATTTTGTATTTGTCTTTGCTAGCTAGGCAAGACATTGAGAAAGTGTGTGTTTAGCCTCCTTTGATTAGGATTTTTTGTGTTTGAGAGTGTGTAAGGATACATTGAGAGATTTCTTGTATTCTTGACAATTATAAATAGTGGAATCCCTTCAACTCAGGTTGTTTGGAGGAGGACTGGATTTAAACTCAATTGAGAATCGAACCAGTATAAAATTATGGTGTTCTTTGTTTAGCTTATGCGTTTTCCATTATTAGTTAATGAATTATTTGAAAAAAGATTCCAAGAACTTAAATTTTTCAAAGACTTTCAAAAATTGCTTCAAATCAAATTCACCCCATTTCTTGGAATTGAGATATAGGGGCACCAATTCTAACAATTGGCACTAGAGCTAGTTGATCGAGCGTTAATCAATTAAAAAGATCCTAGATGACCAATATATCTCAAACCGTTGGTGAAGGGGCCTCCATAAACAGACCACTTTTGTTTGTTGGAGAAAATTTTACATTTTGAAAAATTAGAATGAAAATATTCTCATATCAGTGGACAAAGGTGTTTGGGATGTTGTTATTAATGGTCCCTTTCAACCTACAAAGATTGAAAATGGAAAAACTAAGCCTAAAGAGTTTTCAGAATGGACTCCTGATGAAAATAAAAGGGCATAGTATGATGTAAGTGCTAAAAACATAATTTCTTCTACACTAACTCTTGATGAATTCTATAGAGTTTCTGTGTGTGAATCAGCCAAAAAAATGTGAGATGTTCTTGAAGTCACATATGAGGGTACAAATGAAGTCAAAAGGGCTAGGAATAATACATTGATTCAAAAATATGAGATGTTCAGAATGAAGAATGAATATATCATATATGATGTGCAGAAAAGGTTCACGCATATAGTCAATCATCTACTTGTTCTTGGAAAAAACTTCGACAAAGAGGAGCTTAACATCAACATATTGAAGAGTTTGAATAGAACATGGCAGCCTAAAGTCACTACCATATCAGAATCCAAAGATCTCACCACCATGAATATGGCTACATTGTTTGGTAAATTAATGGAACATGAATTGGAACTAGGAATCCTTAAAGAAGAGGAAGAAAAGGAGAAAAGACACACAACTGCCCAAAAATCAACTGCCAAAATTGTAGCAAATCCAGTTCAAGGAAAGATGAATATGGAGATGAACAAGTTACAGAAAAATCTAATAGTGAAGCCCTAAATCTAATGGTAAAAATATTCTCAAAATTCGTTAAATATAAAAATAGAACTAACCATGATTATGCAGAAAATAAAAGATCCTTTAGAAAGCAAGATAAATACGTTGCTTCTACTTGTTTTGAATATGGAAAAGTTGGACACACGTAAAACCAGAATGTCCTGTACTCAAGATAAAGCAGAAATTAAAGGAGAAAAATGAAGACAACAAGCACAAAAAGAAGTGTACTAAATAAATAATAAATCAGATATACTGGTGAAAATAGAAAAATGAAAGCTAAGAAATTTGTAGATATCAGCAAACCATCCTCAATTCCATGATTTTACTGTATTCAATTAGGTCATGCATCAAGTTCTTTTTATTATAAAACTATTGGTGTTCCTAAAGGTAAATTCAAATGGATTCCTAAGGAGTCATTAAAACCCGCTAACATAAAAGGACCCAAATTTAAATAGGTATCTGCCACCATTCTCTAAGTGTATGCAAGAGGAGTTTAAAATGTCCATGATGTTGGAGCTAAATTTTTTCCTTGGACGATAAGTGAAACAATGTTCTGAAGGAATCTTCATTCGTCAATCCTAGTATTGCACTAAATTTCTAAAGAATAATGAAATACTTAAAAGGGACGAAAAATCTAGCACTGTGATATCCAAGAGGTGCAAACATTTCATTAATAAGTTATAGTGACTTTGATTTTAGGGGCGCAAGATTGATAGGAAAAGTACTTGTGGTACTTGTCATTTACTAGGATGCTCATTAGTCAGTTGGCATTCAAAGAAGCAAGCATGTGTGACTTTATTCACTACAGAAGTTGAGTATATTACAGTTGGGAGCTGATGTGCTCAATCACTCTGGATAAAAAGTTAGTTAGAGGATTATGGCATCCCTTTAGATAGAATTAATCTTAGATGTGATAACACTAGTGCAATTAACCTTACCAAAAATCCAATCTTACATTCCAAAACTAAGCACATAGAAATAAGACACTATTTCAAAAGAGATCATGTAACTAAAGGGGAATGTAAAATTGATTTTTTTTTTGTATACATTACATCAATGGGCTAACATTTTATAAAACCATTATTCAAGGATAGATTCTACACAATGAAGAATGAATTGGGTATTCTTTATATTGGTTGTAGATCCTAGGAGTTGGAAACATCTAGGCATTACATACACCAAGTTAAAACTATCAAAAAGTTAGTTTTATTTGTTTTAATCGATTAGATAAGTTCCCTAATCGATTAAAATGTTTATATTTTTCCTGTCCAGAAAGGTTTTTCTCCGCTTTAATGGATTAGATTAAAATCATAATCGATTAAAATGGAATCAATTCCTCTAGGTTCTCAAACTCTACAAATTGGCTTCCTCTTTGCTTTAATCCATTAAACTCCAATTTTAATCTATTAAATTGCAGTTTTAATCGAACACATCAACACCTACTCAAAACAGTTTGAAAATCCTATACTCTAAGGGAAGTTTCTCTTCAAATTTCAAATTCAAAACTTCCTTCCACTTCCTCGAGCAATTTTTCCATTCTCCTAACCTACATTTTCAAAATCAAAACCCTTGAAATTGTTCTTCCCCTTTCTTAAAATCTCTCAAATCCTAATCTACATCTTACCATTAAACACTTCAATGACTTCATCTTCGTGTCCCAAAAGAGTCAAGCAAGTGTGATGTAAAGAATACAAGGATTGTTGATCTTGATGGATGGATTAGTTATGAGCAAGCACAGACAAACTTCGTTTGCTTATAAAGGGTTCGTAACATTGTTCCTAATAAGTATCTAGACATCAATTTCTTTCTTCATGAAGGGTTTGTTTTTTAAGATTGACTGGCCTATCCAGGAGTGAACAAATTCGTGGAAGTGATAGGATCCTGGTACCGTGATCTTATTAAGAAATTTTATGCAAATTTGAAGGTTGTTGATGGGGAGGTTTGTTTTAGGGTAAAAGGGGTAAATGTTTAGTTGGATGAAGAAATCTAGACATCAATAGTAGGATTTTGCCCATGGGGAGAAAGATCACACCTTGTTGTTCCTTGGTTGAATAAGCTTGCAATATATAAAACAGTCTCAGGTATCTAGATGAACCACGAGACTATACCTTATATCGTGTTGGGGGAATGAAAAGAGATGATAGGCTTTGTGCCTTTGTACTTGCGTGGATTCTTCTCCCTAGGGGAAGTAATCATGCTCAGGTCACAATAAAAGATATATATCTTATTCATGCTTTAAAGGGTCTAATTCACACTAACTAGGCTGAGGCAATCAATGACAACATGATTAAGGCCACCAAACTTCCCATGGATAGCTTGCCATATGTTGTCTTCTTGTCAAAGGTGTTTGAATTCTATAATGTTGATCTACAATATGAAGTAACTAGAGGGTTTAATAATTCAAATAAGATTGCAAAGCCAGCATTGCATCACATGGGCCTTCGTAAAAATGAAACGGGCTAGGCTTTCAAATATTAACCATAAGGAGATGAAGGAGAAGATATGGTCCATATGAATGTGGATATGTCCATTGTTGCCCCTACTGTGCGTCCAAAGAATGATTTTGAGAAACATGTGTTGAAATAGATGCATACATTGGTATCAAATCACTCAACGTACATGTCTAGGTTTGATGCAGTGGAAAAAGAAATTGTTGCACTGCAAATGCAGTTGAAGGATCAAGGCATTCTAGAAGATGAATTTGAAGGTGAACAAGAGGAGGATGAAGAAGACTCTAACTAGTCTCTATGTTTTAATTTCTTCATTTTAAATCTTGTGCATTTGGTTCTGTTTTTTTTTTCTTTACTATGCTTTGTTTAAATTTCATAAGTTTTTGGAAAATTCTAGTTATTTTTGCATGGATGATTGTATTAAAACACTGTTATGCTTATTATTCGACTTACATGTCTTGAAATTACTTATTTAATCTGCCCATCCATTATGGATCATTAATCACTTGTCCTATTTTTTGTTCATGCCCAAAGAGGGAGAAAGAGTATGTTTAATGGTGCATGTTACAAAAGAACATGTGATTAAACTGGAAGTATTGGTCATCATCAGAAAATGGGGAGATTGTTGAGAGGAGGAGTTCTCTCAAGGATCGGTAAACTGTGTTTTTGATGATGAACTAGATTATTGTTCTTTCATTATTTGTTTAAATTGTTAGAATATGTTAGATTCATATATGTGTGTGTGTGTGTGTGTGTGTTTCCGTTATGAAGAACATTCTAATTTTGATTAAAGCTGAAGCAGGAACACGTCCAAAGCTTTCTTGAACATTCTTGGAGGCATCAACAAAAGTTTTGATGATATTAAAGGTTTTCAAGGCTTTAAGAAAGGCAAAGTGGTCAACCATGCATTCAATTGTGTTTTTCATTGTGAGATCTACATTTGTTGGTGCACCTAGGTTCTACATAATCTGTATTTTGTATTTGTCTTTATTGGGTAGGCAAGACATTGAGAGAGTGTGTGTTAGGCTATCTTGATTAGGATTTTATGTGTTTCAGAGTGTGTAAGGATACATTGAGAAATTTCTTGTATTCTTGACAATTATAAATAATGGAATTCCTTCAACTTAGGTTGTTTGAAGGAGGACTGTGTTGAAAATAGAATGCCTTAGTTTCAACACCAAGAGGGGTTGAATTGGTGAAATTCAAAACTCAGAGTCTTTTTAAAATATTTTTCGTAAAGGAGAAAACTTTAAAAAGTTTCTTGAATCACAAGGAAAAAGATAATTCAAGTGTAGCGGAAAATAGTTGAACATGCAAAATATAAAGTCGACTTGAAATGTAAAAGTGCAGGGATAGAAGATTCAAATGCAGTGTTTATACTGGTTCGACCAAACTGCCTACATCCAGTGTCCTTCCTGTAACCGGAAGCTAATGCACTATAATGGTCAAGATTTTTACAACAAGGTTTCTATAGAGACCTCCACGTCAAAATATAAAACACATCTCTAACCCTTTATCCAAAATATAGGCATATACACACAAAGAACAGCAGCAAGATATCCCCTCTCCTGCAGTCTTTAACCACTTTGACAATCTTCAAAGTCCTAGAACGCAACACGTCCTCTTTCTATAATCACAATAGGGCAGTCACAATCTTCACAAGATTGAGAGAAGTAGTCAATCAAATTCCAAACACCTCTATGTGCAGTATGATCAATCTGTCTTTCAGCACAAACACTTGCTCTTCAAGCAACCACCAAAGAATAATCACTATGGTCTTCTTGATGAGTTCTTGGAGCTTAACACGTTCTGCAAATCTGAAAAGAATCAATGAAAGTGTTAAATTCAAAAAAGTCTCTTTCAGAAATCAAACTTGCATCTATATATAGTTTATCACAAAACTGATGCTCCTCTAGTCGATTGTGCTACTAATGCAGTCGACTCTATGCAGATAGTTATAATAGTTATAACAGACAACAAGAATTAGACCAGCTTAATTGATTATGCATTTAATGTAGTTGAATACAATTAATGCTTAGTCAAAGATACAAAATATAGTCGTTATACTTCACAAGCATTAACAGATTTTCAAAACAAAAACTAACTAAGTCGAATGGTTTGCGCACATAGTCGACTAAGTCACACTTTAATGCAGTTTTGGAAAACTTTCTTTGCAAAACTGTTCACAGCACACTTTGAAAAAGTTTGTGCAAAGACACGAGTTTAATCAATTTGCTTCATAAAGAAGTCGACTTAAAATTGTTGTTTTGTCACACAATATAAGTTCACAAAAGTGCATGTGGTTTTTCATTTCAAAATCAAATGTTATGCAATCACAGATAATATCTCATGTAGAACATAGTGAAATTGCACACAATGACAGAATCAACACAAACATGTTCTCAAGTAGTCATAAACATGAAAGTAATGAACATGTAACACATATCAGTACATGTGTTATTAATAATGTGTTGTCATCATCAAAAACCAGAAACACTGCGAGATTGTAAGGTTTAGCTAAATTAGTGTTCTCCTTATCAACAATCTCAACAGACTGGATGTAGACTCCATTGAGAATTGAACCAATATAAAATTATGGTGTTCTTTGTTTAGTTTATGCATTTTCCTTTGTTGGTTAAAGAATTCTTTGAACACAGATTCCAAGAACTTAAATTTTCAAAAACTTTTAAAAGCTGGTTCAAATCAAATTTACCCCTTTGGAATTGAGATATAGGGTCATCAATTCTAACAAAAATCATAATTTATATAAAATTTCATTCGATGTATATTAAAATATTTTAGAGAACACATTTTTAATTATTTTTATTTCTATGATTTGTACTTGTTCATCAAACTTAATAAGTAAATATTTAAATTATATATGAAAAAGTGATATTGAGAGTTGATTATTTTTATAATTAATGGTGAGATGATTTTTATATTTTAATATATCAGGGTAAAATACTTTTTAAAATAATTTTGAGAGTTGTTGTATTAGTTTATAATAGTCCAAGATCAAATCTTAGATGTATTGTATGATAGTTTAGTCAACCAAAAACTAGATGGTCAAGCTTCATTTGGATCCGTGAATGAGCCACCATGAGGACCGAATGGTTAGGAAATAGAATTGATCAGTCAATGTTCAAGATAATTAACTTTAATGTTGACCAACTTATAAGTAAAGAGTAATTACCCGCAATTAGGTCGTAGTTAGGTCGATGTTAATCAGAAATCCACTCCAAAATCTATAAATACAGGATTTGAGATAAAGAGACAAGTGACCTGTATTTACTGCATCATTAATAATTAAACTATCAAACGTTGAACCGACTACAAAAATGCTTTTTACATGTATCTTCTAAACTATTTGAACTAGTAATTACGAAAAGACTTAACTTTCAATATAACATTTGAATCCTAAACAATTTACTTGATGTTCGACCATTGACATTGATCCTATATCTCAAAACACTAAATAATGGTGAAATTTAAAAAAGTATGTTTGATATAATAAATTAAGGTCTATAAAAACATTAGTTAAGAAATAATTAATATATATTAAGTTTTAAAAAAAATCATAACTATCTGTGACATTAAATAAATTTTAATTTCAATGATCATGTTTTATTTTATTTAAAGAAGAAAAATACTCATTAGTATTATATAATTATAATTGATAATTTGTTTGATAAAAAATTAAATAATAAAATAATTTTTATTCTATTATACCGTTTTTCTAATAAAACATTCTCTTATAAAAAAAAATTTACTAAGAAAGTGTTATGTAACCCACGGAACCAAAACCTAAAATTAAAGTATATATATATATATATATATATATATATATATATATAAAGAAAGATATGGTATATGCATAATACAATAATTAAGCGAGTGTGAAGGTATTAGCGTCTTGAGAATCGGACCTAACATGTGTTGAAGTCGGATGTGGCAATTGCACGTGCAGCCAGGTGTGTTTACACGAGAAAATTTATATCTTGTACTTTTTTCAATGTTAAAATCTAATTTCGACTTATATATTATAAAATTCACAGTGTTTACATTCATTTTTTTTTTCTAAAATATAGTTTAAGTTTCATAACTTTTAATTAAGCATAAGTTTAATCTTGAACTTTTTTTAATTATCCGTAGTTTTGTTTAATTATTAATTCAACTATTTCCTTATTTTAAATATAATTCAGTGGCATTATGAAAAAAATATTTGTGATATCCAAAAATTATATGATGAATATAATATAGAAGGACTTAGCATTATAATATAATAAAGCATTTTAAGGATGTAAATAAAGTTATAATGTTTACAGTCATAAAAAAGGGTTATAAAATTAAAACTTTATTTACAAAGAAGTATCTCAAAATAAAGGAAATGTTTAAGAGCAATCCTAAGAGTTGATGGCTGCATCTGCCTCATCCAGAGCTTGTTCCAGAGAAGCCTCGTATCCCTCTGCTCACATCCAATTGGATGATCATTGCAAAATGAAGAAAACATATAACATGCAACACAACAAAAGTAAGGGTAAGCTAGGTTTTAAAAACATGCAAGAGTTCATATACATAATGGAAATAAAGAATCATATTCAGACAATAATCAAGTGAAGCATCCTATCATGTTATGACACACTAGACTCGTCCGGACATAGAATGAATGTCGATCTGGGGCGGGTTGTGCACTTGTGGTGGCCTCTACTGCCTTGCAAGGCCATTGCCAATGGGTTTCACCCTACCACACACAAGGTTAGTCCGTTACCGCGCAATAGGCCTTCCAAGAAGCGCCTACACTAGGACCTCCCACTACTCTCACCACATGCTTCAATCTTCTCTAAGTGAGGATGAAAGAGCATTAGAGTGTTGGGATAACCCTCCATATGAAAGCCTCTTACATTCATTCTAAACACTAAGTTGATCTCACCTAGAGATCTTATTTCGATACCATTCACAACGTTCAATCAATTCATAATCCCCTCTTGTTTCATCAAACATAAAATTTTATAGTCATATAAGCGTATTCATTCTATATTAGCTCATACCAAACCCATATATCATCAACCAAACAAAACAGAAGAAGAAAGGAATCAAAACAGGGTGTTCCACAACTAGGCTGTGAAAGTTTCCACACCCTACGGATTTAGCTTAAGAAAACAAAAGGCAAAGCAGAGAGTTTTACAAGTGAGTTGTGGTTTTTACCACAACCTGTGGATTTACGTCAAGAATTGCAGAATTGAAAACAGAGGAGTCCACAAGCAAAATGTGGATTTTTCCATGGGTTGTGGAATTGTGCAGAGCAGAAACTAATGTCTCATAGATACACTTTAAATCTCACTTGGACACTTTCCTCCTACATTCTATTGACTCTTAAGATCCCCTATGCACCAATCTACATGGAAAAACACTCTCCTAACTCATATTTGCTACCTCAATCCAATTTAATTACTTTAAACCACTAAAACTCAATTAAACCCAATTCTATACTTCTTAACCCAAATTTTCTGCAACTAACAGCTTGAACAAGTTTTAATAGACTTAACAACAGTCCCCAAACCATCACATTTATTCCATACCACTTAATTCAGAATCTCACTAATGAAACCCTTGAAAATGAACCAAAAATCATACAAAACACACTAAAAGGCTAACAACTAGTTCTACCTCAGAATTTTTCAGTCATAACACTCAAACAAGTCTTATTCCACTTACTAAGGTTGCCCCAACAACCCATTTCTACCCAGAACCCCTGACCCTCAATTTCACTACCTCACTTCCTCCAACCTAGCCTAAAATACCATATTTAACTTAACTTTCTATCTAGCAATCTGCACAACAGAATTCACATCATTCTTGTAATTCAATTCGGTATTTTTCCTCATTCCTACCAACTCAAATACCACATTTTCACAGTTCCATATTCTAAAAATCAAAGAGCACATACATCCTTACTCAATTTTAGTTCAAACCATGCCAACATCCCAACACAGTTTCACACATGCATTAATTCACAAATTCAATTAAGACCTAGCTCATGCACGCTCTATATTACTGAACAAAATCAAAAGCCCAGCTTCCCTTACCTCTAGTCAAGTAGCACAGTAACAAAACCCCTCTTTTTAGCTCAAGAAAACCCTCAAGCACACCCCTTTTCACTTCCGGAAGTGCTAGACCACCTATAGATCATCAATTGATGATGGAGAGTAAACTTTAGAACTTAATCGAAACTAAAATTGAAAGGATGCACAATAGGTTACATGCAATCAGATTTATTGCATGATCAAAGCCCTAAAATGAACTGAAAAGAGAAAAAACACTTACCGGAGGAAAAACGCTAAATTGATCGGTGGGATTTCGAGCTCTCAACGCTAGGAATCCTTACGTGCTTCCTGATTGTTGAGAAGATGGTTCAGTGAAGAGAAAGTGACGAGAGAAGGGAGAGAAGAGAAAGGATTATAGAGAGGGAGGAGGAAATAAACTCAGGAAAAGTTTAGAGAGAGAAGGTGGCATGCAGGGAAAAGGTTCAGAGTTTTTAAAAATTTTGTTTATATAAACAACACCATCAGCACGTTGGTCCACCTTGTGCATACACCTGGCCTCCCTTCTTTTCTGAATTTAGTGGCCCTTACATTCTCCCCATCAATAAAAATTTTCGTCCTCGAAAATTAAACTTACTAGAGTGTAGATGAGGAAACAATTTCCTCATGACCTCTTCAAATTTCCAAGTAAGGTCACCTGTTCGCAAATCCTAAATAACCTTAACTAGACTGATAGATTTTTCCTTTAAAATACTAAAGTAGACTCTCCATAATGCTACCCGTTCGCCACTCAAACGAACAGTTACGTTGTAGTAAGGGGTCGAATGATGATGGGAGACTGTGGGTTTGAATGAAAATTCTGAAGTTAATGATCGAATGGTAATGTTTAAACAAAGAGGCCAAAAGTTGAAGAGAAGACCGAACGATAATGTTAATATCGAACGACGGAGGGTTAATAATAAGGAAAAAATTTTGTTTAGTAAATAATAATAAAATGGTGAAAAAGTTCGTTAATTGTTTAGGGAAGAGAGTATAATTTATTGGCGAGTAGGTCAAAGAAGGGGTATAAGATATTTTAGATTTAAGATTGAGTAGAGACTGGATCGTTCGTCTGGTAATGACTAAGCTGATTAAAACTCCAATTGGTTGTCCCGCTCGTTCTGCCATGATTGCCAAAACCCGAGAGACGAACCTGGAATCTCTGTCTGAAATGCTTCTAGATGACACTCCAAGCAATTGAACCACTTCTTTGATGTAGAGTTGAACCAATCCCGACGCTGGCTTCTCAAAACGATGACCATACCGTAACCATTCTTGTCAACCCGACCACTTTATTCCAATAACAACCTGACCTCTTGACCGAGCGGTCAAACAAACGACAAAGTCCAAGGTAAAGCTATTCCATTTCTGTTCGGTCTTTGAGATTCTACCTTCACCCATGACTCACTCTTCCTGTTCCACATCCATTAATACTTCCTCACTTTAAAGTTGACTTTGTAGCCTGAAATCATAGGCCCACTTATCTTCTCTGCCTGATACCTATTTCTTCCATACTTGAACTCACTTCTGATTCTTGAAGATTATCAAACACTCCCAACTCATTCTCACATAACAACGCCAATACTGTTCCAAAGAACTCGTCCCTCTCAAACCACCAATCCACAATTATGAAAACTCTTCATGCATACTTATTACTGACAATAACATGCTCGTCATCATCCGCTGCGCTACTGTAATCCTTAAACTTCCTTGCTCACTGGTTGACTCAAAGAACACTTCTTCATGACAACTATGACCTGAAAATGACCACCCTTGAAAAACCTTCTTCAAAACTTCCACGACCTTGCAAAACCCTGATACTCTTCTCTTCCATGATAACCTTGTCATTCATTTCCTCAACATTGTTTTCTACTCCACAAAATGAACATGCCCGAAACCATTTCTGATTGTTAAGACTTATACCAGACTGTCCCAACTTGTCCTCTATTTCTCTTCTGAGATTCTTCGACTTTGTAGTTCTCCTTATGACTACACTGAGTCCACACACCATAAAGATTTATCCTCTCTTCTCCACTTATCGTTGCTAACATCTTCTGGCTCCTACAACCCTTCATCTTCTCCTTCTCAAAACACAACACTTCTTTTGATGTCTATAACTACCCAGCACGATTTGAAATAATCAAACCTCTCTTTTGGTCACAACTCAAACCTAGGAAAAACAACACCACACCATCTACGCTTGCTTCAACATACACATTGAATTCCCATGACACTTGCTATCCATCTTTCTCTCAACTACACCTTAGGCATCACCCTTGCTTTTCTTCCTGACCAAGAAATCGCATTCTATAGACCTCAATTCTGAACTCTTATATCGATTCCACACACGTCACATCACTTAGAATTCTTTAGGTACCCATCATTGACAGCTCAACTTAAAACCTTCTTCAATAACTACTCTTTTCAACTTAGAATCATTGAAATACGAACCTTACCTGAAATCTTCTAAACCCCAAAATACCTTTAACCCGCAACATTAATTCTCTGACTCTTTCTGAAATTACCAACTCACTACCTTTTCTAGCTCAACATCCACTATTCACTTCTCTCTTGATCCAACTCAACCGTTCACTGAACATCACCCTAAAACCACACTTGAAGAAAAACGAACTGTACCACGACATGCAACTTCCAAAACTTTGATCGTCTCAATCAATCTCGATTCTCTGATCATTCACAATACCTTCTTAAGCAGCTTATATATATATATATATATATATATATATATATATATATATATATATATATATATATTAGGAAGATTTGAAATTTGTTGTTTGGTGTGCAGGTGACTATATGATAGCTTGTATGTGTTAAATTGATGAAATAACAAATTTTGTGTGTGATTAATGATGCATTATTGTGATTTCATTAAGATATGAATGTTATGCAAGTCTATGTATGCTGAAATGAGAATGATTTGATTGAAAAACTGTGATGATGATGTTATTGGTAAAAGGGGAAAGTTGATATATCACTTGGTGGTATAATTGAGGAGTATTGGTATACAAATTTTGGAAATAATGAGTATAATGTGGAACCTTCAGTTTGACAAGTATTATACGGTGTTTTAGGACTGGTTAATATCCTTAGAAGGTCAAATGTTATGTTGATAAGTTGAGGGAAAGAATCTGAGTTCAGTTACTACTTGTTTTGGAGTGAAATTAGGGGTTTTAATAGGTGAGTTTTTGAATAAAAGATTGGTTGGGTAAAACAGAAGTTTGGGGATTGTTTTGAAGTCGTTTAGGACTTCTGAGAGCTGTCAAACTAGTAAAAGTCTAGTGTATAATGCAGTAGAGAGTTGGTAAGGTCTTGCTACATGATTTTGGGTACAATTAAGGGGGTTTTTAGTAGTGAATCTCTAAAGGAGTAGGTATGTGTTGAATGGGATGATTTAGGGCCTATTGTTAAGTCATTTGAAACTTGTTTGTGCAGTTAGTTCAATAAAATGAGTGTTAAAAGAAGTAGAAATGAGTTTGGGTGACTTAGAGATGTATATTGGGTTTGGAGTGGTCAAATTGAGTTAGAGTGGTGTTTTATGAAGTTTCTCAGTGTCTAAAGGGTCTTATGGATCTGTAAAAGTTGGGGGTAAAGTGTCCAAAGTCTGACTTTAAGTGGTTTAGCTATTGCCATGGCGTTGAGCACCCTTGTCATAGCACCTAGGCGCTAACTCACTATTTTCCTAGCGTTAGGCACCACATTTGGACGCTTGGGCGCCAATTCTTTAGTTTGAGGGCACTAGGCGCCAGTTTAGGAGTGCCTGAGCGCCAATCAATAGGGTTTCAAAATTGTGTTTCAAGTGTTTTGTGATACTTGAATTGATTGTTTCTGGTTATTTTGTGGATGTTTCTAGTTATTTTGTGGATGTTCCATGATTTCATATATTTAAATGTAACGTGTCATAAGATTATTAAAGATTCAATGAAATGTTGTGAAGTTATATAATTTTAGATAATTACAAAAAAGTAAATATTATCTATCGATAATTATTAATACTATTTTATAATTGAGGTTCTGTACAATAATTTTACAACATTTCAAAATTTTCTAATTAAATAAATAAACACTTATAAAAGGATTCTACATCTATTATTAATACATGACAAACTATAAAGTGAAGTATTCAACTTTTTTTACTAATAAAACTTTAATTATTTTGATAAAAAAAAGTTATAAGAAAAATGTTGTTCTCATGACTATAGAATTGGTAAATATTGAAGTTGTCAAGATCGATACTGTTGAAAATTCAATCCAATGACTAGGAGAAGTCTCCTTTATTATATATTTAGATAGTTAAATACATAAATATTTTTAGTTTTGAGAAGGGCAACCAAAATTACGGTTTAGAAAAAAAGGGAACATAATTATATTTCAACCTAAAATAAAACAGAGAACATGTAGAAAAGTAAAAATGGAAAACAAAAGTGGGCCGAGAAGTAAAACGAAGGGCTGGGCTGGGCTTGAGTGGGCTTAGAGACAGCCCATATAAACATAGTGTGTCTGATTGAGTCGATGCATTGGTGTTGTTAAGGAAGAAAGGGTACGGTGTCGGAGAGAAGGAGTGTTAGTGTTGGGAAAAGAAAGAAAGTGTGAAGATGGCGTCGAGCGGAGCGGTGCCGTTTTGGAGAGCAGCGGGTATGACCTACATCACATACTCTAACATATGCGCCAATCTCGTCAGAAATTGCCTCAAGGAACCCTACAAGGCCGAAGCCCTCTCTCGTGAGAAGGTCCATTTCTCTTTCTCCAAATGGGTCGAGGGCAAGCCTGAAAAACCAAGTATTCTCCTCTTCTCTTCTCAATTTTCATCATCTGTTTCGTTTAATTGCATCCACATAGATTTCATTTTAATTTCAGATGAAAAGGTTGTAACCATTGTTATACGTTTTATCTCTGTGTGGAGTATGGGAATAGATTCCCTCGTTCGCCAAAATCAATAACCCTAATGTTGGCATCGCAAATTTTGATCTTTATCTTCATTTATCTTCCTCCTAATCATGTCGTGGGAGGATCAATTCCCGTTTTGTGCGAATTAGCTGTCACCAGATCCTTCCCTCGGCATGCTCCATTTCTATGTTTTTTAATTGATGATAAAAACTATTGATATGGATCGCTAACCTTTGCCTCCGTTTTTTTAGTCTTAATTACATGTATGTATGTGTTTATATGCATGTATATTGATCGTGGCATCCATGGCTGCTGGTTCCTATTTTGTTGGAACAAGATTTGTTAAGCTAAAGCGTTGCACTTGTTAAGGATTAATGGAGAATGCTTGTCACATTACTTTGAGTGTTTTCTATTTTCATTTTCGAAGAAAACAGAAAATGAAGCTAAAGTATCTTTGGTTGATCATTAGAAAATAACTTAAAAAAATGTATTTAAAATCAGGTTAAAATTTCCAATAAGTAAGTTGTTTTTATTTTCTGTTTTCTGTGCTTTGTATCACGGGTAACCATGGGAGTCCCTTGTCACTGTTATTGATGAGCCATTGTAACAGTTTTTTTAAAACTAAACAGGAAATTGAAATTGAAAATAAGAGTTGTCATCATAGCACATTTTCTAAATTTAACAGATTGAAAATGGAATATATTTTCGCAAACCAAAACTTCACCTTGCTGCAAACACAATTTAGTGATACGGATTAATGGACAATTGGTTCACCGGTGCTGGGTTCTCTTGTTAAGCTAAAGTACTTTTGGTATATCACTAGAAAATAATTTAATAGAATATTTGAATAGGATATTGTGATGTTTGGATAAAACACTCTAAACACACTTTTAAGTGCTGAACAAACTTTTGAACAAGGATACTCTTTATGTCCTTTACTGAAATTCTAAACATACTTCTAGAAGGGGTCCTTGAGTTGATGACATTTTTCTGTTACTCATCGCCAAATGTTTTTCAGCTAACATCATGTTCGTGTATTCTGACCAAAGTGTTCAAATTTCTTTTTCAGCTGTTCGTTCTGACACCCCAGGGCAGTGATTCGGAATGCTGGAAGCAATAAATGCATAAATCATTGAGATCTGGAAGTTAATTGTCATTTTGAACCTTTTGTGGTTTTTATGTTTAATTTCTTTGTTTTTTTTCGTTCCATGAAAGAAAACATTACTGTGTTTTGATTCAGATGGTTATTCTTGTAATAATGAAATTTAAAACAAATGATTTTGAACTTAATGACAAGTGGCTTTGCACTTCAATTTGCTTCCAGGTCCTGAAATGAGAAAGCTGCTCAACTATGTTAAGCTGGGTCATAAGTTTGTGAAATAATCCTAGCATAAATTGAAATGAATCAGGTTTTATTTTTTTTTACGATATTTGAAGATTCATCAATTCAGAATGCTCCATGGTTCATTTTATTATACTGAGTTCCTATTAGCCTTTGTAATTTCAATGATGTTTTTGAAGAAAAGTGGGATATATAATATCATACGCAATGCATCTGTCAACCGATGTTGCAAGTAGTCATTTTGGTGATTAGAATGTCATTTTAATGGTTCATTTTGTAATTAATGATTTGTGATTAGCTATGGCCTAATGTCACTAATGAGTTCTGAGTGAAAGAAATAAATTTTTACGAACAGAAAGACTAATCCAATAGCAAAATTTGCAGGCAGCAGTTGCTATAATGTGCTAATGTCGTTTTTCAATCTCTTCCGTCAAAACAAACACTTCCGTCAAAACAAACACTTCACGAAGAAGGAAAATGAAAAATGGACAAAAAGTATTCTAAGTGTAAACTTATTCTCAAAATGTGAAAATGCAGTTCAAAGTTATTTTCTTAATTTTTTTCACATTAAGGTACATTAACACGTTTTTATGAAAATTTTATTTATTAACTTTTCAATTAGTAATAGTATCATTACAGTACACACCATGATATATTTATGATAAAATATGTAGAGAAGTTTACTTATTAAAACTTAAATCTAATTTTACTTCAAAGATCAGAGGATAACCAAAAGAATTACAAAATAATACAAAGCAGTTAATATGTTTTCTTAACGGATCTTGTGAAATGTAGAAGATAAGGAAATATGCATAAATTAAAAGAGTTGTTCAAATAGACAGCTAATGGCTAATACTTTGCTGTTTTCTTCAGGTAGTCAGTCTCGTGCATGTGCTTTATCCTTCTATTTTTTGTACCAAGTGAGGCCTATTCCATATTCGAAAAAAGAGATAAATACAAAACAAAAATTACATGTTAAAGTTCAACGATTTGACTCGTTCCTCATTCTTCCTATGGAAAAATAGTACACAATAATTCCACCCCAATTTAATACCCAAAAAATTGTTTAAGTTATAAAAAAATGTTCTGGATTTTATTATATCTTTAAAAATAGTTCAGATAAAAAAAAATCATTCCAAACTATGAAAACTCTCCTTTAGCAAAAATTTTAAAAAAAAAGAAAAAAAAGAAAACAAACTAATAACTGGTTAATCATGCTACATCCTACTATGTGAACCTCATGTTGCCTCTAATCTAAGGTTTTGGTAATGATGTACTTTAAGACATGAAGATGTAATATGTGTGTACTTGTTTTAACTGAAATCTTAGTAATTATAATTGCATTGTCAATTTTGACTCTTTATATAGAATTTAACTATTTGAAAAAAATAAATCAATTATTTCATTTATTTTTCTTAATTCAACCTTTTTCAATGAGTGCCAGATAGACATTTTTTTTATCTTCATATTTTATATTTTTTATTTCTTAAAATGTATAAAATAAAATACAACAAATCATAAAATGCAGTCCATCTCATGCCATCATATGCATCAAACTCTCTACCTAATAATCATGTAAGTCACATTCTTAATTTGGAGGATGTCTGAAAGATAAAATTTTAAAAGATTATAATAAAATGCCATAATTGAATATCTTACCACCAAATATTTTCATTTGGCATTAATTTGATTTTTTTAAACATGCACTTTTTGGTGAAAAGGGTAAATCATTTTTACAGGTAAACAAACAAAAAGGAAAGTGTATATGGAGAAGCAAGTTATTATTAGTTGGAGAAGTTAGAGCAAAAAGCACATTATTTTATTTATTTATTTATTTTATTTTGAGAGAAGGAAAGAAAAATAAGGCGTGGTGTGCTGGCAATCTTCTCCTCTCTTCTCTCTCCGGGGCAATCTTAACTCTTGCCTTCACCGCGTTGTTAGGGATCAGAGAAATTGAAATTGAAATTGAAATTGAAGCGAAAACGGAAACAGAGTCTTCTCCTTTTCTTTTTCTCCTCTGTGCTGCTGAGTGAGCTTCCTCTATTATTCGTGCGTAGATCGATCTACGTTTTGGATTCCATTGTTTGAATTTGAACCCTAAAGTTCGGTGGTTGGTGATCTCGTCTCAGTTGGAATCTGTGGATATGGCGACGGCGAAGACATCTCGGTCGAGAAGTTCGGTGGCGAATGCCAAGGAAAATGGACCTAAGCTTGAAGAAGGTCTCAATCCCTTCAAGACTGAAAAATTCGACGCAGAGTCCTATGTGCAGTCCAATTGCTCGCTCAACGATAAGGTTCATTTCGTTTTCCACTTTACCGTTTCCTATTAGTTGCATATTCAGTGATCCGTTCCAAACCTTTTCAATTGCGTTCGTTCGTAGTACCTCGTTTTTTCGAAACTCTGTTTAAATTATAAATCTATATTCGCAAGTTTATAGATGCTTGCTAAATTTCTCCTCACGGGGAGATGCATTGTTCTGCCACAGCATAAACAAACGACAGTAATATACAGTGAAAATTTGGTGAATGATTTCTCTTTCTTTTTCTTGTCTGTCATGTTACTCTAATTGAGTATTTATTGATATCTCAATAATAGAAGCTTAATTATTAGCTATACCTAAATGATGCTTGTGTTGAGGCCTATGAAGATCATTCAACTGGTTAGACTTAGATATACGAAGTTCATTGTTGCATGCTTCATTTCTTTTAATGTTCTCTTGACAATAGAATCTAAGTTGATTTTTAATTCAAAATAAAGCCACTCCTTAAAGCTAGGAAGTCAAGATAGGACAAGCTTTGTTTTAGATTGAAGTATCATGTGGCACACCTTGGCAACATGTGATATCCTTTGTCAATCCTGTTATTCATAAATTTTACAGTTCAAGATAGCTTTTACTTGTAATTGACTCCTTTTACTGGCTGAAAAGGGAAAATTTGTAGTTTCTTTCATACATTCTCGGTGCTCTATATGGCTATTAGATACATGTCTCCTTCAACATCTATTTAAGACTCATGTAGTTGTGAAATAGCTTTCAACATGTAGTGATAGCCACTTAGGCATAATTTTTTCTCAATTAGAGTTGGACAAACTACTCCATAAGCACTAGAAGGAGAAGAAAATAAGTAGAAAAATGAAAAAAGTTTCTCCTTAACCTGAGATTAGCTTATGCAAGTTAAAAAGAAGATTTTGGAGAAGCTATACAAGAGATCTTCTACAAATTAGCTTCTGCGTAAGCTAATTTTTTTTTTTCTTACTTTCTTCTCCTATAAAGGCTTAAGGGAAAAATTATCCACACAGGGCTTTAGTCATATGTAGTGCTGAAACCTGTTGTTGGATCCGTCTAGTTCCCACCAGGTAGAGAAAAAATTTCTTGACCTTCACATCAAGGGTATGCTTGGGACAACTTTAAAATTATATTATTATAATAATCAATTATATGTATTATTGGTTATATTCAGAATGTTCTATGTTTTGACAAGTTTGTTGAAAAGTGATTGTATGATAATTAAGTTCGTTTGGATGAAAAAAAAACACAGTTTTGGCATATGAAAAAGAGTGTATGATGCTGGAAAATGGAAATGTTGAAAAATGATCGTAACTTTCAGATTTTCAAGTTAAAAGAACAATTTATTTCTCCAGATTTTCTTTCGAATCTAAGTTATTTTCCTAAACACAGCTTATTTCACAGATTTTTTCTGAAAAAAAAAACAGCTGTAATCTAAGATTTCAGATGTTCCAAATATTCTAAGTAATGCTACTTTGTTCCTCAGGAAATTAAACAATTGTGCTCATATTTGGTGGACTTGAAGAAGGCATCTGCTGAGGAGATGCGTCGAAGTGTCTATGCTAACTATGCAGCCTTCATCCGGTTAGTTGTGCCAGTTTGTATCAATATTTTGAAAACTGAGTTGGTCCTTTTTACTAATAAAGAAAGAGATTCAAGGTGCTGAAATCGCACTAAAATTTTGTGAGACTTGTAAACAATATTAGCATACATATATTAAATACTTAAGTACACAAATGTTGTTATAGAAACTAAAATATATCTCTAATTCAGTATAATTGAGTAATGATACTATAGTAAGTTAATGTGGATAGAAAGAGAAAGAGGCAGTGGGTCTTTCTGAACTGCATAATCATCACATGCAGCTGTTTCTTGAAAATCATTGTATATGAGGGTTAGTTTGTTTAAACTTAAAATAAATGGTTTTGAAAAATTAAGTTATTCAAGAAGCAGTATAAGATTTGCGTATTAAGAAAAGTGGAAAACTGTTTATTTTTAAGATAAGAATATCAGACAAACACAAAAAAAAAAAAAACAAAACATAAATCTGCTTATTTTAAAAGGCACCTTTTTTAAAAAAAAAATATATAATTACAGGCAAACCGGTCCAACATTATTCACAATTAACTACACAAACAATTATTCAGGCAATGGATGATGATAAATAAAATAAAAAGAAAAAAGAAAATTTTGAAAATTCTTGTTTGGGAGTTTGGGAACGGTGAGGTAGTTAATTGGGGAAAAAACTTAACATGACGAAGTATCATGTCTTCAATGTTTATTCTTTCAAACCTCAAATTTATATAAGAAATATTAATAAAATTTATTGAAGGATTAAGATCTCACGCAGTGGAAATGTTGCTGTGGAGGATTTCTTCTCCTTCATTTTTGCTCAAATCCAACCACATGTAAAACTTGTGGCTTCAGCCCCTAAATTCATTGGGCCCATTTAAACTATCTGTAATTGAAATTCCCCTCTGATATCCTGAGATTTGCACAAAGCATGCATACAAACCATGATAATCTATATAAACAAAATCACTTACTAATAAACACCAATGCTTTAGTGTTTAACAAACAGTCATCTACCACACCCTAGTTCTGCCTTTATTTCTCTCATAACTGAAGTATTTTGAGTGGTAGAGGAATAAAAATGATCTTTCAACCAGTTTGGCCAGTCAGACTACAATCAGTTTGCATTATTTTAATGGTTTTGAGGGTTTCTCATTCTTCGATTTAGAAGTCTGTCTGGACTGCTTACCAATTTAATTGGTCTGGTTTTGAAAGTTCTGGTTTCAGTGGTTTGTACGCAATCTGTGTAAATCTTATGGTGCTTTAAAAATTCTAAAAATGTCCTAATATTTTAGTTGTGACATCATATGATATCAAATAAATATTATATCAGCATATCATTGGAAAAAGGGTGTTTAGCATCTGACATTGGTCATTCTTATTTTGTTTGCGAGAAATATCTCCCTCCCTGAATGTTTGGGTGTGTTGGTTGGGGAGACAGTTGTTCATGTACTTTTTTTTTCCGCTAAATTACTCCAATCTCCCTTCTATTTTACGATTCATAAAGCAAACTTCTCTTAAAAAAACCTTCCGCAAAACCCCTCCTAGTTTATAAATTGATATTGGCAAACACAAAACCTTTTTTTTTTTTAAATTAAATTGAGATAAATATTATTTTTACAGATTTTGACCGATTACACAAAATCCGTTGTCTAGTCTATTTCTTAAACTTTACACAAACGCCTCTGTATTTTATATGCATTACAATCAAATACCAATACAATAATAAAAATTTTAAATTATTAATATTTAAAGATGTAAAAATTGATTAAAGGAAGTGAATTTTTTTTAATAATGTTATTAAAAACAAAAATTATAAATGACAAGAATTATTTCAAAATTATTGCAATAAGAAAAACACAACGAAGTAATAAAAATTCTATTATTTAATTCTTTAACGAACAATTTTAAATAAATAGTTTAATTGGATCCTATTAATTATTCTTGTGACTAGGCTTTTATTAGAATTTTGTTAGAAAAAAATGAAGATTTTATTTTGAATGTGAAATAATAATTTATTTTTTTGTTTATTTTCATGTATTACTCTAATAATATTGTAAAACCTGTCTTTTAAGGATATAATATTTAAAATTTTTACTATAATATGCTGGAATTTAATTGTAATGTATTTAAGAAATGCAAGGGGTTTGATGTAGTGTTTAACTAAGGTTTGTTTTGTATAATGTGACAAAATCTATAATCGGGATATCAAAGTCCAAATGATAACTGTGGGTTTAAACGTAACATATTTAAAAAATAGGAGGGATTTTGTGTATGTTCTAGAATTAGAGGTAGTTTTGTGGATGAAATGCAAAATAGAAGGTACATTTGAGTTTTTTCTTTACTCTTCTTTTTAATATACTTTATCCCTTCTATGTTTGGACCTAAAAAAGTAGCTGCTGCAATGTGTTTTAGCTAATGTTACTTAGCTGATATGTTGTGGGTCATATTTTGAATCTTAGCAATATTAATATTACAGAACATCTAAGGAGATATCAGATTTGGAGGGGGAGCTTTCATCTATTAGAAACCTGCTCTCTACACAAGCTGCCTTGATACATGGTTTAGCTGAAGGAGTTCACATCGAAGCATTATCAATTTCGAATTCTGATGGTTTTTCTTCAAATGCTACATCAGATTCTGAAGATAAGGAAATATCAGACCTAGACAAATGGTTGGTAGAGTTTCCTGATCTCTTGGATGTTCTCTTGGCTGAAAGGCGAGTGGAAGAGGCTTTGGCTGCTCTCGACGAAGGAGAACGTGTAGTTTCTGAGGCTAAAGAGATGAAATCTATCACCCCGTCTGTACTTTTGTCTCTACAGAATTCCATTGCTGAACGTAGACAAAAGCTAGCCGATCAGCTAACTGAAGCTGCTTGTCAGCCCTCCACACGTGGTGCTGAGCTACGTGCATCAGTTTCCGCCCTTAAAAGACTTGGAGATGGTCCCAATGCCCACAGCTTGCTACTTAATGCCCATCAACAGCGGTATCAATATAATATGCAAAGTCTTCGACCATCAAGCACCTCATATGGTGGAGCATATACTGCTGCTCTAGCCCAACTCGTATTCTCTGCAGTTGCTCAAGCTGCCAGTGATTCTTTGGCTATTTTTGGTGAGGAGCCGGCTTATACTTCGGAACTTGTCATGTGGGCTACAAAGCAAACAGAGGCCTTTGCTCTTCTGGTGAAAAGGCATGCATTAGCTTCATCAGCAGCTGCAGGAGGTTTAAGAGCTGCTGCAGAGTGTGTTCAAATAGCGTTGGGTCATTGCTCATTGTTGGAAGCTCGTGGTCTAGCCCTCTGTCCTGTGCTGTTGAAACTTTTTAGGCCTAGTGTTGAGCAAGCACTCGATGCTAATTTGAAACGAATTCAAGAGAGTACTGCTGCTTTGGCTGCGGCTGATGATTGGGTGCTTACATACCCTCCTACAGCTAGTCGTCAGAGTAGTAGGCCTTCAAGTATATCCATTAGTAATACAACAGCATTTCAACATAAACTTACAAGCAGTGCCCATCGCTTTAATTTGATGGTCCAGGTGAGAATTTCAGTTTTGACTTGTTAGACTGAAGTACTGAACAGAGATATGGCATTGCTTGCAACAGTGGGATTAGATGTTCAAAACCAAGTGTACAAAATATTTGTTATTTCGATTCCTTAAGTGAATATACTTACAATTTTCTTAGTCTTGTGCTGTTGAATCTTCTGTTTCCTGTGTTCTTACTGAAGAAATAACTGCCTTCGTACAGAACACATACTCACTCATCTGCACATTTTAATCTTGTTTAGATCTATACCAAGTTCTATATATGTTTCCTGTTTGGTTTTAATGGATTTATTTTGTTACTTCACTTCATGCTGGATGTTCTGTTTACAGGACTTCTTTGAGGATGTAGGACCACTGCTTAGCATGCAGTTGGGAGGCCAAGCCTTGGAAGGATTGTTTCAAGTATTTAACTCCTATGTGAACACTCTCATAAAAGCATTACCAGGATCAATGGAGGAAGAGGCGAGCTTTGAAGAGTCTGGGAACAAAATTGTACGCATGGCTGAGACTGAGGATCAGCAAATTGCATTGCTAGCAAATGCCTCATTACTAGCTGATGAACTACTTCCACGTGCAGCTATGAAGCTTTCCCCCATAAATCAAGCTGCCTACAATGATGATAATCGAAGAAGAACCTCAGAAAGACAAAATCGTCATCCTGAACAAAGAGAATGGAGGAGAAGACTTGTTGGTTCAGTGGACAGATTAAAAGATACATTCTGTCGTCAACATGCGCTGGACCTAATTTTTACTGAGGAAGGTGATAGTCATCTTACTGCTGACATGTATATAAATATGGATGGAAATGCTGAAGATATTGAATGGCTTCCATCATTGATTTTTCAGGTATTTTGGAAATCTGATTCTTTAGTGAATATTTTTCTACAGATTTTCTTATCTGCCTTATTATTCGGAAAAGTGAATTACAAATTGAGGAGTGCTAATGACACTGTTATTGCTTGAAATTTATTAGTAGTTACAAAATGAAAAGTGGAACTCATTAAATGAGTATGAATAAGATCTACAAAATTTATGACTTTCATTGAGTTTCAGCTAATAATAATGTCTTCAAATTAGTGTATTACTAAGTTTTTCTCTTTGAAATTTTTTTTTTCCATTTCCCATGGTTCTCTGCATGTGTGTTTTATGTAATATCTCTTGGTGGAAAAACCTGGAGGACATGGGTGTGGATTATTGCTTGCGACATGAAGCTCCATTCTGATTCTTTTAATGTGTTGTCCTATGTCCAAGTGTTGGTTTATTTGAAATATAAGTATGCATTCTGAAATAGCTACTTAATCATGGTACTGAGCGAAATAATTTTCTTGAAGTGTCTGTTACTATTGAGTATTAACCTTAATTAGCTGGCTGACTATGGAAGTTCTTAGTCCTAATATATGAATTCACTGTTTTGTTTGTGTTCATTCTTGTGGTTAAATGTCTCCTTCTGCCTACCAAAAGGGATTAAACATTGTGCCTTTTCTTACACACAAATAAACTTTATAATCACGAAAGAAATCATACTATATATGTTGTTTATGTACATCATGATCAAGCTTGAGGCGCTAGCAGCATATCTATCTCTATCTTCAATATTTTAAAGATCGAATTTGTCGTAGTCATCTCTCACACATGCAATATTAGTGAGTTTGTTTACATTAGCATCGCATAGGAATTCACTTTACTTTCACATCATCTTACTCATTTGATCTGGTTCCTGTAAATTGAGCAGTTCACTCAGAGGGTAATGTAAATAAAATTCATCTATGAAAAAAATCAAATGTTGATGTTACCATTCATGCCCAACAAATCATATTTGTGTACCTAATATTTATTGACATTATGCGGCAGTAAGATGAATTCCATCGGATGCGTGTGTAAAAAAATGTCTACTCGTTTGATACACGTTGGATTTTTAAAATTTTTTTTTTCTTTTTCTATATGAATTATCTTTCCTCTTATGCTAAAGTCATTACAAATTATTTTCTAACTTCATTACCGAGTTATACTACAAATATTATTCAAGTATCTGATGAGGCTATTATTTTATTGTTCAGGAGCTTTTTGTAAAACTAAACCGAATGGCCATTATAGCAGCAGATATGTTTGTAGGGAGGGAAAGATTTGCTACGCTGCTCTTGATGAGACTTACAGAAACTGTTATGTTGTGGCTTTCTGAAGACCAGAGCTTTTGGGATGATATTGAGGAAGGGCCCAGGCCGTTAGGTCCCCTTGGTCTTCAACAGGTATGATATTGGAGTTTTTTTATATAATACCATATAGATTTCTTTAGTTTTGGTTACCTGCCAGAACAGACAAAAATTGATGCCTTCAAATGCAATCTAAATAGGAGAGTTTTATTTAGGATAAATATGTGCGACTCAAGTCTTCTATTACTTTATATAGATCAAAATCTGGCCTTTTCTAACAAACAGTGCCACAAAATTTTAAAAAATGAAAGACTAAATTGCAATTGTGGTCTCTATTTAATTCCTGATCCACGATTTCGGCACTCCTATTTTTTTCGCAACTTTGACCTATTTTAAAAAAAAATCATCAATTATAGTCTAAACCTCAATTTTGGATATATTTCTTTTATTTTGATCCAGTTGAACCTTAAACCAGACATCCATTCAAAGAACCATCAAAAGATAATTTAATTAATTAAAATTTAAAAAGTAGAGGAGAAAACATGAGCAGAAATGTGGAACGAACCAAAGTTTCCAATTTTATGAAATTGGAAAACCAAAATCGTGGGAAAAAATATGAAGCCAAAATTGTGGATAAAAAATTAAAGGGGGACCAAATTTTAATTTAGTTTATAATAAATACTTTCTAATTTATTTGAATAATACTGAATTAATTATTAATTTAAACTAAGTGTAGAAATAATCCAAAACAAATTGGAAGACGCCAAAATAAATACATTATGAGCCTAAATAATTACTGATTTTTCATTTGATGCATATTTGTTCTTTTATACAAGTGTCAAATATCAATTAGTCTGTGCTATTATAAAACACATGGAGAAACCACTTTAACAATGCTAATCACTTGGATTCTGGTCATACTTTCATCTCCATTATTGCAGAACACATTGAAAATAACTATTCCTCCCCCACAAGAAAAATTTCCAAGTTCTCTACTCTATTATTTAAAAATTAAATTGACAACATTGACTTTGCTGAATGAATGCCTAAACATTTGTTGTGATGATTTGCCGACGCGAGAAATCAATAGATACAAACATGGTTGAACCTCGTGAACGGAAAAGTTTACTGTGGCAACATAATTTTTTTCTCACGTTGTGCAGTTCTATTTGGATATGAAGTTTGTCGTATGTTTTGCTTCGCACGGTCGGTATTTGTCAAGAAATTTGCAACGAATTGTCAATGAGATTATAACAAAAGCGATGTCTGCATTTTCTGCAACAGGAATGGATCCATACAGGTTTGTTGTCACCATCAACATACTATCTTAACATGAAGGAAGGAAAATGTGTCTGCAAATGTCTTTTCTGTTAAAATTTTGATTTAAAAGGAATTTATGTTAATATATATTATTTTGGCAGAGAACTGCCAGAAGACGAATGGTTTAACGACATATGTCAAGATGCAATGGAGAGACTTAGTGGAAAGCCAAAAGAAATAAATGGGGAGAGAGACCTTAGCAGCCCTACAGCATCTGTCTCTGCTCAGTCAATTTCTTCTGTGAGATCGCACAATAGTTCGTGAGGCATAGTTGCATCCTTGTAAATTAAGTCATTCGTGAAATTGGTAAGCAGATTTTTGTACTCTATGGAGATCTATCTGGTCATTGCTCCTCATCTTTTTACGCAGCAATCATCTTACTGAATTTCTGTAGATTAAGTTTTCCATAGTCAGGTGTTTGCCAATATTTTTTCCATCTTGTCAATTTGCCTGTTGGTTTGTAAATGTTGACTTGATTATTTTGTTCGCATTCTCAAACATTATTCTTTTCAAATAAGTGTACTTAAATTTTTGCATACCTTTTATTATTTAGATTTTATTTGTTTCATCACACTCATTCTCAAGTTGACAGACTAGTTAAAGGCTTAAAATTGTAATCTCTAAAACAATTTATTACAATGAAATTTATTTTTAAATATACAAAAAATGCAATGAAGAATTTAGTAAAGAATCAATTCAAGTTAATTTTAATTTAATCAGATTCCCCCACATGGACGTTATTAATTGTAGAGATCAAACTAAATGATGTACGATTTTGAATGCCATTTATAGTTTTATTAAATTTATAGTTTTATTAAATTTATGAAATAAGCTTCATTGTTAACGTGGAATTGAATTTTATTTACACGTTCAGTATTGGAAATGCATAACTAAACACTTGATAAAGCTGCTAAAATGTCATTTCATTCCTCTGGAAAATACTGCAAACGTAGTCAGCGACAAAAATGTCCATTAATAAAGGTGAATTGTTGGCTGACTTTAGTTCTAACAAAAGCACCGACTACTCTGATGCATCAGTCTTGGGTAGAATTGAATCTAGTACAACAATTGATGATGTCTCTAGTTTGATACTCAACTCCGAAGTTGCAATTTTCATTGCAAAACTTGGACCACTGTTCATATATAAGGGCTACACCCATTACTCCATTTTCCGCAGAATTTATTCTTGACCTATCAGTTTCTTCTGTTACACAAATTAAACTTTTGCTACAATAATATAGATTTTCAAAACTAGCAAAGATTTTCAAAACTAGCAAAGAATTAGCATGTTGTGGACAAAATAAGTCAGTCAACTGTTTAATGAGTATAACTCAAAGGGGGCGGCTTCACTTGATAATCGACAGAAGTTGCAACCTAATTTGATTGTAGTTCACCAAAGCCAACAAAGATTACCTGCAATGATATGGCAGCAGCAGTAATGGATCTCCCATTATTTTCTCGTATTGAAATCCTGTATAAATCAGACAATATATAACTCCGCGGATTTCCTTTAAATAGGTCTCAATAGCTTGAATATCAAAGCATCAACACCAATGCTCTGATTAAATAGAGTCATGAATGACGGATTGAATGGGGAAAATGTTAAATATGGTGTAATGAAAATGGTAATATGATAGTGGAAAGGGTGGCATGGCCATTGCTATGACATCCTTATTTCTCCATATCCTAGCCAGGTCGTGATATGTAATAAAAGTATCAGCACAAGATGTCATGTCAAATAAGCACCAAATGAACCTAAAGTTAGAAAATAGAAGCCAAAAGCTTGTTGGAATAAGCATTCCTAATGCCAATGTACACAGAATGTATATATGACCATAAAGCACACAATTTAAAAAAAATTTAGACCCATGCATCAATTCTACAGGTGATAATACCATCTAAACCTATAAAAAGTAATCTGGAACCAACACATGTTGCCAAGAAATGCATGTCCGATTAGTATAACATAGCCAAATGTATGTATATGATGCCACTGTGCATTCATTCACATGAGCAAGGATGCTAATGGCGATGACTTGATGATCAATGGATGCATGTGACAGCAGCAAGATGCATCCTATTATGTGGTAATATTTGTCGGAGCATAAAGAACAGATTACATCCCCTTCAAGCTACTGATAAGTCATTGTTGGTGGAGCTCCATTAGCAGTGGGAACAGCAATAGGAATATTATCTTTCCTTTTTCCAAATGGATTTTTTGAATATCTACTAAGAAGTCAAGAAAAACACAAAAAATTCCCTGCACATTACAGAATCACAACAGAGTTTGTACCAAACTGAACGCCAAGGATAAGAACTTTTGAATCCAGCTTAAGAGATAATGGACGATAGAAAAAAAAATCAACACTGAAAACATATGAAGCTCGAATAATAAGATTTACTATATGATTTTGACCTATAAAGCACTAACACATGCAGCTGTATTCATGTTAGATCAGACTGCAAAACAATTAAACCTTTAAAAAGTAGTTGAATTGAAAGAAATCCATGGTTCTAGTATCATTGATGCACAGGCACATTAATGAGAAAAAAAATTGTGGTATGGTGTTACATATGCAAACATTTTAGTAAAAATTTCTTCCGTAGTCGCCAGAGCTACATCCCTAGATGCACAGTCAACTTTTAAAAAGTGAACAGGGGAAGAGAATCAGAAAGAAAATATCGGGGTGCTTGACAATATAGAAAAGGATATTGTATCCGCATGCCAACGGAGCCAGAACTTGGGATAACAGCACCCTGTAGGTTATGGTGCACATTGGTAGCACTATTCACGTCCTGCAATAGATCATGGAATGTCAAACCAAGGAAAATTCACCAGAAGCAAAGCACAAGTATTCACCAATTAACAAGTTAGATAAAAATTTATTGAAAGATCACTGACTTCAAACTCAATGAAGCAAACTGTATGCCTCTCCTGTCTCAAAATCTTCATTTGCTTAAAACCAGGTTGTCTGCAACACAAAGTTGATCCAAATAATGTTCGGAGTCTTTTGGGATAGAAAAATGCCATGTAAACTGAACAAAAGAAGCAGTGGTCAAAGGCTAAATGTACTTACACACTGAAAAGGCCCCTTACTTCTTCCTCATTTATGTTCTCTCCCAAGTTCCCAATAAACAGGGTGTTGCAAGGAGGGTTATCTTTTGTGTTCTATTCAAAATAATAAAGTTAAAGATAGTAACGCACTATATCATTCATTGTGTATAACCAAATCAAAATTAGAAAAAATAAACTTTCAATAAATCAAACACCAAAAAAATCAGATAACTTGGCAAAGGAAAAAAAAATAAAGCAAAATAAGAACTCAACTAAAAAGCACCTTGGACTTTTTCCAGCCAGAAGATTACTCAAGATATTATATGTAAAATTGAAAAAACCCTTTGTGTTCTTACACTGACATGAGTAATTAATGTACAGTCATTCCTAGAGATTTATAATTGTGATCTATAAAGCACCAGCACTTCAATTTGCTTCACGTATTTGTATATGATACTGTAGGGTACTTCACCTAGACAAATTGATGAAGTATTCAAACCTATGGAGATCAGTACTTTTATTAGTTTCACATATCTGATACCAATGCTTTTGGATACTTCATTGGAATGTGTTGAAGGGTCCACATTTTTTCAATGCATTATTATCCTCGTCAATAAAAACCATAGCTAAAATAGGGATAGTGATCTTCATAATTCGTGCACCGAATACCTGTTAGGTCTACATTCAACAATTTATCCAATGAACTCATAGCTAATGTCTCCCCACCTATACCCATTTGGAAATAAAATACCAAACTCTTAAATGTCTGTTCAGCATGTCATGAGCACAGTACTATGTGGATAAATTCACCATTTGTTAAATTAATGATGTGAAATAAATTATCCAGGGCAGAGATCAGGTCCTTTGTGACCAAAAGAGATTTACAATGAGCAAGTGTCATATTCATGTTATCATATAGAATGGGTAAACCAGGATTTAAAAACCTTCCTTTTAAAACATGCACTGAAGATTACAAGACAAGGAGTGATAACTTAATCATTGAAGGGGAAATCACGTGAAAATAAATGCACTAAAATATGAACTAAACATTGCAAGACATGGAGTGTTCATTGAAGGGGAAATCAAGTGAAACTAAATGTCTTAACCCATGTTCCCCGTTTAAAATGAGTTGACCAATGTGGGACATGGAGCGATGATGTAATCATTGACTAGGAACACATTTGCAAAGAATAAATTCACATCAAGTTAGATTTTCATGCAGAAGCTACTACTATGGGGAGAGTTAACAGAGGGACTGTGCGGACATAAAGATTTCCTGAGGCAGTTCCAAACATACATTAAAGCAATATTCACATTTTCAGCCACTCTCACCTGAACTGGAACATAACTACTAGGCGCTGCTATGGGGGCAGGAGTAGGCATTGGTACAGGTGCAACCGGATAGCCCGCATATGGATCATATGGAGGAGGTGGTGGGGGAGCCATGTATCTGGACCATAGAAAAACTGTCACAAACTAAGAGCAAACACATTGATTGAAAAAAGTAAAATCAATGCAATTGCAAACTAAAATTATCACATTGAGATAAGAAATTTTCTTGGAGTTGGTGTCAAATATATGGGCGGTGCTTACCCATGCGGCCCCCAAACAGGTGGCGGGGGAGGATGAAAAGGGGATGGAGATGTATAAGCAGTATGTGTATAATCCCCAGCCGTTCTTAATCGTTTACTTTGATCAAAAGCACCAGCATCAGCTCCAATTCCTACAAAAAAAAAAAAATGAATGCCGTGCATTCCATTCAACCAATAAAAGGGGGTCATTAACACGAAAAATTAGAGTTAGCAAATGCGAAGCAAGCAAAGGTTTCGATTTCAGATACAACTACAGATTGAAACTTAAAACAAGCTCACCCCTTTTCACGAAGAGATTTTTTTTTGCCATCTCAGTGTGGAGGACGGACTTGGTATCAGGATCGAAGAGCATGTCCTGGAGAATATCTTTGGCTGCGAGTGCTTGGTGCGGAGCGGTGAACAGAGCGAAACCCATTGGCTTTTCCGCTTTAAAATTCAACTGAGAAGCTTCAAAGCCGGGTAACCATCTCAGCAGATTCTGAAGTTCTCTCTCTTTCACGTCTTCGGGAAGACCAGTTATGAATATCGTTCGAACCTCGTCCCCGGCGTGAGGAGGTGCGGCCGCGGCCGCTGGAGGTGGCGGAGGAGGAGCCGCAGCCGCTGGGGGCCATTGCTGATGGTATGGATGGATGCCGGTGCCAGCCATTGCGTGCGATCAAACCCTAACCCTAACCCTCAACTCAACCCCAATCTTCTTCCTCTTCTATAGACTCCTCCTTGCTCCTCTCTCTAAAATAATTTCTAACAATTTTTCTTTTCCTTATTGAATTTTAAATAGATCTAAGAAATTCCACTGCTTCACCCAAGCAGTAATCATTTATTGGATTTATGTACACTATATTTATATTTTAAATTATTAACTAATATTAAGTTTTTATTTCTTAATATGTTAAATATATTTTAAAAAATCAGTCTCCTCTTAGTACACATTTGTTTAAATCTATAAATTACTCTTTGTTACAACGCAAGCCATTTTTCTAACAATATTTAATATATAATTATAAAATATATTTTTATAAAATCATTTACTTTTATATATATTTATAAATTAGTATCTGGCAGAAAAAAAAATGCTAATGAAAGAATACAATAATAATATATAGGAAGTAACTTCAATTTGTCGTTCAAGGACGAAAGATGAGTTTAGAGCAAAAAAAAAAATAAGAATAAAGGTATTCATGAATTATTCACAATATTAGATTGTCATGTGTTTCATAGAAAAATTGTTATGATGTCAAGGATAAAGAATTGAGAAAAGTCATCTATGATGAAAATTAAATTTTGTTGTTTATGTGCATTTTATAAAATAGAAAAATGAGACATATGTCATCAAGATAATATAAAATAAAACTTAACATTTATTATATACATATAAAACAATTCTTTATTTTATTATGATTTGGTTATAAAATAGGTGTATATAAATAAGTTTTACAATAAAAATAATTCAATAACATATAATCTTGAATAAAACTTATTTATTTAAATCTTCCGTCAAAACTTCAATTATAAACTAACTTATATATAATTAACTCTATATTATATATTATATATATATATATATATATATAATAAAAATAAAATAAAATTAGATACACTCCATACAGTAAAATAACATGTAATAAATAAAAGAAAATTTACATATAAAAATAATAGAAGTCTCTTGCCTCTTATTATATCATTATTGATCCCCTCTCCTTTAAAATGTTTGTACACGAAAACCAAATATGTGGAAGAAGCCGTAATCCAAACTTCAGAATATACCTTTCTATTTTTTGTTTTTATTTTTTATGAGTACTTTTTCGAATATTGTAACCTCTCGTTCATTTATTCCTTTTTAAGAACTATTTATAAAAAAAATAATATTATATTGTTTAAATTTAAGATTTAAATATTTTTCTATCTTTATTTTTGTCGATTTTATTTGATGTGGATTTTATTTTTATGTTTAATAACGTGGTCTTAATTTTGATAATTTATGTTTATTTTGGTTTTTATTTTCATGATACTATCTAAATTATTAACGATAGATTATACAAGTTAACAATGTTTGAATGATCTGTTCGATTTTTGTCTGTGATTTGTCTAGCATAGTGTGAGTTGGAATTAAGTTAATTAAATAATTTTAATTACAATGACACAGTGGTCTCAATTACTTATCCTCCAAAACAAACACATGTTTCTCCTCCACCAATTTTTCTCATTCCTTCCACTTTAATCACCTTCATCAACACCCATATCTCATTGCTCAACCCTAATTTGAACGTTCGAGAAAATCGTGTGCAGGTCATCATTGTATGGTAGATTCTAGACATTGTTCATGAACTTTCTCTTAAATTTAAATCAAGAAGACTATATACCTCATTGGTTCATAATAGAGAACAAATATTTTGTACCCTATTCGAGTGTCTATTCAAAATTCATATTTGACCTCCATCACCATTTTTCATAAATAGCCAGAACAACATGCATGATTACATTGTTTAAATTTAAGGTTTAAATCTATTTTTATTTTTGTCGATTTTATTTTATGTGAATTTTTTTCTTATGTTTAATGTAGTCTAAATTTTGATAATTTATGTTTATTTTGGTTTTTTATGATGCTACCTAAATTGTTAACGATAGATTGTACACGTTAGAAATGTTTGAATGACCTGCTCAATTTTTGTTTGTAATTTGTTCAGCATAGTGTGAGTTAGAATTAATTTAGTTAATTAACTTTAATTACAATGACACAGTGGTCTCGACTTCTTCACCTCCAAAAGAAACACATGTTTCTCCTCCACCAATTTTCCTCATTCCTTCCACTTTAATCACCTTCATCAACACCCATATCTCAACCCTAATTTGAACGTTTGAGAAAATCGTGTGCAGGTCATCATTGTGTGGTAGATTCTAGACATTGTTCATGAACTTTCTCTTAAATTTAAATCAAGAAGACTATATACCTCATTGGTTCATAACAGAGAACAAATATTTTGTACCCTATTCGAGTGTGTATTCAACATCCATATTTGACCTCCATCACCATTTTTCATAAATAGCCAGAACACACCCTTCATTTCATCAATTTCGAATCCCTTCATCATCTTTTCTACTACTTTGTCCTCTTTATTCATTCTTCTTCTCTCAAACCCTAAAACTGGTGCCGCTTTGCTATAGTGAATCACATCGATTCAACCCCAAAATCAAAACAGAGCATAACACTAGTGAAGTTCGTTGTGATTCCAAGAGTCTCGCTGGAAATAGAAATGGTGACGATAGAAGGGAACAATGGCTTAGGGGAGCAACAACAACCTAGGGAAGTCGCACGACGACTTTCGTCATTGTTGTTGGTAGAAGAAGATTCCTTTTGTGTGGTGTTTTTGTTATCGTTGTCGTTGAAAAATGGAGAGAGGAGATGGATAAATGAAGTTAAGGTATAGTGAAGAAAAAGAGAATGGAGAAGAAGGAATTAGGGTTGAGCGATGAGTTATGTGTGTTAATGAAGGTGATTAGAGTGGAAGGAAAGAGAGAAATGGGTGGACGAGAAGAATGAAGTACACATGAAAACACTAGAGGGGGTGAATAATGTTTTACACTAGAGGGGGTGAATAGTGTTTTCAAAATATTTTCGCAAAGCAGCGTTTGATGGTGTATAATGAGAGTATACATAAGTGAGTTGTGTTTAGACGTTAGGTTTATAAGATAAGTAAATAAAAATTCTTTTAGACGAACATAGGAAGCTTAACAAATGTTTATAAAAGGAAGAAAACAATAATGCATAGTTTTTATACTAGTTCTCCCTTAAGAACTCTTAAGAGATTCCATTAATCTTTTCAAGATTACACAAGTTTAACCCACTCTTGGTTGCAAGTTTTATTACATCTGTAAAACCCGAGAAAAATGTAGTAATTAATTAGGAAATTAAGTTGTTTTGAGATTTGAATATTATTGTTTGGTAATTGGTTTTTATTGTTTAGGCATTTCTTAGAATTGTAAATGCTAGGTTAATTATTTCATGTTATCATTAATAAAGTGCAACACATGATTGGTATGTTGTTAATATGTTGATCTTTTGTGTGTGTGATATTACTAATGTAACGTGTTGGCTTGTTAATAGAATGATGGTTTAAGATTGAATGTGTGTATGTTCAATTCTAGGGAGAAAGAGAGTTAAGGAAATCTTTGTTTTATTTGTATTTTTTCTTACGGCAAAATGATCTTTTACCTTTATTAATGGGTGAAGAAATTAAATAAGGGGTTGTAGGAAGTAAAAGTGTGTAAATTAAATTGTTAGTATAAAGTTGAAGAGAAAAAGTTTTGATGATATCTCAAAGTCAAGTCTCAAGTGCTCTTGTTGCAAGAAGATCTTCATGAAGACTTGTTTTGTGTTAAAGCTTTGTAATTTAGTATATTTATGTATAGGATGTGGTTTATCTTTGATTCTATGTATTATTTGTCTTAGGTTGCGTCAAAAATTCGTTTTGAATCAGAAAACCGCATTTTATACTCATGATAATCGATCATGAACTTATAATAATCGATTATCAGTAATCAATTATGACTTGCCATAATCGATTATCACGAGCAATTATGAGAATTTTCAAGCAATTTTTTGACTGTTGTGCATTCATTAAATGCATAATCGAGTTACCATAAATGGATAATCGATTATCACATGTTAAATAGCTAACAACATATTTTTGGGGGTATCCTTGAGTGAGATCTCTATAAATAATATTGGGACTCTCATTCTAAAATACAGAATACAAAATATGTTTATTTTAAAAATCTTATCTGTTTTGTTGTGTGCTTAGATAAGTGTGTTCTAGGGTTTGTATAACCCTTATACTTTGGCTTTGAGAACTTAGTGTTGGCATAAAGCGATAACTTTCACGGGAGTTGTGATTGAGTGTTGTTGTTATTGCTGAGTTGAAAGCATGTCATCCTTTGTGAAGATTCAAAGGAGGTGTTCATCCTTCGTGAAGCATTTGGAGGAGGTGTTCATCTCTTGTGGGTTTCAAGGAAAGTGAATTTCATCTCTTAGGGTAAAAAGAGAGGTGTTCTAACTCGCATGAAATATACTTATTATTCTTTTGCATGAAATAGAAAATCTTTATAAAACTTCATCAAAGATCCCCTCTCTCGTCAATTAGACTGTTCCATAATCATCTACATTCCTATCTACTCCCTATATCACATATGTTATACGATCATCACCTCAAATACAAACAAATATGGGAGAGCTAAGAAAACAAACAATAACTATAATAAACCATATAATAAGATAAGTAATATATGAAGTACCTAAAAAACACTAGAAGGGGGATGAATAATGTTTTTGGAAAACGTTTTTCACAATCCTTCTGATATAGCACGTTATCAAGCGTGTAAAATATTCTTTCAAAGGCTTAGATGCTCGACTTGAAATATAAGCTTTGAAAAGATCAGCTTGTTATTCAGAATAATTTCTACTACAAATATTTGTAAGAACTTCCTTTTAAAAATAAAGGATCGTTTAATTTGAAAGTTCTTATACTTTCAAATATAAAGTTTAACTGCAGGTTTTCTAATAGGATCGTTTAGTAAAGAGAAGAGAGAATAACACAAGAGATTTTATACTGGTTTGCTCCAACTGAGCTACGTCCATTCTCCTCCGTAGAGGGTTCCATTATAATCTTCACACAATTACAAATGAGTATTAGCACCACTACTGGTACTCAGCTACCTCACAGAGATTTCCTTTGAGTATTCGCACCACTCCTAGTACTCAGCACCCCGCCGAAATTTCCTTGATTATTCGCACCACTCTTGGTACTTAACACCCTACTGAGATTTTCTTGAGTATTCAAACCACTCCTGGTACTAGACTACAACGCCTAGATTCCTCAAATCAAAAGAGTTAAATTGTAAAGTGTTTTACTTCTCTTCTGAATTTCAATCAACAATTGCTTACAAGCAATTTAGACTAAATCTCTCAACGAGAGGACTTGATTACAATACAATACAATCTAAACACTCGCAGGTGTTTCTCTCTATGATCTTACAGTAGTAAGAGATTTGACGCTTAAGCTCGAGAGTATCTCTTTCTCTTTTCTCTACTCTTCTCGTTTCTTCAGCTCAGATATATTCTTTTGTTTAAGCTCTTTTCTCTCTTCTTCTCTTTAGGATGAATATGTCGTTGCAAGCTTTGTGCACTTTGGATATCCTCTTTTCTATCCTCTTGATTTTCTTCTTGAGAGATCTTCTATTTATAGGCTTTATGAATATTTGTCCGTTAGACTTTGTTTGTAATTCGTAACCTTGATGCTTTTATTTTCACTTTCTTCTTTTCATAACAACCATTGTGTAAGTCAACTTTGTCACAACAAGCATGCTTTTTCAATCTTTTTCTTGAAGTAGGTTATACGATCTTTTTAGACTTTGCTTCAAGAGGGGAACATTCCATGGTTATCTCTTTTTGTCTCTAACATCCACATTTGATATTTGATCTGTAGCATTGTGGATGTGTGTAGAATAGCTTATCTGCAAAATTAAAGTAAATTGTGCATGCAGCAAATATGAATTTTCTTATCACTTTTGTTGTTTTTGAATGTTGAGCATTTAATGTCATTTAATGCTTGCTTAAAACAACAAAGTACTTTTTCGATTTCCTTTAGGTAGCATTTTACAATTAAGCTCTTTTAATTTCAAGATACCAATTGTATAAATACGTCATCACAAGATGACGTGTCTGTTTCGCTTGTGGTATCAACTTAGTTCAAGTAAACACTTCTTTAGCTTTTGTCTCTTTGTAGACAGATAGCTTTTAGCTTGCCCAGGCTTTCTTATATCTTTTAACAATTAAGTCTTTTAATCATTTTAGTCAAAGACATCGTCTTGACCTGTTACTGTTTTTTAGAGAAACCAAATACCCACTTCAGGTATTTTAAGCATTCAGAAAGGTTGTTTTAACACCCATCTGGTTTATCATTAGTTTGTGGATAATTGTTAGTGCTAACAACACTTGAATGGAGGAAATCCTAGTCATAGGGGTAAAGGTATCAAAGTAATATATGTTGAGTTTTTGAGTAAAACATTTTGCTATTAATCTTGCCTTATACTTCTCTACGGATCATCAGGGTGATATTTTTTCTTAAAGATCCACTTACAACCAATGAGTTTTGCTCCTTTAGGAAAATCTACAAATGTTCATGTATTATTTTTCTAAATAGATTTAAATTCAGTCCTAATGGTCTTATCCCACTATTTTGCATCAGGAGCACTAGTAGCTTCTACAAAGCTAATTGGATTATTATCAACGAGATAAGTATAAAAGTCATCTCCAAAGGAAGTTTCCTTCCTATGTCTTTTACTTTTTTTTCAAATCTTCACTCATAGCATCATTATTAATATCAATAGGTTCAAATATCTCACTAACCTTTAAGAGAAAAACATGTTCAAAAAGCTCAACATTTTTTGTCTCCATAATGGTGTTACGCTCAATCACATCACTTTTAAGATCTAGAAACCTATAGGCAACACTATGTTTGGCATAACCTAAGAACATGCAATCAGAGGTTTTAGAGCCATTTTCCTTTTCTTAAGATCGGGTAATATCACTTTAGCTAGACTCCTCTTAGAGATTTAAGGTTAAGTTGATAACCTCTGCACAACTCATAGGGAGTTTTACCAATTTTCTTTTGGGGTATTCTATTTTGTAAAAAGAATGCAGTAAGCAAGACTTCTTCCTAAAGGTTATCAGGTGCACTAGAACTAACAAGCATAATATTCATCATTTCCTTAAGAGTTCTATTCTTTCTTTGAACTACTTCATTAAACTCAGGTGAATATGGTGGGGACACTTCATGGATAATACCTTCTTTAACACAAAATTCATTAAACAGTACATACTCACCACCTCTATCCAATATAATCCTCTTAATTTCTTATTCAATTGATTTTATACTTCTGCTTTATAAGTTAAAAACATATCAAAGGCTTCATATTTATGTTTGATTAAGTACACCTTGGTGTATATAAAATAATCATCTATAAAGGTCATAAAAAAAAATTTACCGCCTTTAGACATGTGTTGTTTTAAATCAGCTAGATTAGTATGAATTAACCCTAATAGTTCAGTTTGATGTTCTATAGTATAACATGTTTTCTTTGTCATTTTAGATTATACACATAGATCACATTTACTACTCTATGTATCATGCATATTAATTAATCCTAGTCGTTGTAATTTCAAAATATACAAGAAATTTGCATGTTCTAATCTAACATGCCATATATCATAAGAACCAACAAGGTAAGAAGAAGAACTTGATTCATTAATAATTTCAGAAATATTCAGTATAAAGAGACATTGATCACAATATCCCTTCCCCACAAAAACATTGTTTTTTGTCATAACAATCTTGTCAGATTCAAATGAAACTTTAACCCTCATTTTTCCCAATATTGATACAGAGATTAAATTATCTCTGATAGAGGGCACATGCAACACATCACTCAAGGCCAGAATCTTCCCATATGTGAGCTTAAGAAGAACCTTTCCTTTTCCTAGGACAGGAGCTGTCGTGGAATCACCAAGGTACACATGTTCTTCTTCATCTCCTACACCAATGTAAGAGGTAAAGGCACTTCTATTTGCACATATATACCTTGAAGCCCCATAGTCTACCACACACTTGCTTACACTAGTAATCAAATTTACTTGTGAAACGACTGCTACAATAATGTCATCTCCTTCAGCTATATTCGCTCTAGAAGGATTGTCGAGGTTAGATCAATTGGGACGAGATTTTCGAAAATTATTTTTCTTTCCATGATTAGGTTTGTGTTCGTACCTTTTGGGAGTTGGATTGACTTCTACGACATTTGCGTTTTGCAAAAAAAGTTTTAGCCCTTGTAGTAGCACACTCCTTTCTATTGTTATATTCAATAATTATATGTGTGATGAGCTTTGGAAGCACCATTTGCTTTTTCTATGTTTCAGTTGTTATTTGTAATCAATTAAGGATGGTGACAATTTCTCGACTAGGAGTTTTGAAACAAATTCATTCGATAGAAGAATATTCTCCACTTTAATATCTTTGAGCACCTTGTGGTACTCATTGATTTGAGACTTTATGTCCTTATCTTAAATCATTTCTCAGTGGTAGTAGTTTCCTATGACAAATCTTTGTCTGACAACATCTTTGACGATGTATTTAAGAATCAACGAGTCTTAAATATCTTTTGCTTCATGTCTAAAAGGGTGGACACACATTCTTTCCAGTGTCGGAAGTTCTGTCTAAAAAAGATATCGACTTTTGACACATCCGAAAGTGGTTTCACAAAGACCGTCTAAGTTTCATAAACAATATTCTGATTTTCCAAAATCAGATTGTTGATGTCAGCCATAAGTCCTTAGATTGTTGTAAAAATTGCTGACAAAATCATGAACAGTATTTTCTGAAGCATGTAAATACACTGTCCTTAAGGACTTATCTATGTTATATTGCACAAGTTTCCCCGGACACAACAAGACTTTCTCGAAAGTATTTGAGAATCTCAAAACTAACAAGAAACTCTAAAAGAATTTATACCCAGAATATAAGAGTTAGAAATAAGAAAAGAAAATAACAAATAAATTAAGAGGGGAAGCTAAAGGTGTGATCTATAAGAAGGAGAGCTAGAAAATGAAAGGAATTTTTGTTTGTGCTTAATTCATGGAATAAAGGGGGTACGTTATTTATAGAGCTAGATACAAAGGGACCATTGCAAAAAAAAATAAAAAAATTAAACATTGCACTGATGAACGTTAGCCAACGTTCTTTTGCAATATTATATTATTATTTTACAAGAGTAACATGTTAAAAGAATTTTTTTTTTCATCCAATGACCTTGAATGTTGTTCTAGAAAATCATCCAAAGTTTTGTGGACTAGCCCTTGGACTGAGTGATCATGAAAAATGTGTAACAAGTTATAATATTGAATTAATTTTCTACAAGTTGGGAGGCTAACCCAACCCACATTTTGCAAACAAAGTGTAAGTCAAGCCTAAGGAAAATGATGTGAACAACAGATTTTGACAACATTTAAACACGAGACACGTGTCTAAATGTTATTCGTCCACACGGAAATGGAATTTTAAAATGAAATGTTGACGTGGCAAGGAGAGAAATGTTACATATTTCATCATGCAGTGTGTTGAGCTTGTTGGAAGTCCAACATCGACTAGAGATAAGGCCAATTTATAATATATAAGTGGGGTGCAGACCTCACCTTACAAGCCGGTTTTGTGGGGTTGAGTTAGGCCTAAAACCCACTTCTAATATGGTATCAGAGTCATGATTAGAGCCTATCCTAGCGAGTTCTAAGTGGGCATTTCTGTTTCCACCCGTTGTCGGGCCGCTATTGGACCACCCCATTTCTACTATCACGCACGAGATGTCTATACCTCGGTGTGAAGGGGGTGTGTTGGAAGTCTCACATCGACTAGAGATAAAGCCAATTTATAATACATAAGTGAGGTGCAAACCTCACCTTACAAGCCGGTTTTGTGGGGTTGAGTTAGGCTTAAAAACTCACTTCTAATAGAGCTGACTAAGAAAAAATTACCATGCTTTAGAAATATTTACTCTTTCCATTAAAATCATGATAGTCGGCATGTATGGATTCAGACTGCAGCCCTAAACACCTAAAATGCATAACACACCAGAACATTTAACTTACATTGATCATGATAAAAAAAAACTGTATTTTCCATATGATTTAGTTTTAGAACACAAGAACCACAACTACAGATTGGTAATTTATCCTGTTCAAAAACTAAGCATCCATAAAGTGTATTGGATATGATTTTATTTAAATATATAATCTTGGATGAAACTTAATGACTACCTTTTCTTTTGAAACAGCAAGTGCTCACATGTCATAGTTTGTATGGGCATATCACACCAATTTTAACCACACAATGCAAGTAAATAGCATCAACGTGACACCAAATACAAAAGCCGAATCACACCTGTCCAGAAAAAGTAAACTAACTATGAGCTATCTCTGCTATATTGGTATCTAAGAAATGAACCATACCAAAGGCTACAACCATTACATCCAACAAGCAAACCAAAGGCTACAGCCATTACATCCAACAAGCAGACCAAAGGCTACCAACAACATCACCATACCAAAGGCTACCAACAACATCATCATAGAGAAAGCAATACACACGATTACTCATCATCTACCTTTTTATCAAGTGAAGAAAATACCTTTTTATCAAGTTACTGCGGCGGAGCTCCGACACACTCCGGCGACACTAGGACGGTACTGGGAGGTTGGGAGGACTGAAGAAAATGTGTATATTTTGTCCTCGAACGGCGGCGACACAATGGGCTGGGAGGAGAGAACACCACGACAGACCAATGGCGTCTAGGGTTTGGTTTGCCCTTTTTACGCCGACAATGAGGTGTGACTACGACGGGACTGGGTGGGTGGATGGGTGGAGGGAAGACACCTCTTCCGATGGACGGTGGCTCTCCGGTGACGGTGGTGGGTCGTTAGCATGACAACTACGCGACGGTGGTGGCACGATCGCGAGCAGCACTGCGTCGAGACTGAGTGGCTGGGTGGAGGGAATACACCTCTTCCGATGAACGGTGGCTCTCCGGCGACGGTGACTAGCCGACGATGGTGGCACGACGTTCGCGAGCGGCACTCTCGAAAGTTCAGATGAGACTCTCTCCTTCAAATGGCGTAAAAATGAAACCCAATTTCAAAATGTTCGCCTTTCTCTCCTTGCCACGTCAGCATTCATTTTAAAATTCCATTTCCGCGTGAACGAATCACATTTAGACACGTGTCCCGTGTTTAAATATTGTCAAAATCTATTGTTCACATATATTTTTCCAAGCGTAAATGGGTTAGAATGACCTGGATTGTCATTTCTAAAAATAATTGAATTGACTCCATCCCTCTCAAAATGATACTAAAACATTTTATACCATTTTTAATAAAAATAAAATAAAAATTAAAAAACTTAAAAATCTAAAAAGAAAAAATAGACAATCAAAATTATCAAGGAGAAATTGAAGTTTGTTGTTACCTTTTCTCTTTCAATTCATTAGCCTTTTCTCAATCAACCATGTATTCTATTAGTGTACAATTCATATAATTATGGACATATACTTTCTCTGTATATGCAAAAGACTCAATCTTAGTGACCAACTTTAACATATTAACATATAAAACATTAATGTATATAAATTGGATTTATATAAACTAGAGTTATATAAAGAAAAACACCTTGGAAAACTTTGACCTAAAATAGCATTTCACACTTCTCCAGAAGTCAAAAATGCATTAAACTCGTCAACATATTTTCCAAATAGGGTACATTCAATTTGAAAACTATATTCCAACAAATAATTAATAAGTAGGAAAACGTCAATAACTTGAATAGTTTGTATCAACACCTTCACAATGTAAATGAAAATTTTCAACAACAAAAAAAAGTAATTAACTAATATAATAAATTGTAATCATAATTTTAATATAACTAATAAAATAAAAGTAAATTTAGATATAAAGATGATTAATGATAATGTAACTAATTTATAAAATTGAAAATAATAGGTATGCATTTAATAATAATTTCATTAAAAGGAAAAACTGAAAATAAAATTTATCACTTATTAATTATAGTAAAAAATCACTTTAATATAATAAACTGTAATCATAATTTTAATATAACTCTAATAAAAATAAAGATGACTTCAGATATAAAAGTGATTAATGATAATGTAAGTAATTTACAAAATTGAAAATAATAGGTATGTACTTAATAATGATTTCATTAAAGAAAAAACTGAAAATAAAATTTACCACAGTTATTAATTATAGTTTGAAATATTATAAGTTTGAAAGTAAATTACACTAGTATATAGGAATGAATACTGGGTCATATGTATAGTGGTTTGCGATCCTAGTGTACAAAAATATAGAATAGATTGAATATTTAAATTCATTAGCATGTGTTTGCCTTTTTTTTTATTGTTATATAAAATTGCTTTATTATATTAAATATAATATAATGTTTTATCTTATTATTTATTAATATCGTATATTTATAAATATAAATAAAAAAATTTATTTCACAAGTTTCTTTAATAATTTGTTCGTAATATACTCTTTAATTTATTTATAATAAATAGTAAATTATTGAACTTTTAAAATTTTCTTTAAATTGTTATAGTTGTGATATTTTTTTGTTTTTATAAAATATTTAAACTTGGGATGAAAACACGAGTTTTACATTATATTTTGATACCTAAAATATGTTGATACCCAACAAAGATAATCTAAAACTAATAACAAAAATTTATATATATATATATATATATATATATATATATATATATATATATATATATATATAATTTTTTAATAAAATATGAAGTATTAGAATATTATTTATTTTGTATTAGTTTTATTTTATAATGTTATTATTACCATCATTACTAAAAAGAATATACCGTAATCAAATTATTTTATAAATATTGTATAACTTAAATTTGTTATATTTCATTCTCCTATCAATATATATATATATATATATATATATATATATATATATATATATATATATATATAGTGTGAAATTAAAATAATCATGACATCATGGTTTATGACTACATACTAATTGCTTCTATTATTTTACTATCTGCATTTGAAGACAAAAGATGGTGATGCAAGAACAACTCATTAATTCGAGGAATATATTTAAGCTTATCAAATTCTCCCCTTATGAATAAACATTTGTGGGTTTGATTGATTTCTGATAAGAAATGAATCTGATCAAACATTCGTTTTAACTTTTTTCGTTTGCATGTTTACATATTCATATAAAAAAAATCCAAACACGCTATAAACACCTAGACAAGAGACAAATTTAGTAAACCAACGGTTCTACGCAGAAATACACAGAAATCAATACTGTTGCAAATCAAGTGTACTTATGCAGTTCTGCGTATATGAGTTGTTTATTAACATTACCCTTGACAAACAAATTTTAGACTTTGTAATTCATTTAACATTAATGAATACTATAACATACTTTTATATTCATTTAACACACCCTATAAAGATAAAATAGTCATAAATATGTAAATTTTTTATATTTTTTTAATAAAAAAGAGTGAAAAGTAAAAAGAAAAAATAATATCAAATAAATATAAAAAAATTTAAGTGTGTGAAAAAATTATTTTCTTTCATTCAAATTTTAAAATAGAGTGAGTTGATGCAGGCTTTTCTTTGTAATAACTGGGGAGAGAGATACCTTTTTTGAACTTTATCTTTAATGATAGGTTTTATTTTTATAGCAACTTTAGACCGAAGCAAATGGATTGCTCCTATTGCTTGCAACTTGAGCAAGTTCAAGGTGGTACATTACATTATTGGTGAGATTCCCTAGAGCACTTGTTGAAACAATGATACTGCAATAGCAAAACTCAGAAAAAGACAAAAGCAAAACTCAGAGGTCCACAGACTACTGACTAGCTGCAAACAACTAGTTTTATTCTCAAAATCATCCAATCCAAATACGAAACAGCATATATTACATCCATGATTAGTCCACCAATAAGTAAAAACAGATCTAGATGAAGTGCAAGTGCACTCAAAGAGCAGCAAACTAGAGAATTGCTAAAAAAAACAAAAAAAAAACATTTCTTTTTAACCAGGAGTAGCTATTTTACTTTTGATCAAAATCCATACATACTCATTATTTATATATATATATATCATCATTAGTAACTACTACAGCTTGAGAAAAACAAACTCTTCAATGGCAGGCACAGCTCCAATGTTGTCAAGAGCCTGCTTGTTTGGTTCTTCATCAACACCAATAGCCATGATAGCCTGCTTCCTGCGAGATGTCCTTCCCACACTCATAAAGCTCACATTCACATTTTGCTCACCAAGAATGTTTCCGACCCGACCAATCATGCCGGGCTGATCCACCTGTCGGCACAGGATCAGATTCCCTTGTAAGCTCACATCCACATCGAAAGACCCCACACATGTCAGGTGAGGTTCACCAAACTTCACTTTTCCATCTATGCTGATATGACCACCCTCTGATATTGCACTAGCAAATTTGGAGTCCACACTTGAGATCTGTACCTGGATCGAATCAACAGGCAGCTCAGGAGATGAATCAGCAACCACTCTTTCCTCACTTATGCGAAGCCCTTTCTGCTTTGCTATGAAATCTGCATTCACAAGGTTCACAATGGTGTTTGATATTGGCTCAATGATGCCCTTTGTAACCATGGCTCGCAGAAGTCTAGTGTCCAAGTCATCTGGGCCTCTGGCTGATCGATAAACAACCTTCACAGATTTTATCCCACTTCCTCCAGACACCAACTGCACAGCAAGTCTCCCCAGCTTCTCAGCTAGCACCACATATGGGGCCAATTCTGACAACACCTGACCATCACAAGAACCAATCATGTTTTGTTTTGTTTGATTGATTGCAGTTGCAGAGTAGGAAAGGAACAACAAGAAGATCACATTCAGAATGCTTACCTCAGGAGCAACCATTGGAGCATTGACAGCAGTTGCTGAGAGTTCCCCTTTCAATGCTCCTAACACAGCCTCTGCTATTTCAATAGCAACCCCCTCCTGGTGAAGTATAATTGGTCAGGAGATGATGTATATATGCTACACAACAGAGCTGAATTTATGCTGGATTTATTAAAAAACAGAAAGCAATACTGTGAAGGAAAAACAAACCTGTGCCTCTTTGGTGCTAGCTCCAAGATGGGGGGTAACAGTGACATTCTCGTGTTGCACTAGCTTACTCTCTTTTGAAGGGGGTTCCTCCGTGAAGACATCAAGAGCTGCCTGCTCCACATGCAATTTTGACAAAGTTTGTAACTTTAGGCACCATTATGTGACAACATTGGAGAGACACATTGAAAATTGAAAAAGTACAAAACTTTTATGCATAATAATCCTTTAGAATAATAAAGTTAATAGGTGTTATTTCTCCTTATCTCTAATTAATCAGAATTACAGTTTCTTATCAGAAGTGTGTATAATCTCTTTACGCAAATTACCCAGGTCAGTTTTCAAATTTGATTGGAGAAAGTAAAACACAGTACCTATACATTTGTATCTATCTTTTACTGTTGAATAAGGAAGAAAAAAGCAAAACTGGAAAGAAAAAAAGTTGCAGCAAAGAGGTTGACCTGTGCAACGATTCCATTGTCAAGGGCTCTTACTAACGCATCTTCGTCAATAACTCCTCCTCTAGCAACGTTGACGATGCGCACTCCCTTCTTCATCTTGGCAAAAGTGTCGTCATTGAAGATCTTGTTAGTGGTTGCAGTGAGTGGCATGTGGAGGGAGATGAAATCTGCAGTGGCGATAGCCTGATCAAAGGACACAAGTTCCACACCAATAGCACGGGCTCTATCAGCCGGAGCATAAGGGTCATGAGCAATCACGTGCATGCCCAACCCTTTTGCACGCCTCGCCACTTCAGATCCAACTTTTCCAAAACCCATCACTGCTAATGTCTTTCCAACCATTGAAACTCCCACATACTTGCTTCTCTGCCATTTTCCTGCAAAGTTCTCCACAAAATCACTCTCCATGGCTATCCATAACATAAAACGTTGTTTTTCTCCATAAACAGATATAGAGTACTCAGGTATGTATATATATAAGCAGATACAACGGTCTCACATCATTTCATGTCCCAACCAACACGTCAGGAATGATTTACCACTTCAAAAGTTGAACGACTTAGACACACAATTTTTACACTGACAGTCCTTTATTTCTTTTTATGGAAAAATACAAAAAAATTACTTTTTTATAATCATTTTACTCTTACTGTGTGTCAAATAAATGACCATGTTCAAAGTTGAAACATCCATGTCTATCTATCCTCATTAGTCCAACAGATATTTATACTGAATTAAACATTTTTAAATATTGCATACATAATTTAAAAACTGTAAGAAATTCTGCATGTATAATTTAATTAACATAAAAATGAAATTGAACTAAATCGATTAAATTTACATTTCATAAAAAGTTACTGAAAATGTAATCATTAACTGTTAAATATGGTATAAACAGATACCAGCCATACCGTATACACTTTTGACCGAATTACCAATCAATATAAAATCTGCAGAACACTAAATCATGTGAAGACTGGATATATGCAAATTCTCTGATGAATTATGGTGTGCTATAACATATAGATCTGATTACAGCTTCACTTACATACACTATTTTGATCGTGTAGTTAATGAATATATGAAGACTAAACATGTGTATATGAGTGATCTGATAAGGTTTATATGAGATGGGATGAGATGAGATGATCTAACAGAGGCAGCAAGAAAGAAGGAAAAAGAGATTATAATGTGAAAAATGAGATCTCGGAACAGAGGTTGATGATGGAAGAGGAAAGAAGAAAAATACCAGCTTTGGTGGAGGCGTCAGCCTGGGCAATGTTGCGGGCCATGGCGGCGAGAAGAGCGATGCCGTGCTCGGCGGCAGCAATAGTGTTGGCCGTGGGCGCGTTCACGACGAGGCAGCCAAACTCAGTGGCAGCTTGCAGATCCACGTTGTCAATGCCCACACCGGCTCTTCCCACCACCTTCAACCTCCCTTTTCCAGCCTCAAAAACTTCCCTCGTCACCTTGGTTCCGCTCCTCACAATCAAAGCGTCGCAGCACGAGATCTTGGTGCAGAGCTCCTCCTGCGAGAGCTCGTACGCGCATTCCACGTGGCCCACACTGCGTAACACCTTGAGCCCCGCCTCTCCAAGTTTCTCGGAGACCAAGATCGTCGGCTTTTCACCCAAGAACCCAACATCCTCGGACTTCGAGCTCCCCACCGAGGTTGCTGTCGGGTCAACTGTTTTCAAAACACTGTTGACCGCCAAAGAGCGTTTGGAGGAGCTAGCATGGGAGAGTTTTCGGTAGATGGGTATGGTGTTGATGAACGACACGTGAGAAAGTTTTGACTTTGATTCTGAAGAAGAGGAAGAAGAAAGGGAGAAGGATGAGGGGAAGATGGGTTTGGTGCAGGCAGAGGATGCCATTGATTCTTCTTCTTTTTCTTTTTTTTTCTTTTTCTTTATCTTTTTCTTTTTTCTACTTTTTCTGTTTCTTTGATCTCTGTTCCAATCCTACAAAAGCGTTAATGGGTCTTTATAAAATCATGAATCATGGTAAGGGAGAGGCATTCATTTCTGTTGCCTATATATAAAACCAAGAAAGAAGGAGGAGTGTGCGCAAATGGGAGATATTTCTTATGCAAAGGGTTTGGTGGTGGATTTTTCTCACTCTGGATCTTAAAGCAATTTAGTGATTTATTTTTTCAGAAAAAAAAATAAAAAACTTGGGGTAGGTGAGTGAGAAGAACTCCATCACCAATCATATAAAGAAAATGTCTATTTTCATTTCCTCAAATTAAATAGTAAATGAAAAATGATAACATTTCTTCTATATAAATGAAAAAAGTTATCTTCATTAGAGTTTACTATAATAGTAAAAACAACCGAAGAAAAAAAGCATCTTGGATTGAGTGGGTGAACAGTGGTAGTGGAGGCACAGACAAAAATAAAAGCTCTAAACTGCTTAATTTTTCCATTACAGAACTTACTAAATTAACCAAAAAAATGCATCTTTGTGAGTGCAAATAGATGCATAATACATTCAAAGATCAACTCAATAAATGGCTCTCTCATTGATTTGAAAAACACACATTTTCTCTTTCACATTAGTCAACATGATTATCATGTACATTATTCACTTGATGCCTTATCAAGTTTTTTTAATTGTAGTGGCTAAACAAATCATTGGTGAAGAGGTTCATTAGTGTGGGCGCAAGCAAAATTAGGTCCAGTGAGACACCAATCATTTATCTTCATTGCATTTTTTTATTACAACCAACATATTCCTTATTGCCAAACTCTCTTTCATCGCACAAAAATAAAATGCTTTACCAAAAAAGTGCTTTAAAAACACTTTCTTTTTTTAATTATAAAGCACATGTCTTTCTATTTCACTGCCGAGTCAAACGTTCATACTCGATTTTTTTCTTCCCCAGTACTGTTTTTTCCCAACTTGTAAAAACAATAATCCAACTTCTCCATGTACCCATAATTTCCCTCCAACCCAAATCTGGACCACATGTTACATTCTCTCTCTATATTTATACATCTATAATGAACAATTAATGACTACCATTTTACTAAATACTTTGTTACAAAGTCATTTAGTTGAAGTGGAACCTAATTCCAACAGATCATGTTCTTCCTACAGTTGTTTATGTTTTTTATGGCGTTCTCCGTTATGATTTGTCGGTGAGATTTTTACGTTGTTTACAATTTATGTATCGTTTTTTTTTTTTCACCTCATTTATATTTTGTGAAGCAGATCTGTTATCCACATCACATGAAAGCAACTTCATCAAAATTTAAAATTGGACGCGGAAAAAAAAAATGGTAGATGGTTATCGTAATATTTTTTTTCTCCTCTTCTTATCTTTTCCACCGTGTATACAGCATGTAGCATATTTATATTACATAACGTAGCATTCAGAGATATAAAAAAATTATTGAAAATTACTTAAAATATTCCGAAAGCGAAAGAAAGAGAAAAAATGTAGTAAAAGATTGATGAAAAATGAAGAAACGTATATCGGAAAAAACGAAGCGAAAGTGATTTAAAATTAGAATTAACCTATTAAACTTTGAAACGGTATAATGATATAACAAGATTGACATAGTGAAGGAGTGAAAGGTCCCATTTTAAAAATATTTGTAAAAACATAATAAATGACAATAATTGTATACGAAGGTTGTTTTGTCGTGTAACGAAAAGTTAGGTTTTTCATTACTCTCACACTACTTATAGTCCAAACAAAGCGTTCTCGTTCTCGAATAGTAACATCACTGACTGTCCCATTTGCTGTGGTAAAACTAAGGATGACAAAAGGTGCAGTGGTTACTATCCGGGTCATGAAAAAGGGTAGTAAGGTATTTTAATACTTTCTTCTAAATAGGTTAGACATCAATAATATATTATTCGATCTACGAGTATTTATTATTCAAAAAAAATAATAAAAATAATAATTTTTTATATTTTTTAATTAAAAATAAAATAAAATTATATTTTATTACGTTAAATTTAATTAAAATTAAATTTTAATTTATATTATATTATATATATTTTTTATAATTTTATTTAAATTTTATTTTAAAAATTTATAATTTTTTATTTTATTTTTTTGAGTATTCACGGGATTTAAAATATCTGCGAATATTTTTTAAACGGTTATCTACATGGGTAACGAGTCGAATAACGAATATAGTTTTATTTAACGGATCGGATTGCAGATAGATACTATTTGTACTCGATTCAACCCATTATCATCTAGATTAAATCACAATTTAATACTTTCTTTTTCGGCAACTTTAAATCCATCATATATATAGAAACTATTTATAATTTAGGTTAAATAATTTTTTTCCTCCTTGTTATCATGATATGTTTCTAATTTTATTTAATATAATGAATTGTTTCACTTTGATCTTGTTGTTAACGTCGTATTTTATTCTTATCAACAAGTTAAACTTTAAGTTATTAAATGATTGAATTATTTATAATATCTCGTGTCATTGTTCTGATATCATTATTATCAATTTAGCACGATAAATTATTGATTTTTACTTTAATAAATTAAACTAAATTGAAAACAAGTAATAGGATAAAATTAAAAAATTATCATAGTGGAACTAAAGAAAAGAATATTTAATCTATTACTTAATCTTATGATACTCTTATAAAAATCCTAAAATGTAAATTTAATTTGTTTTTTGAACGATGAAATGTGAGTTTTAACCTATAGTATGAAATTTATATTTTATTTTCGTTTTCATTGACTGTTAAATATATTTGTATACGAAATATACTTATATTCACTTAAATATTTATTAAATATTTTTTTATAAAATGAAATTCATAAAAAAAATTAATATGAAAAAGACACATATGGTCTTATTTTCATGTCAAGTAATAATAAAGAAACTCTAAATGAAATTTAAAACAAAATTTTATTTTAATAATTTAATATTATTGTTATTATTTCGTATCTAATTTAGAAAACCAGGTATTGTTTATATTCCAACGTAAATATTTATACTCTATCACAGCTACAAATTTATGCATAGGGACAATATTATAACAAGGTGACATTTTAATCTATCTTTGACGTAATTATAAAAATTTAATGAATTTTTTAATTGCATGGCTTTATGTGATGATATATAATCTTAACAAACGAATTAAGGGGAAATTAAGGGGAAATTAATAAGAAATTTGAACTTTGGAGATACACTTTGAAAATAAAGAGTCTTGGGGAGTAGGTCAAAGTAAAAATGGGAGAAAATGTTCTGCCTTGCCTTTTTAAGCTCTTTTTAAAGCCATGACTTTTAAAGTATAAATATTTGAAACCATTTATTTAAAATTAGGAAAAAAAAATATTACTAGAAAAATGAGGCATAGAAAGAGAGGAATTATGTGTAATTGTAAATTACTTGCTAAACTCAACTTAAATAAATAAAGGTTTGGGAATTATATGTAATTGAGGAAAGTGACGCATAGAATGGAAAACTAGAAAAATCACTTAAATAAATAAAGGTTTGGGAATTATGTGTAATTGTAAATTACTTGCTAAACTCAACTTTGATCGTACCATATATAGAAAGAGAATGTTAAAATGAATGTGTGATATATAATATAAGAAATAACACAAATAGAATGAGTATATAATGAGAAGATAGTCTGTAACACAAGTTGTCAAAAATTATAACACAAAAAATTAATTAACATTAATATTAATTATTCTCTTTTATATATAGTATAATTATATATTTATAGTACTATATATTAATATTAATTAAATTCTACGAGATTTTTGGTATTGTGAGAAAGGAAAGGAAGAAAAAGAAAAAAAAATACTTGAGTAATATCTTTCAAACATATGGCTTAATATCTTTCAAACATATGGCTTAATATCTATTTTGGTCCTTATATCAATTAGTTCTATTCAAAATGTTCCTTTTTGTAAGATGTTCAGAGTGATTCATTCTTTTCACTAGTGCAGAAAGGACTTTAAACGTCTGTTATTTTGGGCTTTTAACGTCTGATCTCTGTCTGATGTCTATACGGGTGACGTTAATGATACGTCGGACCCTTTAGGTCAGACATCTATATAGACGTCGGGCATATATAGGTCAAACGTCTATATAGACGTCTGATCCATACAGGTCAGACGTCTCTGAGGTTGCTCCTGACTGATGGTGATTCGAGTTTACAACTTTATATTTTAGTTGAAGAGAATGTATTGTATATTTTTTTTATTGGATGGTTTTAAAAACGTAGTGGAGGGAATTGGAGAGTGCAAAACGCAAGAAATCGCTACCAAGAACGCCGTCCAAGGACACGAGAATAACTGCACCAAAACCTAATGAAAACGCATTTTAATCTGTTCAAATGAAAGATAATGCATCAAAGAGTGATGTAATCTGAGTAAAACTAATTTAAAACGGTGCAAAAGTGAGAAAACGAACCTGAAAAACGTAACCCGTAGAGAGAAAACGCGACAAAGGAATTGGAGAGTGCAAAACGTAAGAAATTGCCGCCAAAGAACACCCAAGGACACGAGAATAACTGCACCAAAACCCAATGAACACGCATTTTAATCGGTTCAAATGAAAGATAATGCATTAAATAGTGATGTAATCGGAGTAAAACTAATTTAAAACGGTGCAAAAGTGAGAAAATGAACCTGAAAAGCGTAACCCATAGAGAGAAAACGCGACGAAGATGATGAACAATGAGTGCGCATAAACGGATGTCTTGCGATCACGGTGTTTTAATGCCGACATTTAGACGTCGGTTCTCCAAATAACTGACGTCTAAAGTGCTTTAGAAGTCGGAGTGACGGGATCAGACGTCTATATGGAGTCAAAAAGTGACTTTCTAAATTTTTGGATTTAGGGTTTAGACTTCGGTTCCCCAAATAACTAATGTCTAAAGTGCTTTAGAAGTCGGAGTGGCGGGATCAGACATCTATATGGAGTCAAAAAGTGACTTTTTAAATTTTTGGATTTAGGGTTTAGACGTCGGTTCCCCCAATAACTAACGTCTGAAGTGCTTTAGAAGTCGGACTGGCGGGATCAGACGTCTATATGGAGTCAAAAAGTGACTTTTAAAATTTTTGAATTTAGGGTTTAGACGTGGGTTCCCCCATAACAAACGTCTAAATAGAATAAAAAATTATTTTTTATTAACTTTTTCGTTTAATTTTGGCGTCTATTCGGGGGAGTCGACGTATATGAGGGCCTATAGACATCAGTTATGAGGACCCTGACGTCTATAATATTATAGACGTCGGGGCCCCTCTTAAGTGACGTCTATATTGGTAACTTATTTACGAAAGTGCCACCAATCATTAATTTACGTCGAGCTCCCGCTTAACTGACGTCTAAGGGGTGACGTTAAAAGCCAATTCTGCACTAGTGTTTATAAAAATTATTGAATTTGGTCTTTTTCACTAAATGGTTAACTACTTAATGTCCATGTGAGCCAATATTGAATGAGCTGTCAGTTTTTAAAACACGTGTCAAATAATTAGAAGTTAGAATTCCTGTTAATTAGTGTTAAATGTTAATTCATAATTATTTTTAAATCTCTAATTAGATGTATTACAATTAAACCCTAATTAATTTTTTCCAAATGCCTTATTTCCTTTCAAGAACCCTAATTATTTTTGTCTTTCCTATCTTTGGGTTCTTTCCCACCACAATCCAAACTAGCCAAAGTCCAACGTCGTCGGTACCTACCGCGAGCCCCCCATGGCCGAAACCCATCAACACCTACATAGCCTTGACTCTCACAACCATCACCAATAACCAACAAGAGTCCAGAAATGCAGAGAATCGAAACCCAAATTGTAAGCCATAAGGGAGAACAGAAAAATCCCAAAATGCAAGATCATTAACACCAGTCTACAGAGAACAAACAAGAACCCAATTCGCAAACAAAAGATCCCAAAGTCGCAAGACCAAAACGCAATAAACAGAAACCCTAAGCTTTGTGCCATCAACTTGTAGAAAAGAATCGGAAAGGGGAAGAAGAATGGTCCTCTAACCCCAAATTGTAAGCCATAAGGGAGAACAGAAAAATCCCAAAATGCAAGATCATTAACACTAGTCTGTAGAGAACAAACAAGAACCCAATTCGCAAATGAAAAATCCCAAAGTCGCAAGACCAAAACGCAATAAACAGAAACCCTAAGCTTTGTGCCATCAACTTGTAGAAAAGAATCGGAAAAGGAAAGAAAAATGGTCCTCTACAAAGTCGAATTAAAGAAAAGGGAACACGAAAATCCAAAAACCTTCAAATTGCTAGATTCTTCAACCCAAATTGAACCCTAATTGTAAGGCCCCTTTGAACCCTGATTGCAATTTAATTTACCATTGCCACGTCACTTTAGCTGATGTTGTCACATATTTTAAAATTGGACAAGTCATTGAATATTGGCTAAGATGAATATTACACTGTTAGCGATTTAAACATCATCAACAAAAAGAACTAAATTGAACCATTTTTACAAAATAATAAACCACTTTGAACATCTCAAAAAAGGGAAGACCATTTTAACAAAATTAACTGATAAGGAGACCAAAATAGGTATTAAGTCCCAAATAAATCTTAGACTAAACACTATCTCAAGAATTTTGATTGTCCAACAACGTCACGTGATGGATGTAGTCAATCTCACCAAGTGAAATAAAAAGTCTTTGTTGATTTTTATTACAGTATTTACATATATAAGTAGCTCAATTTAATGATTTAATGAAATATAAGTTAATTTAGGCTGAATTTGGTTGAAAAACAAAAATCATATATTAGAAAAAAAAAGTTATCTTTTAACTTTTGTTTCGGTTTATGGGGTCGATGTCAAGTTTTCTTCACTCAAAGTCTTCAAAGTCTAAGTACGAGTTAAGGTTCTTTCTTTATTTCACACTTGTTACCGTTCGGTTGAACTATGAAGTTACATGTAGAAGACATTCTAATGCTAAATTGAGCAAAAGTCTAACAATATTAGCCATAAATGTGCAATGAATATAACCAACCTATCACAATACCACAAACATGTATTTATAGATTTTGAAATAGAGTTAAGGTTAACACTAGCCTAATTGCGGCCCAAATAGTAATGATCTGCCTTAGGCTTAACATAATGATCTTTAATGTTAACTTCAGTTTAGTCCAATCACTCGACTAACCTGTCGGTTCCTATGGAGCTGTAGACTGACCAACCTCTAAGTCTTAGGATGATCGGAAAGGCTTTGTGAAGTTGGAGAGTGTTACGTGCATTTCAAGGAGAGAAAAAGATTTTAAGTAACTTTTCGGTCTCAAATAGTTAATCATGTGGGCAGTTATTTCGATAAATTGTATTCGTGTGTCCGTTGAAACAAAAGATTATAACCTTGAATTATTTGATCGTATTGATTTCAATAGTTGAGATTTGTTCACCTTAACACCCCCTTTTAACTATAAATACCGTTATTTTCACTCCTTTACAACCGAGCATTACAACTTTTATTGAGAAAATACGGATTATGAGTCTAACACTAGTTATTTAAAGTCAATGCAACTCTGGAACATTGTCGAGAAGTGTGAAATTGTAGAGAAATTGTATACAATCATCATAAATTTAAATTAATACAATTTTTTTATCTATAAAATTTTATAAATATAAATAAAGTTGTTTTTATAGCATGGCGTTCCCGTTGGTAGAGAAAGTGAAGTTGACATATTCAATTTTGTGAGTAGCTTGATATTTTATTTTGATTTAAGGCGAAAATAGATTTAATATTGAGAAAGTGGGAGCACTAATTGAAGAATCACGATCGCAGGCACCATCACATGGGTAATGAAATTCTTATAAAATATTAAGATGAAAAAGGATATCCTTCAAGATTTTTATTCACGCATTTACATATCCAAGTGAGTTCGTTTCGAATTAAGATCGAGATTCTTATCAACATATTTATTAAGAAAGTGTTGAATAATAAATTACGATTTATTCAATATTCAAAATTATAATAATCTTTAGTACTATATCTATAACATAACATCAGGATTGTTTGTCATGTTCTACTTTTGTTTTTTAAAATATTTACATTAAATATGTCTTATCATGATACTTGACTAAGAAACAATATTAATATGGAAATATATGTTAATGTAATTTATTGGATGTATTATATAAAGTGTGATGTATGACTCTGCTTTAACTTCTCATTACATTGTATCATAAATATATGTGATTTAGATGATAAATGACGTCATAATATTTATTTCTCATCAATGCTTTGGTGGTTTGGAAAGGGCAAAAGTAGAAAAACATTTTTCCAAAATATCGAAAAATCTAAACTTTATACTGGTAGCGGTGGCATACTTTTCATTCTTTATCATGAAAACGACAATCTTGGAATATTATCTTTTATATAATAAATCAATCTTTAAGAATGTTTACTAAAAGAGAATGAAAAAGATAATTCTAAGAAACAAACACTTCCCAAACTCGTGACATCTGCATCTATAGGAACACCTACGGCTATGGTTTGACGATAGAGATGAACCTTAGTTGAAATGAAAACGTATTTAGTAGATTTGGAAATTGGAACAAAAAAAAAAAGTAAAGTGAGTGTAAAATTTTAGGAGGAAAAGTCCGAAAAAAATGTGAAAAAAGATGAAAAAAGTATTATAATTTGTACCGATCAAAAATCTCTTAAAGAAAAAAAAATTTCTATTATTATTAATATTTATAACTTTTAAGTAATGTTAATTTTATAAAGGGTTTTTATAACTTTTGCCAAATAATTTCACTAAATATATCTTTTTTAGTGTAATAATAGATTCCATCATCAAATAGTACACTTGGTGAAACACCTGAAACACCTTCAAACGAACAATCAGAAGTTATAAACAAAATCATAATGATTGAGCTGAAAAGAAAATTAGAGCATGTCAAAAGAGCGTGGATGGACCTTATATTAAAATTATTTTGTTCTCTATATTTTTTAATTAAATATAATATAAGACGAAACCATATAATTAAAAAAAAAGTGAAAATTTGATATTGGAGAAATAAAAGATTAATTTGCCCAATTTAAAATACTAAAATCATATTTAAATATTTAAATTTTTTTAAAAATTATATCAATTAATCAAATTTACATGACAAATGTTAATAAAGTACCATTTATCACATCATTAATGTTATCAATGTGATCTAATTTTAAGAATTAAAAATAGCATTTCCTAAAATCTTAATAACTAAAACATTTTTTAAAATTGAAATATTAACAAAAACAACAGAGGATTATTTAAGCCATAAATCTGACCTATTTAATAAATAAATGTATAAAATCCTAAGTTTTCAACAAGAAAAATGATATTTTGATACAGATAATTTTTTTACATTCATTTGACATTATTCTTTTTTATATTTTATTTTTTGTTTAAAAAAAAATACAAAAATTCACTTTTTTTAAATCATTTTATTTTTATTAAGTGGATCAAATAAATATGAACCCGTGTGTGATGATATCCTTATTCTTCCAACAAACAGCAAACAAACAAGCAATTAAAACAACATGTACAACATGGGCATAGGTGATGTAAATGTAAGATAAGACCCTCACAACAACTCTTGAGAAAATTCTGCCTGCAATATACATGTTTTCCACCTGCTTCCCATACCTTTGAAATCTCAATAGTATCCTTTTCGAAATCAATTCATACAATGGTGTGTCGGAGTGTTTTGAAGTCTGTGGTGGTGGTTGGTGGATGGTGATGCTCATGGGGTGCAGGAAGAAATTATCCAACTCTTCTTACCAACCTCACCCCAGGGGTCATTATCAAGAGATCATTTAAGTCTTGTTCATTTGAGTGAATTTGGAAGAGAGTAATTAAAATGATTTGAGAGGATTTGAAGCTAATTTTTTGTTGTTGTTTATTTGAATAGATTTATAGGTAAGTGAGAGTAGATTTGAAAGTAAAATTTGTGAAAATTAGTGTAAAATTTAATTTATATGACAGATTAAAAAAATTTACTTCCAAATTCACTCTCACTTACCTCCAAATCTATTCAAATAAACAACAAAAATATTTATTATCAAATCCTCTCAATTACTTTCCCTCAAATCCACTCAAGTGAACAAGATCTTAGAGTTAACAAAAGTTCACATAGAGATGCAAAATAGAAGAAAATTAAAACTTTGATTTTTCAATAGAAAAATAGTTATTACATAAAAAAATAATATTAAGATAGTTGGTTTAGTATGGAAGTTGTTTATTATTATTATTATTATTTTATTTTACAAATTAAATATTTGAATACATATATTATGTAGAGATTAATTGGACTAATATTGAATGGTTTATCAGTCGGAAGTCAAAAGTGGCGGCCATGAGCTTCTCTTGTTATTGAATAGAGAGAGCTGAGTTGTCAAGGTCATGGTCATGCAAATTCAGAATTTGCTGCTTGCAGCTAAAGGCATGGAAATTTACATGTTAATTTCGTTTTCATATGTTGTTGAGTGTCTGTGTCTAGTTCCATCTGTCTCCCTTGCTTTCTTGTCTGAAGGCATGGAGAACGTTCTTACTTTTCTTTTATACATTGCACCATATTACTTTCAAGACATTCAATTTTCTTTTCGTTGCAATTATATGATTTAAAATAAGATACATTAATGTCTACATTCAATAAAAAATATTAACAAATGTATGGTAATTTTATATATAATATTATTTTTAATATTTTATCATTTAATTTGTTTTGAATTTATTAATGATGTTAATATTTAATTATGTATTTATCATTTTATATAATATTTTAAATTTTATCATTATTATGTGAAAGTTGTTCAGGAAAACTTCATAAAAAATGCTTCATTTTACAATCTTTTTATTTTGAATTTCATTTTACAATTTTTTTATTTTGAATTTCATTTTACAATTTTTTTATTTTGAATTTCAAATGCAAATTTTGTTATTATGTTTTTAAATGTAATTTGAAATTTTAAATTAAAACGTGGTTACCACATATTTTGAATTTCAAGTTTCTATCATGAATCTTAATTAAAAAAAATTTAATTTCAAATGGTTAAGTTAAATTTCCATACAAAGCACATATTTCTTTTTCAAATGATTATAATTTTTTTTTGTTTTTTATGAGTGAAATATTTTTAAGGAAATAACAAAGTTTGTTTTTTTTCTTATTCTTACAATAATTATAAGCAATTAAATAGTTGGTTATCATCGATAAATATGAATGTGGATAACATTCTACGAAATTGTTTGTAGACAGGAGTATGTATAAAAATATATTGAAAGTTGATATACTTGGGCTTGTTTTTAGAAGCCCAGTCCACTCCCTTTTTCTCATTTTCTGTTATATTTTTCCTTTGTATATTGTTGTAACCTTCGAGACTTGCAAGGTTTTTACTCTGCTTTATTTCACAGTCCAGTTTTCCTCTCTTTCTCTTGCCTCTGTTCTACTTCTTTTTTATCGTTGGCTTATGTTTTCTTTATCATGAACTTCATTGTATATTTCTTTATCATGCATTATTAGGTTTAATCTCACCAAAAGTCTCTATTTTGGTCCAAAATCTTAAATAGATCCCTTTTCTTTTTGACGTATCAATTGAGTCCCTTTTATTATAAAATTAATTCAATTAGGGACCTGTCGTCAAATTCAATAAACAGTCGGTTAAGTTTCGTCTACGTGGTATTGTTAGAGTATTCATTAATCTGACATGACATTTTGAATTAATTTTTGTATTAAAAAATAAATTGAGCAAAGGTTAAATCAGATCTCTTCAAGGGCAAAAAGGGCAAACCCCTTTTCTTCTTCAGAACCCTAAAATCCTAAGAGAGAAACGCCTCCTCCTTCAACCTCTAACGCGACAGTCCCTACCTTCTATCGCACCTTCCTTTCGCTGACCAAGAGTGTCGCCGACGACGCCATCCACGCCGGACGGAGCAGCCTAAACTTCATCCTCCTTTTCGCATGAGAGAGAAATCTTGTCTCTCTCTGCGACGTCGCCGGCACGAACCAGGATCACCACCGCCGACGCCGTCCTCAATAACCGATCGGAGTCATGAGGGCTGGTCTCCTCTCCCACCGTTAAGACTATGCCTCTTTGCTAAATGGATGTGCGCTTGAAAGATCTCACTTTCACCCTAAAAAAGCTGCACGTATTTAATGCAAGGAATGAAGCTGCAGGTACACCATCACTTCGCTAAGCAAAACCCCAATTTGCTGCAAAAAAATAGGAAATGCAGAATGACAAAGGTAAAAAATGGAGCAAGTAAATTTCTCTTCTCAATTCTCACCAAGTCTTGTAATTGCCGACAACAACATAACATGGTACTACTGAGTTCAAAGTTTCGAAATTGGAGAAACAATCACAAATAAAAGAAAAAAAAGGAGTAGCCATATGAGAGACATGGATGAGAAAGTTTGCGTTAACATGATAGTTAATGAGGAAAATGACGATAGAAAAAGCGACTACAAAGGAACAAGATTTCCAACCACCAGTTTTGGATCTAAGTATAGGTTTGCCTTTAATGTTGACAATTCCATCTTGTGTGTAGTCCTGGTTCACCACCGTCCCCTCTTCCATGGTCATCTTTGCTTAACTCAGTAACAGAAATAGAACTTAGATTCCTAACTCAGTTTCTAGGAAAGAAAGGTTTTGGGGATGGGAGAGAACAACCCTTAAAATTTTTCATTTTTCCACCTTTGCCCTTCCTAAATTAGATATCACCTCTTTTCATAATTTTTTTTTAAAAGAAAACTCAATTTTAATGCCACGTGTCATTACTTATTCAACTGAGTGTTCCACGTTACCAAATATTAAACGGCCGTTTGGTGGATTTGACGACAAGTCTCTAATTGAATCAAATTTACAATAAAAAGGACTCAATTGATACGCCAAAAAGAAAATGGACCTATTTAAGATTTTGGACCAAAATAGGGACTTCTGGTGAGATTAAACCTGCATTATTATGTTAATTGCATCTACCAAGTTCTTCTTTTGAATAGCTCTACTACGTGTAACTTTGTATTTTTCCTTTATTGTTTTTTTCTTTTGCTCTTGTTTTCTCTGTCATGACAGAAGACAACACCTATATTTATCTTTATTGTAGTGAAAATTCTACCACTGCCTTTGTCTCACATGTTCTTGACGATACCAACTACCATTCTTGGAATCGATCAATGTTGACTACTCTTAGTGCTAAAAACAAGATTGAGTTCATGCTTGGCAATATTCGTTCGCCTGAAAAAGATAAGCCCGAACATGCTACCTGGATTCTGGGAAATAATATGGTTGTGTCATGGCTTGTCCATTCTGTATCCATGACCATTAGACAAAGTATCATATGGATGAATGTTAACTCTCTATTTTTCCCCATTTTTGTGTGTTAATATTCTTCTTTTAGGATAATTTAGCTTTTAATTTTCTAGAATTAAGGTAGTTTAGAGTAATTAGGAAAAAAAATAGGATTTTTGTTAAAATAGTGTTAATTTTTGTCTTTTTAGTTAAATAAAATAGATTTTTAAATAAATAGGTTATTTTACTTTTTAGAAAAAGTTCAGAAAATAAAAATAAGAATTTCTTTTGTTGTTATAATTTTTTTTTTCTTTTTGCTGTATAATTCTTCATTTTCATTCTTTTTTACAGGATTAGCTCTTGGAAAAATGGGCCAAGCAATCTGGGCCGACAATGATTTGAATGGTCTGGGCCCTGGAAAGTGAAGTTGCTGATTTGAAGCCCTTGGACCAGATTAAGTGATACACAGCGTTTAGCTATTCTGAAGCTACTGATAAGCATGAAATGGGCTGAAGCCTTTTTGATAGTTAAATGAAACGCAATGTTTCATGCTGCGAGATTTGCCAAAGTTGAAGGGGTCTTCTAATTTGTGTTCATTTGTGCGTAGAGAAGCTCGAGTCATTTGGGGGCTTTCTCCCAACTCTTTCATTAAGAGCTAGGGTTCTTACGAAAAGGGAGTTTCAAAGCACCGAAGCAGAAGCGAGCTTAGTGGATTAAAAAGGGAGCTCGATTAGAGACTCACGGCCCAAAAGGGAGCTGGCCCAGAAGCTTGATCGGTCAAAATTGAGGTTGAAGGAACGTGCAAAGAGGTCGACGGTTGAAGAGAAAAGCGAGTCGTTGTCAGAGTTAGTTGAAGATGATTCTAGAGGCTTGGTTCGTTTTCAGATTCTTCCCCCTTTCCCACTCTTTTTCTCTTTTCTGTTTTGGATTTTCCCCTATAAAAGGGAGGTTTTGTAATATTGTAAACACAGGTGGTGGGTGACAGACACCGCTCTAGACTTTCATACCTTTAGGGTTCTCCAATTTTCATGCTTTAGTTTAGATTTCAAAGCTTTCGTAGATAATATATACACTGCTCTTTGCTGAAGACTTCGCGGAGGGATCTCACGTGGGTGAGAGGCCGTGAGATTCCCTTTTGTGATTTTGGGTACAATTCTTGTTTTTCAGTTTTTCAATGTTCAATACAGTGATGTTCTTTTATTTTCCTTGCATGATTTTAAGTTTCTTGCTCTTTTTATTTTTTTCTTGCACACTACTTTTACAATTCATGCAAATTAGATTTCTATTCTATTGTTAGTTGCTTATTGTTTTGTTTTTCTCAATTTCTCTTTTCAATTCTGAAATCTGTGATATCATGTAGATTAGGAGTCTCTAGTAATTAGATTTTGCTGCTCCTGATTGTTTCATTTGGTGATAATAATTGTAGTATAGGTAGTCATCTCTTTTTGCTTTATAGTTAAGTTCTGTTTCAAGTAAATGAAAATCATATTGTGTCATAGTGTTAGGTGTTTTAGTTTTAATCAATTCTGGGTTGTTTTGTTTTTCTCTAAATTTTGATTTTAAAGATTTTTACATAGTTTTACAGATTTTTACATCATTGCATAGTAAATTTTGATTTCAGCCTTTACCCATTATTCCCTGGTTATTCTTCTTTTATTTTGTCAATTCGGTTTTGATCTTTAGTATAGTATATACCATTAGAGTTTGATTTTCTTTACATATTACCCTTTGCAGTTTCAATCCATAATCATGAATCACTTTTCATGCATTTAGCCTTTAGGTATTCCATTTTATCTTCCTTTAGCATAGATTACAGTTTTAGTTTTCCCCTTTTTGCATTCATTTTAGAGAAAATCATCCACTGCATTATCTTTTATTTTTCTTTTTAGATTCCACTTAATTTTTCTTTTCTCACCTAGTTTCAGTTTTATTTTTAAATAATTAGGCTTAATTCTACAATTCTAGCTTAACAAGTACCAAAGTCCATGGATTGATCATTGGTTGACCCCTATATTACATTAGTGGGGAAATTTAAGGTTTGTTGAGATTTTAGGCGACAAAAAAATCCTTTCAACAATGAACAAAGCTTCGAAGATTTGGAATGACCTAAAGAATAAGTTTCTCAAGGAAGCTTATCTTGCATATCAAGCCTTCAATTTAACATCGTTACCCTTCATGAAGGTGACCTTACCGTTTCTAAATACTTTGGGATGAGATCAAAAATTTTCGGCCAGAACCTGTCTGTACCTGTAAACCTAATTGCGATTGTCAAGTCTTGAACATTGTGAAACAAAGAAAGCAAGAAGATCAAGTTATGAAATTCTTACGGGGGCTGAATGATCCGTTCGCTAATGTTACTTCACATGTGCTTCTTTAGAGCCCATTCCAGACATCACCAAGGTTTTCTCATTGGTGGCTCAATAAGAGGGACAATTATCTTCTAGAAATCTGATTGTTGCGGCCAAGATTCAGGATAACAATAATTCTAATAATGTCATCGCTTGCACCGCTTTAGCCTCTTCCAGCGCTTGCAATTATTGTGGCAAATATGGGCACAATGAAACAGTCTGCCATAGAAGGAATGACTTCCCTAGTCAAGAAAAAAGTTTCAAAAACACTCAGATTAGCAAAAGACATTACACTCATTGCAACAGAAGCGGTCATACCGTGGAGGTATGTTATAAGAAACATGGTTACCCTCTAGGACATAAGCTCTACAACAAGAGTGCTCAGATTCACCATACCTCTATTCAAGAAGACAATAGAAATACCAAAGATAGTAATTCTGACAATATTGAAGCCATTCGTCTTACACCACAATAGTTTCAAGTTATGGCGGAGCTCTTCAAAAGCCATAATCTGAATGACTCCTCAACTTCGGCTTAAGTTCACCACATTGGTTCTGTCTCAGCAAACCAATCCTCTTTAGGTAATATCAATCCTATTCTTACCTTTAAGTCTTTTAAAAATAAATGGATTCTTGATTCTGAAGCTACATACCATATAAATATTTATTTACAAAGTTTTTATTCTTATAAAAGAATCAAATCTACTTAAATTGCCTTACCCAATGATACTATTGTTTATTCTGAGTATTCTGGAATTGTTACTCTTAACCATAAGATCTAACTCTTTGATGTTCTTTATGTCTTACAATTCTCTTTTAACCTTATCTCTATATCTAAATTGATCATTCTAATAACTGTGAATTGACGTTTTCTTTACATGGTTGTACTATACAAGACATTTGAACTAAAGAGAAGATTTCTATAGTTAAACTCACTAGTGGCTTATATGTTTTAGATTTTTCTTCAAACATGCCTAATGTCAGTTTTGCCAACAATGTTGTAAATAATGCTGGTATATGGCATCTAAGATTAGGACATCCTTATGATATCAAATTGCATAGTTTCAAATTTAAATACCCTTTCATTGTTCATCATCCCATATACATGTGATACTTGCCATTGTGCCAAACAGAGAAAGTTACCTTTTCATAATAACGCCTCTAATACAATAAGCATTTTTTTTATCTTATTCACATAGATATATGGGGTCCTTGCAATGTTCTTTCCATGCGTGGTTTTAAGTATTTTCTGACTATTGTGTATGATTTCTCTCGATATACTTGGTTAATACCCATGATTGACAAATCGGTTGTTAGAAAAAAAAACTATCTCTAATTTTATTACAAATATAGTAAACTAGTTTTCAACCACTCTCAAAACCATCCGTACTGATAATGGAATTGAATTTGCCATGCATAACTTTTTCTCTCTTAAAGGTATTAACCATCAAACCACTTGTAATGAAACTCCTCAACAAAATGGCATTGTTGAGCGAAAACACCAACATTTGTTAAATGTCACTCGTTCCCTCCTATTTCAAGCTAATTTTTGCCTATTATTTTTTGGTGTTTTGCTGTTGAATATGCTACTTTACTAATAAACTACATGCCTACTCCTTCTCTTGATAATGCTACTCCATATGAAAATTTAAATGGAAAACTTTATGAAATATCTGGTTTACGTGTGTTTAGTTGTCTATGCTATATTTCCACCCTAACTGCTAACAGGAAGAAACTCAATGCAAGGGTTGTTCCTGGTACATTTCTTGGCTTCAAACAACATACCAAAGGTTATCAGTTTCTTAATTTACAAAATCATAAGATTGATATCTCTCGTAATGTGTTGTTTCATGAAGATTGCTTTTCATTTACTTCCTATTTCAATAATACTCATGATTCTAACTCTCTTCCTCTACCTATTCCTCACAATTATCATCATGATTATGATGATCTTAACTTTCCTAATAATTGTGTTCTTATGCCAACTCCTAATGATCATGTCACAAACATTAATAAGGACAACACAGACATCCAAAATACTGTTGATTCTAACCTGACCAATGCCTCTAGTGATGATGTCTCCAATGTTCATGAATACAATGATATCATCAGACGTTCCACTCAGTCCAAACTTCCTCCTGCATACTTCATATATTTCCAAACTAACAACATCATTAGATATCTTATTACTGGTTTTATTTCTTCCAACAAGCTCTCTTCTGGTTTCAGGCATACCATACTATCTATTTCCTCCATAACTGAGCCTTGCAACTACGAAGAAGCATCTAAAATACCTCAGTGGACTTAAAGCTTTAGAAGACAATAAAACATGGATCATCGTTGACCTTCCTCCAGGAAAAACTGTTATTGGATGCCGTTGGATATACAAAATAAAACACAAGTCAGACGGGTCCAATGATAGATTCAAAACCCGCCTTGTAGCTAAGGGCTACACACAGCTTGAAGGCCTTAACTATATTGAGAATTTTGCACCTGTTTCCAAATTAACTACTTTACGCCTTTTCCTCACCATTGCTGCCTCTAACCAATGGATCTTAAAGCAACTTGATGTCAACAATTTGTTTTTGCATGGTGACTTACATGAAGAAGTTTACATGCAACTTCCTTCTAGCTAAATCAAGTGTGCAAACTTCAAAGATCTTTATACAGGTTGAAACAAGCTGGACAAAAATGGTATGACAAGCTTTATACCTTTCTTTTATCCAATAATTACACACGTTCTAATGTTGATCACTCTATTTTTTTGAAACATGATTCTTGTTATACTACCACCATCTTAATTTACATGGATGACATTGTTTCGGGCAACAATGCCACCAAGATACAACACATCACCACTTATGTTAACAATCTCTTCCACATCAAAAACTTAGGTGATCTCACTTACTTTCTCGGCTTGGAAGTTGCTCGAAATAGTTCTAGCATTCATCTTAGACAACACAAGTACACCCTTGATCTCCTTAGAGAAGTTGGAATGCTACATTATGCCCTTGTGCCCACTCCTATGGCATATTCCTCTCGGTTAACTAGTCAAAGAGACATCCTCAATGATGAAGACTCGTCATCCTACTGAAGACTCATCAAACACTTTATATATCTCACTAACACTAGACTAAGCATCACTTTCTTTGTCAACAATCTTAGCCAAATTGTCTCTGATCCTACCATCCTACACTAACAAGTTTCCCACAACATCCTTCAATATCTCAAAGGTAGTCCTAACAATGACATCTTCCTCAAAAGCAATAACATTAATCAACTCAAAGCTTATAATGAATCTGATTGGGACATATGCCCTGAATCCCAGAAATCTATTACTAGTTATTCAATCTACTTTGGTAATTCTATCATCTCTTGGAAATCCAAAAAGCAAAAAACTATTTTTGGAAGCTCCTCAAAAGTTGAATATCGGGCTCTAACCACTGTCACTTGTGAACTACAATGGCTGACCTATATTCTTCATCACCTTTGCATATCCATTGTTATTGTAAATTGTGATAATCGTTCTGCTATTCAGATTGTCTTCAATCAAGTGTTCAATGAATGCACTAAACACAAAGAAATTGACTGTCATATTGTAAAGGACAAGATCAACAATAGTCTCTTAAAGTTTCTACCAATTTGAACCACTCAACAAGTTGTAGACCTCTTCACCAAACCTCTAGCTCCAATTACATTCAAATACCTCCATTCCAAGTTGGGTATGACTGATATCTACTCCCAGCTTGAGGGGGGATGAAAACTGATATACTTAGGTATGTTTTTGGAAGCCCGACCCACTTCCTTTTTCCCTTTTTTTGTTATGTTTTTTCCTTTTGTATATTGTTGTAACCTTTGAGACCTTGCAAGGTTTTCACTCTTCTTTTCTTCACAATCCAATTTTTCTCTCTTTCTCTGGGTGTATGTTTCTTGTCTCTATTTTTCTTCTTCTTTATAGTTGGTTTTCACACTAGTACAAAAATAGCGTACAAAGTCAAATATTTTGGGCCTTTCACGTTGAATTTGAGGCCGACATCATATTGGAAGATGTTAAATCGACGTCAAATTTAAAAAATTTGACATTAAATTAATGTTGAATTTTGTCAATATACGACGTTAATAATTTTTTTTGTTTTTTTAATTAATTGTGATCTTTTTTACAATTTTACGAGACCTAAAAAGCAGAAAAACAACAAATTTCAGTTTTTGGTATTTTATAGCATGAACTATGAACGTGTAGTGTAGTATCAACAACAAAAAACAATAACCAACAACAAACAAGTTCAACAAATAAATTCTTCAAAACGAAAACTAAAATGAAAACTAACCTTTGAAATAAAGTGTCGTCACCAGTGAGAGAGAAAGTAGAATGCGCCTATGAAGGACGAGAACACGAAAATAATCGGTCAAAACAAATGAAAATCATACATAAAATAGTTAATTAACATGCATTTGTATAAAATGAAAGAAATATTACATGTAATGGTCGTCAAACTTCGTTCGAGAAAGGTTTGAGAAGAGAAGAGTGTTTCGTGCGCTAAGATAAAGTGAATGAATTTTCAATCTCCCGCTCAAATTTTTATTGAATTCACTAATCTTTTGACGTCTAACGCTGGGGCATTCAACATTTTATATCCTTTTACGTCGAATTACAATTCTAAACGATGTCTAATAATTGCATTTATTTACAAAACTGCAACTGATCATTTTTAACGTTGACTATTCAGTGGTTGGCCGTTGAACGCGTGACGTTATACGCTATTTTTGCACTAGTGTCATCATGAACTTCACTGCATTTTTCTTGATCATGCATTATTTTGTTAATTGCATCTACCATTGTGTTATATATGTTGGTCGTAATTGATCACAAACATGATATCACTTAATGTCGATGAATACAAATATGAGTGATTGTTTGGTATTATAAACTTAATTTGGAATCATGTTTATGGAGGAACGTATGTGTTTAACGTAATTTGAGGAATCTCGTACAAAAATTCTATGATATGTTTTTAGTGTATGCATTGATGTATGGATTCAAACAAGCAAATATCATCAACTCTAATAACCCCTTACACTCATGTAGAGTAAAATGGGCATGTGGTGAGAATCGTAGGAGGTCCTAGTCTAAAGGCAAGATAATGGTCTCAAACACGAAGGAGATTAACCTTGTGAGTGATAGGGTGAAACCTATCGACAATGACTCTACAGAGCATTAGAGGTCATCACAAGTACATGTCTCTGATTATTTTGACATTAATGCATGTATTCGGTTAATTAAGTTTAGAGAGTCTATGATTAAATGTTTGATTTTTTCATGAATGTTCAAAAACTACTATTTTATAATGAAATCAGTTTAATTGTTATATGTATATTTCTTTTATAAGCTAGCTTACTCCCTTTTGTGTTTATGCTTCTTGTGCTTGTAATTCTTCTTTTACAATGATCACTTTTATCGGTGTGAGTAAATGAGGAAATAGGTGTGAGTTTTCCTTAAGAGAAAAATGTTGATGCAATTGTATAAATATAGAACGTGAGAACTAGATTTAACTTCTATCTTTTGAATGCTTTGTAGTTTTGTGGTTAACTTTTAATTCTTTAAAGTTGTTGATATAAAACCTATTATATGCTAGTATAGTTATTACGAATAACTATTATGTATTGGTCTTTAGTGCTTATAGATTATTAATTATGTGAAATTTTATTTAGTAAGATTGTATTATTAAATGAGATGTTACAATAATTAGTTTCCCTTTTACTTTCATTTCGTATGTTTTTTTCTTATTAAAATTAAATTGAAAATAGTCTTATAATTCATTATATTAACTAATTAATATGAAATTTCTGTAACATGAATCAACTTTACAAAAGAAATCAACTAGTTTCTCTATTTTCTATTTTCTATTTACTATTTTCTATTTTCATTTTTCATTCCCTAAAACAAAACCCTTAATGTTATAGCATGATATATTGAAAATAATGATTTCAATTTTTGTAAAAGATGAATGAAAGTCATTACAATATATAATAGATTTAATGCTACATAAACTTAGAGCTCCATCCTTTCTATTATTTAATAAATATTTTTATTTACAAAAATTTAAGTTGAACTCATTTAACGTTAAAAATAAAACTTATTATACTTTTCAAGTGAAGTGAATTTTGAAATGAATATTTTCCATATAAACTACTTTGAGTGCTTAATTAAAATCTATACACACTTTTACTATGCAAAATTGTCCTAATAGGTAGAAAACTATTACAGATAAAGCAAACAAACGTGAAAATATTCATCCTGACCAAAATTTTATAAAATATCAAAAAAAACATTCAAAGCAGCTAAAAGAAGGTTGGGTTCTTGCTTTGCAAAATTATTAGTTGCTCCATCCCAACACACTATAGTGAAAATCATAAAAAGGGTGGCAAAAGTGGAAAAACGCACACAACGTATTAGTTTTAAAATAACCCACACGAAGGTAGGAGAGAGAAAGTAAAACACAACGAGTTTTTAGAGAAAGGACAGAGAGAAGAGCTCTGCTAGGGTTTGGTGCTCCCATACACACAAAAGCTCTGGTCAGTGAAGAGAACGATGGAATCAACGAGAAGGAGAGCACAAGAATATGCAAAAGCAAGGTAATGAATAACTCCGTATCTATGTTATTGAAACAAAGCATGTCTTACAACTTTTATATGAACTTTATGAACTGTAAATGTATTCTGTTTTGTTTACTTCTAACACTCCTCCTAAACAAAAGTTCGAAAAACATGACTTTTCCGAAAAAACCTCTTTTCCACCGATTGAATCGGCAAAAACTCCACCTCCTTTGATCAAAGCCTTTTCCACCGATTAAAAATGGTAAAAACGCTTCCTTTCGAGCACACGAGCATTTTTCACCGATTAAAATTGGGGAAAAACTCCTCCTAGGGCAATCTTCTTTACTCAGGTGAAAACCTTAGGTTTTCGACCTTCTTCTAGCACGATCTTCACAAATCTCAGCTCGCACTACACCAATCTGCTTTCTGAGTGACAGAAAGCGCTCACCTTTAAGGGCTTTGGTGAGTATATTTGCAAGTTGGTCTTCGGATATGTAGTGTACCACCTCAAGTCTTCCGCTACTGAACTGTTCCCTGATATAGTGGAACCGGGTCTCAATGTGCTTGCTCCTACCATGCGATGTAGGATGTTTAGAAAGATCTATGGCTGACTTGTTGTCAACAAGTAGCCTAACTCTTCCAGCTAGCTCAACTTTCAACCCCTCCATCAAGGAACCCAACCAAGCTGCTTGACACGTAGCTTCACAAACAGCTATGTATTCTGCCTCGCATGATGACAATGCAACCACTGGTTCCTTTCTAGAACTCCAAGAAGTAGGAGATCCACCAATGAAGAAAATATACCTAGTTGTACTCCTTCTGTCTACCTTATCCCCACACCAATTTGCATCTGAGTAAGAAGTGATTTGAACTTCTTCTCCAGTCTCTCCTTTTCCCAGCAGAATTCCATAGGAGTATGTACCCTACAAGTACCTTAGAATCCGTTTGACAACATTCAAATGTGATACTCTAGGACACTCCATGTACCTACTTATCACTCAAACAATGTAACTCAAGTCAGGTCTGGTGTTACAGAGATATCTTAAGCTCCCAACCATCCTTCTGTAAGCTATTGGATCAACAACTTCCTCCTCTGGCTCCTTTTCAAGCCTCAAACCTACTTCTGTTGGGGTGTTTGCAGCATTGCAATCCTCCATCTCAAATTTCTTTAATAGGTCTAGGACATACCTGAACTGATGCATCACAATTCCACATTCAGTCTCTGTAAATTCTATCCCAAGAAAGTAGTTGAGTCTCCCTAAGTCACTCATTTCAAATTCCCTTAGCATTTGAGCTTTGAAACTTGAAATCAGTTCCTCACAACTCCCAGTGACTAATAAGTCATCCACATACAGGCACACAATTAACTTCTCCGTTCTGCCATTGTGTTGGCAACATTGTACATACAACCCGTGTTCTGAGACACACTTCTAAAAGCCAATACTGTCGATGAACCCATCAATCCTCTAGTTCCAGGCCCTTAGAGCCTGTTTAAGCCCATAGAGACCTTTCCTCATCTTGTACACCTTATCCAGCTGCCCTTTAACCTCAAAGCCCAGTGGTTGTACAACATAAACCTCCTCCTCAAGTCTTCCATTTAGGAAGGCTGACTTCACATCTAGCTGGTGTAAAGACCAACAAAACTTAGTGACTAGGGACACCACTAACTTGATTGTTTCAACTCTGGCTACAAGAGCAAACACCTCTCCATAATCCGCTCCAGCCTTCTTGTAGAAATCCTTTAGCAACTAGCCGTGCCTTGTATCTCACAACAACACCTTGTGGGTTTATCTTTGACTTATAAATCCACTTCAATGCTATAGGTTTGTTGTTAGAAGGTAGATCCACCAATTCCCAGGTCTGATTCCTCTCTATAGAATCAATTTCCTCCTGCATTGCCTTATACCATCTCTCATCCCTCACAGCTTCCTCAAATTCAACTGGTTTAGCCTCTGCTATTAAAGCATAATGCACAAAATTTCCTTCTGATTTGAGAGTAGCATCATAGGAAAAATCATAGTCTCTCAGGTGTGCTGGCAGTTGTGTAACCCTTGATGACCTCCTACTATATTCATATTTTCTACCTTTCTATGTTTCAACTGTAGTAGTTGCATGCTCCAGAATAATGGTTGATGGTCCCTGCTCAGTTGCTTTTCACTGCCAAACTCCAACCTCATCCACAATAACATCTCTGCTGATACATGTTGTCCCTGATACAAGATCATACAACTTGTAACCTCTAGTGGAGTTATAGCCTACCAAAATCAGGCACTCCCTTGTCATCTAGTTTCCTCCTCAAATGATATGCTATATGCTTGTAGCATATAAAACCAAATATTTTCAGATGATTGACATCTGGTTTCACCCCTATCCATGCTTCTCAGCTGTCAATCCATCCATTCTCTTTGTTAGAGACAGATCCAGTATGTAGGTCGCTGTCAGCACAATCTCCCCCCACAGAAAGTTAGGCAATCCTTTACTCTTCAACATGCATCTAACCATATTTAATATGGTTCTGTTTTTCCTCTCTGTTGCACCATTGTGTTGTGGTGTATAGGGAGGGGTAACCTCATTCACTATCCCCTCCTTTTCATAGAAATCTTTAAATTCAGTGGAGGTATACTCCCCTCCTCCATCTGTTCTCAGCACCTTAACCTTTTTCCCACATTGTCTCCCCACAAGACTTTTGAACTTCTGAAATACCTGCAGTACTCACCCTTTCTCCTGCTGCCTCCAGGTGTCTCTACTTGTATAGGACCACAAACATCAGAGTAGATCACCCCTTGCTTTTCCTAGCTTCTCTGCAGACTTCTGGGGTAAACTTTTCTTGTAACTGCCCCTGGTTTATTTGCATTGAACACACTCCATGCAAACAGTTTCTGGAACTTCCACCTTAGACAAACCATTCACCATACTTTTCTAGCCTAACAGGGACAGATCCTTGAAACTTAGGTGCCCAAACCTTAGATGCCACAACCATTCCTCCTTATTTTCTGATGCAGTGAAGCATTAGTGCTTTACTATACTCATTACCACCCTGAAAGTTCTATTCTGTGACAGTTGAGCCTGCACAACAATCTTCTTGTGTTGATTGAAAATGCTGAGAAATTTTTCTCCATTTTCATCACATATCCTTTATGCAGTAGCTACCCCAAGCTCAGCAGATTTGTTTTCAGTCCGTGTATATAAAGTACCTCTTCATTTATCACTTCCCCTTGCTGGTCCTGTGAATCTTTACCCTTCTTGCTGCCTTTACCTCCTTTCTTGAACCCCTTCTTGCCCTTAAACTATGATGTATGATAAGTGTGAAAAATAGTTATTTTTACACTTATAAAGGATCTTAATCTTGTAATTATTCATGTTATTACTCAGTGAAAAGTTGTAATAGGAAGTAGATTGTTACATAAATTATTGTTCAGGAAAATATGTATAAATTAGAATCTGTCAGCCAATTCTTGCAAAGCGCAAGCCAAAATTCCTAGAGCCAGAAAAAAAGAAATTCGCACAATGCACCAAGGCCTGTGCGCTGAGTGAATAATAACAGTTAAAGAAGCTAGCAATTTGGAAATTCGCATAGCGCACACCTACTTGTGCGCTGAGCGAATAACAACAGGTTTAGTGCAGCAATTAAAAGAAATTCGCGCAGCGCACATACTCTTGTGCGCTGAGTGAATTAATGAAGTTAAGTGGCACTTAAAAGACGTGACAGAAAGGCAGAAACGATCTTCTGACACACGAAAAATAGAAAAATGCTCTAGAGAAGCTCAGGAGACCATAAGGAGACCTTTCAAGACATCAAGACTGCACATTATGCAAGAAATTGCTGAAGTGAGTACGTTTGTGATGTCTAGGATAAGCAAAATTTTTTGTTCATTGGAAGTGGTTGTATGACGACACATTAATGTAACTTTCCTGTTCAATATATGTTTCTGTTCTAGTTCTTTTCTTGACTTGCTTTTGATTATATGGAAGTATAAATCTTGTTAAAAGTTCTTTTGGTACTGGAAAGTATTTTTAGAACCAGAAACGTAAGAAAAGAAACTAAAAGTAACTACGCTAGGAATAACTTCTGTGCTTTTGGTCATTCTAAACATCTGAACTTAATTCAAAATTATCTGTTAAATTAATTAAGGAATTAATAATTTAATGGATAATTTTAGAACTTGTTTTAAGGAATTAAAACAAGATATCATTATGTGAATGCTTGAACAGAGAACGAATTTTGTATATGTTATTGAAATGTTAGTCAGAGACCAATTCCAGTGATCTTTTATCATATTTTTCAATCTTAAATTTTTACGTTGTTAAATTCTATGTCATTCATTCAAAGTGAAGTCAAAATTTCATCAACAGTAATTGATCTTGATAAATAATATTTAATTGATTAACTTAACACAAATTCCCTTGGGAGAACGATACTCTTAACTTATCACTGTATTACTTGTAACGATTTGGTATACTTGTCAAAAAGTTATCAAGTTTTTGGCGCCGTTGCCGGGGAATTTGATAGTTATTATTATTTCAATCAATCATTGTTTATGAATTTCAATTCTGTTCCATTATCTATAAATCCATTGTTTTTACTTTTTGTATATCTGTATATATTGTGTTTTGTTTCTGTGTTATTTCTTTGGGCTGATCATTAGAGATTGTTGTTCTTCATGAGAAGTAGAACAAAATCTAAGAATTTATTGTTTGATTCTGAGATTGAGAGGATTGCCCGTAGAAATAACAGTAGGCGTAGAAGAGAAAATCGAAAAAAAAAGCTAGAGAAGCTATCTTGTCTACTACTTCCAACACTTTTTCTTCATCTGATCAAGAGGATAAGGATATGGAGGGAAATAATGATGATGAACAACATAGAGTTAGGCGTACGTTGGAAGATTATGCTTCTGTTTTTATACCTTCGTCTTTCAATAGTATAGCCCGACCTATGGTGATTGCGGCTAATATGGAGATGAAGCCAGCACTGATTCACCTTGTTCAAAGTAATCAATTTATAGGACTGTCACACGAAAATCCCTACAATCATCTGAAAACTTTTAATGAAATTTGTAACACTGTGAAAATGTTGAATGTGTCAGATGAGGCAATCAGACTTAGTCTCTTTCCCTTTTCTTTGGTTGGAAATGCCAAGCTTTGGTTAAATTCTTTTCCTGAGGGAAGTCTGATTGGTTGGGATGACGTTTTGGCAAAGTTTTTGCACAAATATTTCCCTCAATCCAAGATAAATAAAGGCAAGTAGGAGATATCCTCTTTTCAACAGGAACCTGAAGAGACTTTGAGTCAAACATGGGATAGGTTCAAGGGGTTGCTTAGAAAAACTCCCATTCATGGGTTTTACGTTCCCACTCAATTAAACATGTTCTTAGGAGGTTTAAAATTTCACACAAAATTAATGCTAGAGGCCTCAACAGGAGGTAACATTAGGTGGAAGACACCTGATGAGGCCCATGAGATTATTGAAAACATGGCATCTAGTGACAATGATGTTCAAAGTGAGAGAGTGGAAACTCAAAGGAAGGGAATGTTTGAATTGCAATCCCAAGATGCCTTGTTAGCCCAAAATAAAATCATGACTCAACAGCTTGAGTCTCTGATGAAAAAGGTGTCACAACTACCCAAGGAACTCCAAACTGTATCACAGGCACAACATCACCAAACGGTGCAAGGTTGTGAACTGTGTGGTGGAGAGCACCAAAATGGACAGTGTGCTATTCAGACCAATGCAAAGGAAGAGGTTAATTATATGGGAAATCAAGGCCGTCAAGGCAATTTTGGAAATTATAATCAAGGATGGAGACTTCATCCTAGCATGGGTCAGGCTAGTTCTAGTAGACCACCACAACAGTTTCAACAACAACCTACTCTTTCTGATAGGACATCCAAACTGAAAGAAACTCTTCAACAATTCATGCAAATGTCCTTATCAAATCAAAAGAGCACAAAGGCTTCTATAAGGAATTTAGAAGTTCAAATGGGTTAATTGGCCAAGAAATTAGAAGAGAAGCCTGTAAATACATTTGGAGCTAACACTGAACCAAATCCAATAGAGCATTGCAAAGCTATAACTACAAGGAGTGGTAAAGTGTTCGAAAGTGTAGTTGTGAGGAAGGCAGATGAAAAGGAAAAATCAAGTGAAGAGCAGGAAGAGAAAGAAGAGAAAGTTGAGGAAGAAGAAGATAAAAGGAAGGAAGATGGAAGACAAAAAGAGAAAGTTTTGGTGAAGCAACTTCCTTATCCTAAAAATACTTCACAGAAGGATAAGGAGAGACAAATAGATCGGTTCAAGAAGATATTTAATCATCTTGAGATTACTATGCCCTTGACGGAAGCACTGCAACAAATTCCTGCTTATGCAAAATATGTGAAGCAATTCCTTAGTAAAAAGAAGAAGTATTTAGATAAGGAAACAATTGAAGTGCAGGGAAATTGCAGTGCAATTATGCAAAAATCTCTACCTCCAAAAGTAAAAGATCCAGGGAGTTTCACTATCCCCTGCACCATTGGAAATCATGATATAGGGAAGGCTCTTGTTGACTTAGGGGCTAACATCAATTTGATTCCCCTATATATGCTCAAAAAGATTGGTGGTCTTGAAGTCAAGCCAACTAGAATGATCTTGCAAATGGCAGATAGGTCCATTAAGCATCCCTATGGTTGAATGGAAGATGTTGTGATTAAAGTTGATAAATTAAAATTCCATGTTGATTTTGTAGTAATGGAAATGGAGGAGGGTGCTGATATACCTCTCATTCTTGGAAGACCTTTCATGAAGACAACTAAGGTTGTCATTCATGTTGATGATGGAACTGTTAAATTAAAAGGCCAAGATGAAGATGTGACATTCAATGTCTTTGAAGATGTGAAGGAAAGTCAAGAGGAAAAGACTAGTTCCAAAGTGAAAGATGAAGTTTTAGCAGTGACTAGTCGTCCAAGACAAGTTGTCAAGTTAGCCAAAAAGAACCTTAATTGTTTCAATCCAAAAGTGAAGGAAAGAGATGAAGATAAGGAGGAGCAAAGAGTTCACCAACATGATGTGAATAATGATGAACTCAAACCTGGCAAACCTGTAAGTCATAAGAACAGGTTATGGGTCATCAAGGACATAAAGACAAAGGGAGTACTTGAAATTGAGGCTCCATATTCAAGAAGAATTAAGTTGGTGGCAAGAAAGTTACTTAGAAAATGTTGGTGTCATGAAAGGAATAAGCACACCAACATCAAGAATCCAACTTAACCATGAAATCTCTGGGTCAAGCTAGTGACGTTAAAGAAGCGCTTGCTAGGAGGCACCTTAGAACATGTTTGTATATATTTGTGTTTGTTTATTGTTGATTCTGTAATGTTGAGTTTGAGTGTGGAGAGGATGACTGTTGAAGCTTGAATGTTGAATTTTGACGCTCTATTCACACAACGCACTGCTGAGGTGCGCTCAGCGAATAAATGAGTTTTTTCTCGCACAGCGCACTTCATGCGCTTTGCGTGAGAGAAAAAGAAATTGTCATTGTTAAGAGGTTCGCATAGCGCTTCACATGTGCTTTGTGATATTTTGCGCAGAACGAGAGTCAATTTTTGAGGGGGTTCTGTATACTAATTCGCATAGCGCACAATTGAGGTGTGCTCTGCGAATTTTGCAAAAAAGAAGGAAAAAAAAGAAAAGAAGAAGTGCACATTCGCATAACGCACAGTCTATAATGCGCTAAGCGAATGTTGTCATTTCTTAAAGAAAAAAAAAACCCCTTTGCATTCGCATAGCGCATAGCCCTTGGTGCGCTCAGCGAATGCAGCAGAAAAAAAAATAAAAATTCGCATAACGCACAACATGTGGTGATCTAAGCGAATGTTATTTTTTTAAAAAAAAAAGAGTTTGCGGAACCACTTCTATGGCCTGAGGGCAGGCCTAAGTCTAGGTGAGGGAGTGCCTATGCGGAGGATGATGAGGAGCCTAATCCCAGATGGACACAACAGAGTCACGAGACACATGAGAGCCAATGGAGATCCAGACCAGATGGGTCCTGGTAGAGCAGATGGACAAACTCTCCCGTTGTTTCATGTTTATTGTTATTTTTGTATTTTAGTTCAGTTTTTTTATTGTGGAACAATGTTTAGTGGATTATGTTCGTGGGTGTAAAGACTTTGATGTTTTGATTTAATGATTATGCATTTTTTGATCAAGTTATGTGATTCTTGATGATAATGACTTGTATGTTGTGGTTGTTGTGCTTCAGAATTTATCTATGTGTATGAATATGACCAGATCTGTGAGTGTTGAGAGCATATATTGATTGAGAGATACTGAGTTGTCTAGATATGGAATTAGCTTTTGCATGATTTTGATTATACGTACATACACACTTTGGTTAAGGATGAAAAAGACCCTGTTTGATATTGATTATACAGCTACTTGGCCAGATAGCCAACCTTGTGACATTGTGCTTCATTTGTAAACCATTTTTGAGCCTTGATTTCTTTCTTTCACCTTGAGCCTATTATGTTATCCTACCTTACACCTTAGAAGAGAACATGTACTATGAATTTATGAGGTTAAGGTTGAATTCAAGTTTGGGGGAAGAAAAGAAAAGATCAATAAAAAAAAATTGCTCAAATTGAAAGAGAAGGTTGAGCTGTGACAGAAAATGGTATGTGAGAAATGATAAATTTTGGGATTTGAGTACTGAATTGAGAATTTAAGTTGTTCTCTTCTTATGAGGTGTCTTTTGATGGAGGTTTCTTTGATGATGCTTCTTCAACAAGAGATGCTCTCCAAGGTGTGTTGATGAAGCTTCTTCAAATGGGTGGACTCCATGATGATCAATGAAAGTAGCGGAAGCAAATAGAGATGAAGAGATGAAGATGTTGGTGTTGTATGGTCTTGGTAGATGTCCTTATAGGAGGTTAGGCCAACCATGAAGGAGAAGGTATGAAGAGGTCTAGAAGAAGACATTTCATGAGGTGAGAACTCAAGAAGAGAAGCCTTGCAATTTTGGCAAAAGGACTTTACATTCAATCAAATTCTAAGGATTACAAAAGAGTGTCTCTCCTTTTTTAGGTGAAGGGGAAGGCTAGAGTACATGGAGTACTTAGGAGCCTCTCCATCATTTAATGAGGAGCCTCATCATTAAATGAGAAGCCTAAGCATTAAATGAGGAGCCTAAACATTAAATGTGAGGAGCCTTATGCTTTTTAACTAACTTAGTCAAAGCATTTAATGCAAAGGCTCCTTGCAACTAACTCTTTCCAAAACCTATTTTTAACACATTTCTAAATCTTAAAGTCACCAAAGCTAAACAAAGTGTCTTGGCCAAAATACAAGGCCTAAAAATGAGCTATATTACATATTTACAAAAAAGTGTTTTAAGATAAAGAAGAAGCTCAAAATGTGATCCTTCACAAAAGTAGAATCCTTGAAGCTCCATCTTCTTCTTCCATCTTCTTTGACCATGGCTCTTTATGAGAGGTCCAATGTCTTCCAAGGCTTAAGGGAAAGCAAGAACAAGCTTGAAAGTCCTTCTTCTTCTTCCAATCTCCTAGCCTTAGCTTAAGTTGATACTCCCTTCATGGATCTCCATTTAGTTCCCAAAATGGATTCCATCATTTGGTGCTCCCACACACACATAAGCTTCGGTCAGTGAAGAGAACGATGGAATCAGCAAGAAGGAGAGCACAAGAATATGCAAAAGCAAAGTAATGAATAACTTCGTATCTATGTTATTGAAACAAAGCATGTCTTACAACTTTTATATAAACTGTAAATGTATTCTGTTTTGTTTACTTCTAACAAATTAGACGTTCATAAATCGTCAAATCAATTTCACTTCTATAATTGAATGGATTTAAAATGGATACATTAGTTAAAATAAAGTCAATTTCTGTATACTGACATATATATATCCTAGCAGCATCAATTTCCCTGTCAAACTCGGTTGAAGAGAGACTACTTGAGAATCCAATTAAGGAATTTTTCTTCTGAGATTAAGATCATCTTGTTCATCTATAACATTAATACGAAGGAAAGAATAGAAATGAAATCTATATTAACCATTTTGCCAGAAGATGGCATGGTCCAATGACACTGATATGCTTAACATATCAAGCTTTGGTTGTAGTACTAAAAATGATAGTAACCACAACATCATTGTCACTAATAGAGATTAGAGAGTGGCTATGCACTTGTGAAAGGTAGATAAATGCATACTGTTCGATAGCCTACAAAACCATTTCTCTACTTGATTACTATGCCAGTAAACACAAGCGTTGCCACTAAAACACGATAGAGTTCGGTATAAATTTGAAGAAAACAAAAAAACCAAAAATCTCAATCAAGATATCGCAAAATAGCAATACCATAATTAAAAACTGCATTTTAAGAGAACCCTCAAAATTAAAATCTGTACTTTCACTGTCTGCAACACTCGGAAATATGAATAAAGAGCAAGCCAAAATGTATGCTTGATTTATCTGCTAAATTATTGATTACTTAATCATAAGACAGCAAATATTGGTCATCTAATAGAGGAAACATTTGAGGAGTGTCAAACTTTCAATACATGATCATTGTACTAATATGAATCTAACCTCTGATATTACTTGTTGAATTTATTGAAGAAGAAGTTCAAAAAAAAATATAACACTAATAAGATTTGAATCTAATCACATAGAAAATTGATACAGTCTTTGTTCAAGACCTTAAAACGATAAATAAATGGATTTTAAATTTTATATGATATTTTTCTTTTTCATTTCTATCCATTATTGCAATTGAAACTCAATAACCAAGAAACCAACAATAAATGGGTGTTTCACCATCAAGGAAGAACGATGCCGTAGCATTCAGAAATAACATTAACCTACAATTAATCCACACTTGCATTACATTTATCCTACCCAAGAAGAATAATCAGACACATAGCAGAAAAAGAATATCCCAGGATTCCGGTAAAACCCGTGACTTTGTAAACTCAATCTCTAAACTGTAAGAAAAATAAAATATATTATGCGTGATACAGGTAGATTAATCTCAACTCAATCAAGTTGAAAACATTAATACGGCTTGAAGCAATCCAAATAAGCCAAAATAAAACTTTAATAGTAAAATCCTACATCCTTGTGTTATTATCATGTCACACACAAAAAAAATAATAAGTTGTTGTGTTTTATGATGTCCATATATAATAAATGGTTGAAAATAATTACATTTTAATACGATATGTATCGGTTTAAATTAACCTTAAAACTAAGTTAAGATTTTCATAAAATCAATTTAATCTCATCTTAATTAATTTTGATATTAAATGAATCAAATTTAAAAGAAAAATTGTAAAAACTATCTTATTAATCAATTACATTAACAATATAATTAATTAGGTTAATACTAAAAAATGAATTTTTTGTAATCAAATTAATCAATTAGGTATTAATCACACAAAAAAAAAATAATTTTTTTTAAAAAATATCATTCTTTCTCATTTGTAAAATATTTTTTTTTTCAAATTAAATGACTAAAAAGTACGAATTAAAGAGTTTTAAGAGCATTTTACTAGATATTTTTATATTTATCAAAATTTAATTAAGAATGAGGTGTTCTAAAGGATTATTGCTTGACATAGGTGTCATTTGTAAAATCAATACTTCAATTCTTTCTTTTTTCTTTTTTCTTTTCCTTGTTATTCTTTTTGTTTGTCTTGTTACTATGTAAATGATTTTTGTAAGGCAATTATTTGTAGCATTGCTATTATGTGTAATTCTTGAAGGGTATTTCAAGATTTTTTTATGGTAGAGTTTAGAGTTATTAAAGTGCACTTGTAATCTTGTAAACTCTTGTTTTTATAGTAAAATTCTAACTCAAGATGCTAAAAACGATGTAGATTCTTAAAGAATTAAACCAGTATTAAATTCATCTTTACATCATTAATATTTGTATAAAATGACTCGACTATAAACGACATTGAATTTCCTTTATCAAGATTGAGGCTCTTACTAATATCCATTTTCTGAACTAAAAAAGATGAAAACATCATTGTCTCTCTCCATTTAAGCAAAGAGAAAGTGGGTCAAAAATAAAAGTTTGGATTATAAAGCATTGAAGAAACTAAGGCACCAATCATAAGCATAAACGCTTTGAAATTGAAATGTTAAAATTGGGTCCAAAGAGATGCTAAAAAATCGACCTAAAAAGTTTGCCAAAAATGTGAAACTTAATCACCAAAGATTAACGTGATATTTGCCTAAAAAAGAAACCCTAAAAGTAAGTTGTGACATTCTTCGCACTAAAGACAAAACCCTGCATAAACCTTAATTTTGACATTCCTTGAGCAAAAAAGAAAATCATACACAAGCCCTTTAATGACCTTCAAATATCTTGAATAAAAAACATAGAATCATGAGAAATTAGAGAAAGACTAAAAAGTGTGTGAACGAAATGTTAGAATGAACTGTCTTCTTAATATTTCCACAATGGTGAAAGTGAGGCCGAAAATGTTTGGAATTTGCATCCAAAATGTAGCAAGCTTATTTGAATTTTAAAACTTACATGAAAAATGTGGCATGGTGTGTAAAAGAAAATATTACTTGATGTAGAAGTCAATGGAAAAATCATGTGTTGAATGGTGGAGACATCACCTCTCTCGTATTTAAACACTCCACAACTTTTATAATTGCTCAACTTTCTCATTGAAAATTTCTAAATTTAACTTAATAGATTTATTTTTTTCCAAATTTTTGAATCTTATTACAAATTCAAACTTGTGACAAAAATTTAAGGAGGTTTGACAAAAATTTTGAATTTGAAATTGCAAGTTGGGTTTTGTTCCGGTATGAGGTCGAGTCGCATAACCCCTACACAATTTCCACCTACTATCGTCGGTCTCTTCTATGTCTGTTCCCTCCTTCCAATCCTAGTCTGTTCAATTCGGTCGTCCACTTCTTGCCTCGTCACTTGTCCAGTCCGAATACCGTCTGGGAGGGTACCTGCCAAAGGTTCTCTGATGCTAAAGTAAATAATTGTCCGTTCAGTAATTTAAGTGTTGTAATCAATGCGTAATTAATGAACCTGCCTACCTCTCACCTTTGATTTCTATATATAGTGTTGGTTATGGGCCTTGGATTAGGGAAACCTTAATCAAGGCCCAATCACGGCCCAATAACCTTTAGTCCCATCTTACCTTAATCACGTTTGACGGCTTGTCCGTCGTGGCCGTTCGGTCTAATCGTTGCTCCAACACCGTCCGTCAGTGTTGTCCGGGGTATCCCAGTACATCAGGACCCCCAAGCCCTAGACAATTAATTGTCGTTGGGTTTAAGAGTGGTTTAGGGTTGGCCAGTGCACTTTTGAATTTGGTTTGGGCAGGAAAACACGCATCAGTCCCTGATAGTCTGGTAGCTTCAAGTAGTGGGATAGTCACCCAATCTGGGCCTTCGATCGTGTCAGATTTAACCGGTTGAGATGTGTCAGCGGTTACAAAAGTTTTTACTATAAATAGGGGTGGGTGACACTGTCATTTTCACCTCTGTCTTCTTCCTTTCTTCCATACCATCAGACATAGTTTTTGCTCAGGTAATAAATGGCTACTGTTCAATTATCCTCTTCAAATGGGTCTGCAGATGGGGACGGCGGGGGCTCATCTAGCGGCAGCGGGGCGTCCTCTCCTAGTTCGGTATCATCATCCTGGGTGGAGAGGACTGACCAGACGGGGGAATCTTTAGGGTCTCCGGTGCCTAGTGGTGATCGAGTAATAAATGGGGTATCACTGTTCCTACTTCAGGGTGGGATTGAAGTGGATGCGATGAGGGCGAAACCTACGGGTGGGTGTCCAGTCATAAGTGGGTATGGGTGGGCCTCACATGATGTAATCTCTTATGAGTCTGAGTACAAGACTCGAGATGACCTGCTGGAATGGGCCGATCAGTCTTTCTTGGTTTGAGACGAGGAGGAGGGCCGTTTGATTCGCCTGAGTGTTACCCATCCCAACGAGCGAGTCTTTCACGGAAAGGGGGCAAGCACGGAGGATTTTTTCTTTGTATATACGTATTTATTTAACCAGATGTTTATTCGTGTGCCCTTCACCATATTCCAGTCGGCTGTGCTCCGAAGGCTGAATGTCACCCCCTCTCAATTGCACCCTAACGGGTGGGCCTGTATTCAAGCTTTCGTGGTGATGTGTTCGGTCATGGCGATCGTTCCAACCGTCTTGTTGTTTTTCCACTATTATCACGTCTGATCGCTTGCCAAACGGGGTTGGGTTTCCTTAACGTCCGTTCAAGATTGCTGCCTCTTTAAACCCTATTTCAAGTCTTGAGGTAGTACCAGTGGAAATCGCCCAAACCACTCCCGTGGTGAACCTAGAGTCCTTGGGCGCTGCCGTTGCTGTTACCGGCCAGGTCAACCCTTCCTCTTCAAAAGAGAAAAAGAAGTCAAAGGATGGGGAGAAGTCCTCCTCAAAGAGGAGTCGTCGTGAGGGCAATGTCCCCCGACCAGTTCCGGGCGGTCTCTTTGACCCAGTGCAGAACGTGTTGGCCATCGAGAAGAAAACTTTCAAAGAGCTTAGGCTTCAACTAGAAGCACTTACTCTCGAGCACTCTAAGTGTGAAAATAGTCAAGCTGATTTGCTGAAGAAATTCGAAGATGCTTGTGTTGAAGTGGCGACACTCACTCAACAACTGAAGGACGTCCGGGCCAAGTATGACAAGACGGTGGATGAGACTGGGCAGTTGCGGCTGGAGGTTCGTCAGCTTGGTGAGAAGGAGAAGGATCAAGAAGAAGAGCTGGTTGGGTTGCGCTTTCAGAGTACTAGGTTGGCCGATGAGGTGTTGAAGGCCAATGAAACCATTGATGTTCTAAGCCGGAACGTTCAAATCGAACACGAGGAGGGGTTCAACAAGGCCCTCCACCAAGCACCTTATTTGCTGGGAGCGGATCCCCTGGCCGCCGACTTTGACATTTCCCAGAATGTTTATGAAGGGAAAATGATGTCGGTACCGGTTGAGGATGATGAGGCGTCCGAGGACTGGGCTGTCGACAATGAGGTGGTTGATGACGGAGGGGCCGGTGATGATGATGTTGCTGGTGATGATAATTAGATGGTATTTTCATGGGGGTGAATGGTTTTGCTTTTATTTTTCGGAATAGTAGCCTAGGATTTAGCATAGGTATTTTCATAGGACGGTCGTTCGGCTGTATTTGGATGTATCGCCTTTCATACTTTTTGGAACATAAATCGAAATTAACTTTTGGTGGTTCAATGTGTTGTATCTTTTGAACATTTTCAAAGTTATGCACACGTATTCCAGCCGAGCGAATATGCGCCTGTCTTATTTAACTTGTTAATATTTGTTGTCTTCCTTCGTCAAATCGTTTTTATGATCTTTAGTTTTACATCGTCTTGGCTTGCCAACTAGTTTTATAAAGCGGTTGAACATTGCTATTACGAAGCCAGGGTCGGGCGACTGTGGTTTTTTACCGAACTCGCCCTTCAACGATCGCTTTTCGTTAAGACTTGGGTGGTAGTGGTTCTCAACGAACTCGCCATTCACCACCTAGTTTTGGATCGGTTGGCCGAGCGGTAGTGGTTCTTAATGAACTCGCCATTCACCACCTGATTTTAGATTCGTTAGTCAGGCGACAGTGGTTCTTAATGAACTCGCCATTCACCACTCGGTTTTGGATTCTTTGGTCGGGCGCGAGTGGTTCTTTACGAACTCGCCATTCACCACCTGGTTTTGACATTATGAAGGGGCAGTAGGCGATGGTTCTTAACGAACCTGCCATTCACCGCCCGTTCGGGTTTGGAAAACGGTAAGCCTTTCTGAAATTAAAGAAGAGACGTCTCGAGTTGTCACGTTTCATTCATGGAGAAAAATATAATACATCAATAACTTTTAGCTAAAATAAAACTTCTAGTGTGATGTGTTCCATGTATTGGGGATGAGTTTGCCGTTCGGTAGGAATAATCGGTATGCTCCGTTGTGCAGGTCTTCCGTCACCTTGAAGGGTCGTCCCACTTTGCAGTGAGCTTACTGTGAGAAATCACTTTCGGGCGTCTCCGGTCCTTCTCCAAACTAGATCTCCCTCTTGGAAACTTCTGGGCCTTATCTTTGTATTGTATTTTCTTTCTACCATTCTCTTGCAAGCTTCCGCATGAAGAACCGAACGGTCTCTACGCTCGTCTAGGGTGTCCAGCTCGACTCTTAGTTCATCAACATTTAATTGGAGGTCCTCTACCTATCGTCTCAGAGATGGTTCTCTAAGTTCGAAGGGCAACATAACATCTATGTCGTAGGTGAGGTTGAACGGTGTTTCACCGGTTGTACCATGTGGTGTACACCTGTAAGCCCATAAGACTTCAGAAAGTTCATCCACCCACGCCCCTTTCTTATCGCTTAGTCTTCTTTTGAGCTCAGCTACTATTGCCTTGTTTGCCACTTCCGCTTGACCGTTCGTCTGAGGATGCTCTACTGAGCTCGTGACATGCTTTATTCCCAAGCTTTGATAGTACGAACCCAAATTTTTATCAATTAATTGCCTGTCGTTGTCCATTACCACCGTCTAAGGAAGGCCGAATCTGCATATTATCTTCCAGAAGAAATTTTGGACTTGCCGGGTGGTCACAATGGCAAGAGCTTCAACTTCTACCCATTTCGTGAAGTAATCGATAGCGACCATGATGAACTTCTTTTGGGTGTGTCCAGCAGGGAAGGGTCCCACAATGTCCATTCCCCACTAGGCAAACGGCCATGGCGAGACTAGAGTGTTTAACTTGCTCGGGGGAGCGTGCGAGATATTTGTGTGGGCTTGGCTTTTTTTGCATTTCTACACAAAAGTTTTGGTATCCTCCTCCATCGTTGGCCAATAATAACCGGCTCGGAGGGCTCGGGCTTTCAAAGTTCGTCGGCCGGTGTGGAAACCATAGATTCTGTTGTGGAGTTCGTCCATTATGTACAAGGCTTATGGGGGAGCTAAACATTTGAGTAGGGGAATGGAGAAGCCCCTCTTGTACAGGTCATTCCTGATGAGGACGTATCGAGCGATCTTGTGTGCATCCGCTAGCTTAAACGATCGGCCAACATCTTGGTCTTGCATCAGTCTACAAATTTCGGTCCTCCAGTCTTCCTCCTCGTGGCCGCTTATCGCAAAACATTTCACCGACGGCTCTGACAGCACTAGCCAGATGACCGTCGTCAACTGCCCCTTTTCCCTTCCGCTACTAAGCTTAGATAACATGTCTGCCCAGGCGTTCTCTTCTCGCGGAATATGCTTGATGGCAACTTGCTCAAATTCCTTAATTAGAGTGCTGGCTCTATGGAAGTACCTGAGAAGGTGGTCATCTTTCACCTGAAATTCACCATTCATGTGTCCCACGACCAGCTGGGTGTCCGTCCGGCAGGTCAGGTGTCGCACTCCCATATCTCGAGCTAGTTGTAGGCTTGCTATCAGGACTTTATATTCGGCCTGGTTGTTGGATGTTTTAAACTTGAAAATGAGGGATTGTGCAAGTAGAAAACCGTCTGGTCCTTCTAAAACCACCCTGACGCCTTTGCTCGCTCGCTCGGAGGCATCGTCGACGTACAAGTTCCACTGACTACCTGGTAAACTTTGCGGTAAATCAATTGTGAAGTATGTTATGTGTTGGCCCTTGACCGACCCCTTGTGCTCGTAGCGCAACCCAAATTCTGATAGCTCCACCGCCCAACCCACTATGCATCTGGTCAGATCAGGTTTCCTCAAGATTTTCGAAATTGGGTGATTCATCCGTACGACCACCTGATGGCTCTGAAACTACGGGCGTAGCCTCCGGGCCGCATTAAGAAGTGCCAGCGCAACCTTCTCTACCTGTTAGTAACGCGTTTCCGCTTCTTGCAATGCTCTCCCCACAAAATAAATGAGTCAGGGTTCCAGCCCTTTCTAGACCACGGCGGCGCTAATGGCGTCGATCGATACCCCGAAGTATATATGTATGACCTCACCCGGACTGGGTCGGTTCATGACCGGTGGGTTGGTTAGTATGGTCTTGACCTCTGTGAAGGCCCGTTCACAGTCCGCATCCCACGATTCCGCTCCATCTCCCTTCTTCATTCGTTTGACGATCGGGCGGATGCGTTCCACCAGCTTGGGGATGAAACGGGAGAGGGAGGTTAACTGCCCGACCAGTTGTTGGATTTCTTTTAAATTAGTGGGACTCCTCATCTCCAGGATGGTCGTGCACTTGTCAAGGTTTTCCTTTATACCCCGGGCGGTTAATATGAAACTTAAAAATTTTCCTGCGGCCACCCTAAAGGTTCATTTGGCTTGGTTCAACCTCATTTTGTACCGCCTAACCTGTCGGAACACTTCCTCCAAATCTCTCACGTGGTCAGTCCCAGACTTTGACCTAACTACCATGTCATCCACATATACATCTAGGCATCGGCCGATCTGTTCGGCAAAGATTTTGTCCATCAGCCTTTGATAAGTGGCTCCTGCATTTTTAAGCCCAAAGGGCATAACATCATAGCAATAATTTCCCCTTTCTGTTATAAAGGTCATCTTCTCTTGGTTCAGAGCATACATCGGTATTTGATTATAGCCGGAATAAGCTTCCAGGAAGCTCAATATGCAATGGTCGAACGCCCTGTCGACTAAGCCGTCGATGCTAGGAAGCGAGTGCGAGTCTTTTGGGCACACCTTGTTGAGGTTAGTATAATTTGTACACATCCGCCATTTTTCGGTGGCCTTCTTGACCATAACCACATTCACCAGCCACGTGGTGTAGGTCACTTCACGAATGAAGCCCGCTTCCTTTAACTTCCTCACCTCCTCGTGGATGGCCGCTCCCTTTTCAGCTCCCAGCCTCCGCTTTTTCTACGCAATCGGTTTTGCTTCCTTAAACACAACTAATTTATGGGTCATGACCGAGGGATGTATTCCGGGCATGTCTGTTGCGGTCCAAGCAAAGAGGTCTCGGTTCCACCACAGAGTGGCTTTCAAATCTCTTTCCATTGCTGGCTTTAGGTCATTGGCCATTATGGTGATTTGACCTTCTTTTGATCCTATTTTCACTGGGTGCAATTCTCTGAGCGGTTCAATGCGGTCATTCGTGTTATTCCGCGGGTCCAGGTCAACCATAGCTACCTCTGATTGAGCTGATTTCCGCTGGACTGTTCGAGGGTACAACTTCAATCCTACAGCGTAGCATTCCCGGTCCGTCTTCTGGTCGGCCCTAACAGCGAATATCCTTCCCTTGTCAGACGAGTACTTCAGAGTAAGGTGGGGGTAGAGACTATCGCCCCAAACACGTTTAGGCACGACCGCCCTAACAAAACGTTATAGGATGTGTTAGCATCCACTAGAAAATAGCGCACTTTCTTCTCGTCGCCCTCCTGGCCGGCTCCAAGGCAGGTCCGAAGGTCAACATACCTGCGAGTGTCCACCCGTTCGCCTGCGAAGCCTACTATCTGCTCATTAAATGGCACAACGAGATCGTCTGGCATGTCCATGCGTTGGAACATCTTCCAGTACAGGATGTTGACGAAGCTTCCTTGGTCTACCAGTACTTTGCCCACCTCGTAACGGGCTATCTCGGCAGTAATCACCATAGGATCGTTGTGTTCGAGATCCAGAGCATGGAAATCATCATCAATAAAGGTGATGGGCGACATGGATTTTCTGGGCATCTGTACCCTGTTGACCAACTGGAGGGCTCGAACATGGTGCTTCCTAGCCGAGGACAAGGATCCTCCCCCGGCAAATCCCCTTGAGATGGTGTTGATGCGGCCGCGAAGGGGACGGTTGTTGCTCCGGCTACGACTCTTGTTATGCCGTTTTTCAGATCTAGGGCGGTCATTTCGATAATACCTCGGTCGGTCCCGATCATTTCGTCTTACTGGGCTCCTTTGCGGGCTGCGTGGTCGTTCTGTCGGAGCGGCGTTACGGTCGGTCCTGACATATTTTTTCAATTGTCCTGCCCTAATCAACTCCTCAATTCGGTCCTTCAAAGTTAAGCACTCTTCGGTAGTGTGACCTAGATTTTGGTGGTATAGACAATGTTTATTGCCATCGGCCCCGGCGACGTGGGGCTTTATTTCGATGCTTGGATGAGCTCGGCACTCAAGGCCTCTTGCAATATCTTAGCACGAGGTGCGTTTAACGGGGTGTATTGCTGGAAGCGTGGTCCCCTAAGTGGCTCCCTTTGTCTGAACCCCTCGTTCTTCCTAGACTGTCCCTCTGGTTTTTTACTCTCCACTTTCTCCTTGGCTTCCTGGGCTTCTTTCCGGTATGATTGTTTCATTTCTTCGACCCTTACCTCCTCGGCCTCCCTCTCCCTCAGTTCCTCCATTGTCTTCGGTGCCCTCCGGCATATGCTATCTTTAAAGGGCCTTGGCCTAAGGGCCGACATGACATACTGAAGGGCCTGCTCGGTGCTAAGGCCCTTATCCCTTCGGACCATCTTTTGATATTGGTCCATGAACGATTTCAATGTTTCCTCCTTGCCCTGTTTGAGGCTTGACAGCTCAAAAACGGTTAAGTCCTGTGTCCGACTATTGGCAAATTATTGTCCGAACATGGCCTTCAGGCCCTCAAAGTGCTCGATAGAGTTTGGGGGCAAGGAATTGAACCACTCCAACGCCTCCCCTTCCAACGACAAAGAAAACGTTCGACACCAAATCGCATGGTTCCCCGTTCGAAAAGCCATCCGGGTTGTAAACGCCTTAATGTGATCGTCTGGGTCTGTTGTCCCATCGTAAATGTTGAGTTGGGGCGGTACAAAATGTTCATATATGTTAACATCCATGATGGCCTGGACGAATGGTAACTGTCCGAAAGTATCCTCAACCTTCACCACTAACTGTTTACTTAAAGCGGCGCTCGCGGCCGGGTCGGTCTTGGCTTTATCTCTCTCCACTTCAGATTCGGTCGGTTTCCACATTGGGTCCGGTGCACTATTGTGCTCGGCTGCAACCTCTCGGGTAGTCTTGACTTGCTCTTCTTCCCCTTTCTCCCCATTCGCCTGCTCTTTCTCCCAAGCTAAGCGTGCCGAACACTCCGCCCTCACTGTTGCCATCTCCTCCTCATGTTGTTGTTGCATCTCTTCCATTTTTTGCTGTAACATCCTTATCATCTCGATTGGGTCCTCGCTGCTCATGTTCCTTGTGACTACCATTGGGTTTGGTTACTCGGCTCCACGGTGGGCGTCATAATGTTCCGGCATGAGGTCGAGTCGCCTAGTGGATCCAAAAAAGTTTCGATTAAAAAGCAACAAAAAGGTGCCAACCATCACCATAAACATTTTGAAATTAAAATTTGAAATTGAAATATTGAAATTGGATTAAAGAAGATGATACAAAATTGACACAAAAAAGTTTGCCAAAAATATGATACTAAATCACCAAAGATTAATATGAAATGTTTACCTTGAAGTATTTGTCAAAAAAAGAAATCCTAAAAGCATATTATGACATTCCTCAGTCCAAAGACAAAACCCCTACACAAAGCTTGATTTTGACATCCTTGAGCAGAAAAGGAAAACCATGGAATGGTCTTCCATTATTATGAATAAAACAAAACACAAAATCATGAGAAAGTAGAGAAAGACTAAAAAGTGTGAGATAAAACGAAATACTTGAATGAACTTATTTTTTCATATTTTCACAATGGTGAAAGTGAGGTAGGAAAGATTTTGAATTTGCATTCAAAATGTAACAAACTTATTTGAATTTTAAAACTTAGATGAAGATGTGACATGATGTGAAAAAAAATTACGTGACGTGATAATCAATGGAAAAGTCACATGTTGAATGGTGGAGATGTAATACGCCTCGCGTTTAAACATTCTACAACTCCCACAATTGCTCAATTTTCCTCATCAAAAATTTCCAAATTTAACTTAATAAATTTATCTTTTTTAGAATTTTTGAATCTTATTACAAAGAGTAATGGTATCAAAACACATTTTTACATTTATTTGACACACAATATAAGGGTAAAATGGTGTGTAAAATTTTGTATTTTTTCAAGAAAGAAGAGAGTAAAAAGTAAGAAACGGTAGTATCAAATGAATGTAAAAAATTTAGGTGTGTCAAAGAATAATTTTTCTATTACAAATTCAAACTTGTGACAAAAATTTGAGGAACTTTGTAAAAATTTGAAATTAAAAGTTGGGCTTGGTATGTGTTTAAACGTTTGAGTAAAGAATATATCATTTGCATCTCTTAGTAAACTCAAGTGTTAAATGTTCAAACTCTTACTTGTTGAATGATAAAGAAACAAAATGTTGAATGTTGAAGCCTCAAAACACTTTTTATATTTTAAAATTTAACTTAATATTTTTTATTTTGTTTTGATTTTTATTTTTGGAGTAAAAAATTTCAATTGTGGTACCTCATTTTGTATTTTTAATATAATATATAATTATCTTATCTATTCCTAGTTAAAGTGGTAAATTATTTTGTGGATAGGGGGAGTTATATCTAGCAGAACCCATCTCACATATGTGTTTTTTATGTCTCTTTTAGAACTTTATTTCCATGTTACTCGTTTTGCCATTTTTTGCTAATGTCCAAAGGAGGAGAGTAACTGGAAAACATATTTCTTGTTGTGAATCATCAAAAAAGGGAGAGATTGTTGATAGGGGGAGCTATATCTAGCAGAACCCACCTCACATATTTATTTTTTATTATGAACAAAAGAAATGTTTTATAGTTTCTTGCACAACAAATGGCAAAATAATTGCTTGATCATTACTATGTTTGTGCTTGAACTGCTTGGTATATGTATTTATTGTATGTAAATGAATCATAAGTTGAAACATATTGCACTTTGTATATATGGAAGAAATAATCGATTAAACCGTGTATATAATTTGTTAAATTTCTTCAAATTTCAACACATGCTTAATAGGGGCAAAATAATTATGTTTTAACCGATTACATTAGTCGTATAATCGATTAAAACACGTTGCTTTGCCAACATGTGTTTGTTGAGTGCATTAATGTTTTAGAAAGAAAAATGATTTTTAAATTTACTTAAGTATGGAACTTAACTCATTACATAAGTTTCATAATCGGTTAAATTGTTTATCTTGTGAAAATAATTTTCATTAAAAACTATAATTGTCTATAACGGTCTTATTTGTTTGTTTTTGGCTTGTATGATTTGCATGATCGATTGCATGCATTGTTTAATCTGTTAAACCTGAAACAAATGTAAAATTGTTAAAGCAGAAGGAAAACTTTAATAGATTACATTAAAAACGTAATCTATTAAACTGCTTCAGGATTTGAAAATCCTATAAATAGACATCTTGCGTGCTGTTTCAATACAATTACATGAACTTACTGATAACTTTTTGGCAAGTATACCAAATCGTTACAAGTAATACAGTGAATAAGTAAAGTATCGTTCTCCCAAGGGACTTGTGCAACACATGATAATTCTTCCTTTTACAACTCAATTAGACATCAAAATACACAAAACAATACAAGAAACTCTTTTTGGTATTTTATCAAATAGTTGGTGTGTCAGGAATTTATATTTAAAAGAAACTTTGTTGGAATTGGGTTTCATGAATCATATGAATATAAAACTCTGTTCAATATTTCATTATTTCATTATTTCATTCAAACATTCACATCAAGGTATACTAGTCATAATCCCTTAGCAACTAGTTCTAAATTAATATATCAAACTGTTCATCCCTTAGTCAATTCAACATACAATTTGCATTAAGTCTGATGCTAAGAATGACCAAGTTATTGAGTCTATCCCTAGATCCCAAATACTTAGGTGCTCTATCTATGTTATGTTCAAAATTACTTTCCAGTAATCAGAGACATTCAAATAACATTATATTTTCATACAATGATAATAAATTCAAGAAAGAGAGCATAGGAACGAACAACGATATATTGAACAAGAAAATTACATTACATCCAATCTTAACAAAAGATAAATTTAACTACTCCTAGTAATCTAGAACGTACACATTTGAAGCAATCCCTTGCAAAAATGGTGTCTTGATAACTTGAAGTAGTCTCCAGAAGTTCCTGAGATGTTTTCATTTCTTTCCTTTGTCCGGAACTTCTGTCAGGGGTTCTTTCTTCCTGTCTGTCTCGAACTTAAAGTCAATTCTGATTTAATTAATTTGCTCAGTGCACACCTATCATGCGCTGTGCGAATTTTCTTTAATTGTTGTTTCTTTAACTAGTGTTATTCGCTTAACGCACAGGTGATGGTGCGCTGTGCGAATTTCTTTCTGCTGGCTTTGCGAATTTTAGCTTGCGCTTAACAAGAAACATCTGATAACACTCTACTTTGATGTATAAATTCTTGTATAATTTACTACAAAACTTTCCTACTTCTAATTACAACTTTTCAATGAAAAAAATACATTATTTCATGAATAAATACAAATTTAAGCTAATTAATAAGTCTCAAAACATGTATTTTTTTCATACTTATTATATTATTAATTGAAATTTAATAATTATTATGTTTTAGCTTAAGTATTAAATATAAATTGAAATTAAAACTATTATTACAATTGATTATATTATTTCATTATTTCTTTTTGGTTGAAATTAAATTTTAGCTTAAATTATTTATTATAAATTGAAATTAAAGTTATTCTTACAATTTATTATATTATTTAATTACCTTTTTTTGGTTGAAAATTTTCATTTATATAATAGTGTCATTGCATCATATGAAATAATTTAAATTTATAATAGAAAATTCGTAATTTAAAGTAAATACATAACATTAAATTAATTACTAAAATGAGTTATATTTAATCATCTTTATAACTCAATTCATATATACTTTTATTAAAATTAAATTAAAACTATTTATTAACTGAAATTATTATTATTAGAATAATTAATAATTATAACATATAAATTATGTCTAAAAGAATATCTTTTATAACTTTTTGAACGAATTAATGAAAGAGTGTCCTGTGTTAAAAATACACATAAGTATTAGAGCTCTCAAAATGGGTCACTCGATCTTGTTCACCATGGGTTGGTAACTTAATGAGTCAACTCAATTCGGCTCATTTATTAGCGAGCCAGAAAAATTCGAACTCGACCTGACTCACACAAGTTGGTGGGTAAACGGGTTGGCTCACTGACTCACTTAATTACAATTTTTTTTAAATAAAAAAAATTACAAACTTTCTATAATTCAAATTTCCCTCCAAAACATGGATGTTTAATTAATTTTGAAAATATGGAACTTAAATAATTTTTTCAAACAAAAAATAATAATAAATATTTTTTTATAAAATTAAAATTAAATTTTAATAAAATAAAATTACATATGTGGGTTGGTGGGCCAACCCGGCCCACCACAGGTTCAATCAGCAAGAGCTGGGTTTAAATGAGCCGGGTTGAAATCTGACCCGCATAAAAAAAATACAAATTTTTTAAATCCAACCCAACCCAAATCCGTGGTGGACCAGATTGACCTGTAAGTTGCAACCCATTCCGTACTGGCAGAGGCTAGACTCTGATACCATTCCGTACATGGAGTTTTTATGGGTTAGGCTACCGAAAAACAAATGCATTTGTTGATATGAGCAGCCAAATTAATTCCTTTAAGCTATCATTCAACTGTATAGTCCCATACCTATACAGTCTCCAGATCCCTCTCATTCCGATGTATGTTCGATTCGTCCATGTGCCCCTTCCACTGGAAGCTTGCCAGGAACCGCTCCTTGTCCGTGTTCTTGCACCGACGATCACCCCTGCCCTCGTCAGTGCCCGGTGTCACATTAACAACTCTAATCAATATCATATTTACTCACATGTCAACTTGTGGAATGACATTATCATATTTAACTCATGTCAACTTGTGAATGTGTTTAAATTTTTTTTTTAGTTAGTTTTGTGTTTGTTTGACCTTTGAAAAGTTTTTTTTTGTGACAGTTTAAGTTGTATTATTTATAGATTTATTAAGTGAAATTATTATAATTATTATAATAAATAATTAATAATGTATAATATAAATAAATTAATAAATTATAAGATAATATCTTTTTAATTCTTTTTTTAATTAATGAGAGAGTAACATGTGTTAGAAACACATGTTATTAAATGTTAACATCATATTTAATCTCATGTCAACTTAGTAGAGTGTGTTTAGATTTATTCTTTTAGTATATATATATATATATATATATATATATATATACACTTATTTTTAGTCCATATGCTAGCGTTATCAGCAGGTTAATTTGTCACGACTAAAATACTCTTAGAATTTGAGTGTTTTTTTTTTTTTAAATTATCATTAATTATTTTTTAATTAAAATATATTATTTTTTATAATATGTGAATATAAACACTTACTAATCTATAAAAACAACCAACTTTTATCGTGCGAAAATATACCATATCTTTTTTCTAATCTAATTTTGCCTTACCAGTATTCAATTAAAATTTATTCTGTAATTACTCTAATAATTTTACTGTTAAGACTTTAATATGGTATTAAAAGCTTAAATGTTTTTTGAAAAATTGTTAGAAAAAAAGAGAGAAAAATTACACATAATTCTATAAAATGACTTTTAATATTCTCTTACACACAACTTCTATTTTTTATTCTAAGTAAATTGTAATATGAAGATTATAAAAGTGTTGACTTACCTTATAACTAAAATACTATGGGATATGTGAGAAGACGTAGAGTTTACTACTCAAAAAAATGTGACCACCTTTTATAACCCACAAAAGCAACTTTTCATTTTTGTATATTGTAAGAGCCTAAATAAAAAGGGTTATTGGCCCTAGTTGGAGGCAGTGAGGCCCATGACTAAGAACACTTGACCTTGACAAGGGGTCCTTCTAAAAAGTTAGATTTTTCTTTTCTGTTTTTCTTTTTTCTCTTTAAACAAAAACCTTTTTTCCTAAATAATTGTTATGCCTTCTTTATAAAAGATCCCAACACTAAACCGTTTAAATTTTAATTTGAAGGTGCCTAAGCGATCACGGTGGTAAATGCTTCATTTTGAACCAAACAATTTCCTTTTCAGACGGGTTCTGTAAGTTCAAAGCGGTGTGGGTACGGTCCTAGGGCATTCTTGACAAGTTACTGTTAAGCTTTCCAGATAAAGGGAGCTAATTATTTTTGAGTTGAATCTGTTTTAGTATATGTATGCATGTTAATTTCAGAGATGATATTTTTCTATCGCGTGTTTCTATTTTATCAAAGATTTGTGCATCTAATCTTTAAATTATGTGGTTGCCAAATTTAAATAATTTGGGATATAAGAATTAGGAAGTGTGAGCGGTATGTGTGAAATATAGTAATGGGGTACATTGGTTAAGGGGTTTTATTCCTGGAAGAGATATATGAACGTGTGGTTTATGGGTATATTAAAAATATTATTTTTCATTGCATTGGAATTGGCATATGGGTATGCGAATGGAAAGGAACGAAAATAAAGCATTTCCATATATAAAAAAAAAGTGGGTTACGTAGGTTGAGTGGAGAGAGAAACTTGGAAGGAATGGTGGGCTTTAGGAAAACTAGGGTTTTTGCACAACACTAGACAAATTTGCCTATAATATTACCAAAATGGGCAAATTTTGGGTTAAAGCGAAGTCGTGGGGACCATAACGACTTCTAATGAAGAAGTCGTGCTCCCTCTGCACGATTTCACACTGTTCATTTGACCAGTATTGAAGTCGTGCACCCCAAAAACGACTTTAAGGCATGGTAATCGATTACCATAGGCTTGTAATCGATTACCAGACCATTTTTGACAACAAAAATTAAAGAAAAATGAAGTCGTATGGGGTTAACGACTTTTCTTACCCCCTCACGTTTTTACTTTTTTATTTTTTAATTTTTTTATTAATTAAAATCATTTATAATTTGTAAATAAAGTTTTTAAATATATTTAAAATAATTAAAATTATATCTTATATTAATTAAATTTTTTTAATATTATTAAATAAATAAATTTTATATTCTAATTATTTTTTTAATTAAATTAAATTTTTTATAAAATAATTTTGATTAAATAATTTATAACTATTGTAATTATGTAATTGAAAATTGAAAAAAAAATTATATTTCATTACAATTTATTTTTTTTGAATTTTTGTTATCATAGAATATTTTTTTTGGAAATTATAATTAATTAATAACATTTTTTTATTAAAAGCTATTTAATTAATAAATATATTAAATATAAACTATTTAAATTAATAAAAAGCTAAAAATTAAAATCGTAGGGGTTGACGACTTCTTATGTGGAAGTCGTGCACCCCCACACACTTTCACTTTTGAATTTTTTTTTATTATTTCAATTAATATATAATATTTAAATTATGTATTTAAATGTATATATAATACTTTAAATTATGTATAATTAATAATTAAAGTTTTTTAATATTAAAAAATAAATAAATTTTATGGTTTTAATTATTTTTGTAATTAAATTAAATTTTTTATAAAAAGTATTTCAATTAAATAATTTTATGGAAAATAATTTTATGGCACGACTTCTTCATCGTCTGGACCCCTCACGACTTCTCTATTTTCGTAATTAAAATTTGTTTTACCTATTCTCGTAATATCTCCCTCATTTTTGCCTACTATGGTACAAAAACCGGAAAACTACAACATTATTAGAGTATGCTTAGGTAGGTGATTAGAGAAGTAAGGGTTGATCTGGAGTGGAAATAAAAATGAAGAAATTGGTTAAAGTTGAGTGTAGAGACAGAGAGAGAGTTGTACATTTGATTTTTGATATTGGTTTTGTTTAAGTTTTGTTCATAACAGTAGGTTCAAGAGTTTGCAACGAGGAAGAGAAGCAAAGAGGGATGAATTAATGTTTTGTTTAGGAGTTTAGGTTATGGGATAATTCTTTGGTTTAGCAAATGATAAGGTGTGGTAGAAGAGAAGAGGGTACTGGGAACCAAGGAGGCAGGTTCACATTAGGAGTTTTAAAGTAAGAAAATTAATTTGGAACAAATGGTTGCAAAGGAAGTGTATGATGAATAGAAGAAAAGGGAATTATTTGTTTTATAATTTTTAGATGTGTGGGGCCGTGGCAGGAGAATTGTAGGAAGGAGTTTTGGTTTATGTTCTTCTATCATAATGTCATAAAGTAAAGTAAGTTAATATGTGATATTAATTTAATATAGTAATATATATATATATATATATATATATATAATTAGTAGCAGAGAGATTATGTATGCTTTTTTTAAAAATTCTATTAATATAATATAATTATGTATAAGGTTAGTAGTTATGTATGATATTGATATAAAAGAGAATGTTATATAGCTAGAAGCGTTTATAACCATTTATAACATTGTAATATTATGAATATTTGTGTCTTGGTTTAATATACATATTATAATAGAATTGTGATTTAATATGACTATTATAATAGAATTAAACGAAATAGCTTTTTATATATTTGAATGTTCTTGAGTTTAGGCATTGAAAATAAATTATAAAGATTCTTGTATTGATAAATTTAGATTTAATTTATGGAGCTGTTATTTTTATAACTTGTGATGGATGAGTTGATGTATATTGTTGAAGATTATATATATGTTGATTGTGGCAAAAAGTATATGATTACAAAGAACTTAAAGTACGATCCAAGTGGTAAACCAAGTTCCATTTGTGTAGAATCTCTTGGTGAGATTCTTAGTGTTTTAGAATGAAAGTAGGAGCTCAGTCTTGGGGGTTTTCCTGACGCTCCAATAGCCTTTCTTCTCACATAGAAAGGATTGGACCATGTGGTGAGGAGTAGCAGGAGGTCTTAGTCTCGGAGGCTTCCAGTATGCTATAAGGCGCGGAACGGACTAACCTCGTGAGTGTGGCAGGGTGGGGAACCCAAGTTTCATAAGCCACCACGGGTGCATGACCCGCCATAGGTCGACTCTCATTCTAAAGTCCGGACGAGTCAAGTCTAGTGTTCAAGATGTTAGGATACCTGTCTTAATCTCTTTTGATTTGAGAATAACTCTTGTAGATTCTATGCTTAACATGATGCATGCTTTTTATATAATTAGCTCACCCTTGCTTGCTTGTGTTTGTTCCATGTTGTATGTGTTTTCTTTTGCGATGATCATCCACTTAGGTGGGAGCAGATGACAAGGAGGATACTTTGGAAACAGCTCTTGATGGGGATGATAGTGTTGCAGCTTAGATTTGCTAGCTTTTATTTCCATACACTCATTATTTTGAAGAACTTTAGTGCATTTAAAGTTTTAATTTCTCTGTAATTTCCAGTGAGAAACTCTAATACACTAGTTTTCAAATTTTCAGCTATTTTCAAGGATGAATGTATTCCTAATATCTCAAATACTTCTTTAACTGCTTTCCTTTATTATAATGGGTGACGTCTAGATTATATATGCATGTTGTATATTATTGGGATGTCACATTTATGGTATCAGAGCAGTTTATTCTTGGGATGACCTGTGTGTTGCAGGTTTATCATGTATTCTCTGTGAAGAGTTGAGTCTAAATGATATGTGTCAACACCCAATTTTGTCCGGGTAAATAAAATTCATCACAAAAATAAATAAAAATAAAAATAAAAAAAATAAAAAATATTAATTCGTTTTACTATTTGCACCCTCAAATTAACTTTTTTATCCTTGGCCCAATGGCCCAAAATAATCTCATTTTTTTTTCTTCTTACCACCATATTTTTCTTTTCACACCTCACTTTCCACATCACCTTCCACATCACCTTCCACATCACCCTCCACATCACCTTCCACATCACATACCTTTTTCATTTACTATTACATTTTTTATTTTTTATTTAATTTTTTTTCTTCTTCCTAATTTTTCTAATTTTTCCACTTACCTTTTTTTATTATATTTTATTTCACCTAATTTTCCCACCAACTTTTTATATTATTTCTTTCACTTAATTTCCACATTAACTTTTACTATTTACTATATTTTATTTCATCTACTTTCTCCACCCACTTTTTATATTATTTCTTTCACTTATTTTCCACATTAACTTTTTCTATTCATCTTTTTACTATATTTTATTTCACATAATTTCTCCACCAACTTTTTATATTATTTCTTTAACTTAATTTCCACATTAACTTTTACTATTGACTATATTTTATTTCATCCACTTTCTCCACCAACTTTTTATATTATTTCTTTCACTTATTTTCCACATTAACCTTTTTTTATTCACTTTTTTATTATATTTTTATTTTACCTAATTTCTCCACCCACTTTTTATATTATTTCTTTCACTTATTTTTCACATTAACTTTTTTTATTCTTCCACTCACTTTTTTTAAAAATTATATTTTATTTAACACTTCTTCATCCTTAACTCTATAAATACCCTCATTCTCTTCACTTCATTTTTACACACACATATACACCTACACACCTACACACTTTCATAATATCCATCTTTCTTCTCTCACACCAAATCTCTTTATCCAAAAATTCTACTTCATTTTTCTTTCACACCTTTCCATTAAATCTCATACCAAATTTCTACTCCAAGTTCATCTTCTTTACCTCTCATCTACCTCTTCTCACAACAAGGTACACATATTTCAAGTAAGGTTCGTTTTTACTATTCACGTTTTACTATTCACTTTTTACTATTCACGTTTTTACTATTCACGTTTAACTATTCACTTTTTTTATTTTATTGCATTTTATTTTATTTTCTCACTTTTCTGTTTTAAATATTTATCTATGTTTTTCGAAATATATGAATATTAGAAAAATAATAAAAAAATATATTAAAGGTTTAGGCACATGTGTGATCGCACGCATCGTCCTTGTGTTAAAACCTTTTCTTCTTCTAAAAAAAATCAACAAAAATTTACTTTAAAAGGTTTAAGCACACATGCGACCATTCCGTCGGCCTTGTGCTAAAAGCCTTTCCTCTTCTTTCACAATAATAACCGAAATATGTTTTTAAAGGTTTAAAGCACACGTGCGACCGCTCGCGTAGGCCTTGTGCTAAAAACGTTTTCCTTTTTTATATAAAAAATGCCAAAAAAAATCATAAAATCTTCAAAATAAAAATATCAACTTTTTTTCAAATCATTTTCTTAAATCCAGAACTACGTGATCCTTGATTCTCCATCAAAAGTGGAGATACGTAGGAGCAAGGCCAGTCCTTGTCAGGTTCACTTTCCCAAAAATCCAAATTTTCCAAACAATTCTCCAAACAAAATTTTCCAAACAAATTTCTCAAATAATTTTCCAAACAATTTGCTAGAACTACGTAACCCTAATTTCTCAGTCTGACTGAGAATACGTAGGAGCAAGGTTAATCCTTGTCGGGCACAAAAACACAAAAAAAATATTTTGTTTTCTTTAGAGTTTTATTTTATTTTTCTTTTTAGGGGAAGTTAAACATTTTTGAAAACCACATTTTATTAGCGTATTTAATTAAAGGTACTGCCTTCGGGCAGGCGTTGTAGGGTGCTAATACCTTCCCTACACGTAACCGACTCCCGAACCTAAAATCTGGTTTTTGTAGATCGTGCTTTAACATTTTATGGTTTTTCCGTAGTTTTCCAGAATAAACTATGGTGGCGACTCCAAAACTCTTTTTCTAAAAACTTGTTCCTTTTTTGGATCGTCGTCGTCCCGTCGCGATTTTCCGGTTGCGACAGTATGGTTTACCATTTATTCCAAGTCTAGATATTAAAGTTGTGTACCTAACCAAAAGTATTGGGAACAGAAAACATCTTGATAAGAGTAGTGAGGGTGCACACTCATGACTCTATATCAGAGATGATTTTCCTTTCTTAATTCTGAAGGTTTGGAAAAGAAAGAGTTGAAGTTCCAGTGTCGTTTTCCATAGTAATTCTTGTTTGCTTCTTGCCTTTGTCATAGTGTACAGTGCTCTATGGTGGTAGAGGAATGCAGGTTCAAGGACAACTTGACCTGCATACTTTTATTAGAATTGGTTAGAGACTTTGAGACAAATTCTTGCCTCGAAGATAAGGAGTTAACCGTTTTTGAGACAAATTCCTGCATACTTTTATTAGAATTGGTTAGAGACTTTGAGACAAATTTTTGCCTCGAAGATAAGGAGTTAGAAGACCAGAGTTTAGGTTCCAAGAGATGGGTGAAGATATTGGAATTTAAGAGTAATGTTCTTGGGGTGAAGTAGCTTTCAAGAAGGAAATCAGAAGATCAGATGTCGTATGTTTCACAAGAAGAGTCGAGTTCGAAGGCTAGAATAAGAGGAGCTTTGGATAGGCATGGGTGTAGTAAGGTGTGAGAAATCAGTTTGGTACAATATATCAGTAACGTAGAGGTCAGGAGAAAGGGAAGTGTTGGTGAGCAACAAAGTGGCATTGGATGAGATTGGTAATTTGGATCGGTGTATCAGTGATGTTTGAGATTTGAGGGGAATAAGTGGTGAAAGGTTTGAAGCTTATGTTAAGGAAGAAAGAGAAGTTTGTAGTGGACCACATGGACTTACTATTTAGAAAGGAATTAGAAGAAGAAGAGTTTGAGCATCAGTTGTGTAAGACATAGAGCAGATTTAAGGACTGTGTATTAGAAGCCAAAATTTTCAGAGCTGAGAGAACGTGAAGTCTTTGAAGATAATTGAAGTATCGTAAAGGTTTTGATTTAAGCGATAATTAGAAGGAGATGGGTAGGTCTTATTAGCAAGTGGATTTGGTATATCCAAGCTTAGAAGGATGTTTCGAGATCAGTGGTTCGTTTAGAAGAAATGTTTGATCATTGGCTAAGATCAGAGATCTCAAGCATTGAAGGAAGGAGTATATCAGGGTGTCAGTTTGGTAAGAAAAGGTGAGGAATAGAGAATTAAGAGCACGATGGATGAGGAACAAAGAAGAAAGGCCTTAGAACAAATGACAAAGGATGGTTACAATATGAGTTATTGGAGAGGGTATCGGGAATGATCAGATAATCCGGGTGGATTGAGACTATCAGATTTTCGAAGCGACATGTTGCGATACAGTCAGTTTTCATCAGGCGAGGCTTTATGGTGATGTTCAGTGTTCAGCTGAGTTTGATCAAGAGAGAAGTGGATGTTGAATGATGGATTGTAGAAGGCAGTGAGTTGGTAAGTTCAGATAAGGTCAGAGGATTGGTGTTGCTGGTTAAGGGTATCTTCAGGTTCAGAGGATTAAAGATAGAGTTAGTATTTCTAAAGATTTTGAGTTGAAGAGGGAAATTCTCGAAGAAGAAGGTTTTAAGTTAATTTGGCCGGATGAGTGCATGAAGAATTCTAAGTGATGTGACGTTTGTGGAGTTAATCTAAGGGCTCGGGTTTGAAGCTTCTATGGAGTGGTTTCTTGGCAGGAAGGGAAAGCGAAGGTGGCACATCAAGTACAGTTGAGCGAAAGATAGAAGTAAGTGTTATGGGAATTCAAGATGTTTGTTAAGTGCGAGTGAAGAAGAAATGATATTATTCTTTCGTAAGTTTGAGGTGTGATTCAAGGGAGATTGTTGTTTCAAAATAGTTCTCTAGCGCTTTATGGTCTTCAAGAGAAGCTTCGTGTTTCAAGAAGAAAAGTCAGTGGTTATACTTCAATTATGGATCAAGTTGAAATGTGAAGACAAATGGTTGTGGAAGTCAAAATAGTTTAGCAAGGTTAAGAAAAGAAGAAAAGATGGATCTTTTTAGCATAAGGGTTTTGGGTTGTGTTCTGCAACAAGTATGGGAATTTTATACCTTGGAGAAGTGGTGCTAATTTTGGAATGGTGTCTAAGAAAAACCAGTGTTGGTAATGTATTTATGGATGGTTCCTGTTGAAGTTGTGTAATAAAAGAAGAAGGTGGAAGTTGAGTTAGGCAGCAGTGTTTGGACTCAGTGTAATCATATGAAGAACTAAAAGGTTGAAGAATCTCAGAAGAGAATTAGAGGATAGGTTGGAACAGTCTAGTATAAGTCGTGGCAATCAGAAGTGATTTCGGCATGGTCGTTTTGTGGAGTAGAAAAGCAGTGTTGAGGAAAATGGAATGACAATGTTATCATGGAAGAAAAGAGTTACCGGGGTTTTACAAAGTCATGGAAGTTTTGAAGAAGGTTCTTCAAGGGTGATCATTTTTGGGTTTTAAATTTTCATGAAGGAAGTGTTCTTTCAGTAAACTAGTGAACAAGGGAGTTTGAGGATCAGAGTAGCGCAACGGATGTTAGTGGGCTTGTTCTTATCATTACCAAGTGTATGTGAAGCGTTTTCAAGTTTAGGTATGGGCGGTTATGTGAGATGAGCTTCTTTAAAACAATCGGGACGTCATTATCTGGGGCATCAGTTGGAAGTGTTTGGTGATCTTCAAGAGTCAGAAGTGAGTTTAGGTATGGTAGAGATAAGTATGAAGCAAAGAAGACAAGTGAGACTTCAGTTTCAAGATGCAGTGTCGACTTGGAAGTGGGAGAATAAATGGACGTTGAGCATAGGAAGAGGGTCAGTGGATGAAGGAAATGAACCAGGATAAGTTTCAAGTTGTAAGGTCAATTTTGAGGTGAGCAAGCGTTAGTTCTACGTGGAAACTGAAAGAAGATTCAAGTTGTTAGCTTAGTAAGAATTGATTAAGAGTCGGTTGAAGAGTTTGAAGACTGGAGTCTGAAGTGAAGAGGTAAAGAGATTTCACTAGTATAGTTGAAATACTATAACTAGTGGGTTTCTCAAAATGGTTGAGACAGCGCAGTTTGGACAATCCTAGCTTGAAAGGTATCATAAGTTGGCATGGTACGGATTAGGCTAGTGATCTCAAGTCGAGGAATCTACATAACTAAGTATGATTCCAAGCTAGTAGATTAAGAACTGCATATGGTTCAAGTGAGTGAGATAGGGAAGTGAAGCTAGATTGCTTAAATTGGTTTCGACATTGCAAAGGAGACGAATTTTACTTGGTAATGAGATGGTATAGTAGGAAACTATGCTACTCAGTAGTGAAGATCAAAAAAGTAATGTGAAGCTCTTAGAATGGATGTGGATAAAAGTGATCCAAATATAGCAGTTGGTGGTTAACTCGAAAATTGTGGTGATCAAGTCAGAGGTATAGTGGTTCTTGAAAGGAACAAGAAGAGGTAAATGAGTATCGGTCAAGGGTTAATTTGAAGTCAAGATTAGTGGAAGTCTTAGAAGAGATTTACAAGTAGCGGAAGGTAGATGAATGGATATCAGTGTGGCAGACACAATGAGGTTGGTTGTGTGAAAGAAAGTTTCTTACTAGCTAAAGTTTAGGAGTTCATATTTGTCTTGAGAGAAATGGCTAAACCAATCTACACTATTGAACACTAGAGCATTTTAACACAGGCATGGTTTTTCATGTTAGTAAGGTCGTTGGGGAGTAATATCTTAGTCAAAATAGGTGAGTGTACTAGAGGATGTGATGAGAGTGGGCCGTTCCTTTTCTCTTGTAAGTTTAATTTTCGAGGACGAAAATTTTATTTGTTGGGGAGAATGTAAGAGCCTGAATAAAAAGGGTTATTGGGCCCTAGTTGGAGGCAGTCAGGCCCATGACTAAGGACACCTGACCTTAACAAGGGGTCCTTCTAAAAAGTCAGATTTTTCTTTTCTGTTTTTCTTTTCTCTCTCTAAACAAAAACCCTTTTTCCTAAATAATTGTTATGCCTTCTTTCTAAAAGATCCCAAAACTGAACTGTTTAAATTTTAATCTGAAAGTGCCTAAGCGATCGCGGTGGTAAGGGCTTCATTTTGAACCGAACAATTTCCTTTTCCGACCGGTTCTGTAAGTTCAAAGCAGTGTGGGTACGGTCCTAGGGCATTCTTGACAAGTTACTGTTAAGCTTTGCAGGTAAGGGGAGCTAATTATTTTTGAGTTGAATCTGTTTTAGTATATGTATGCATGTTAATTTGAGAGATGATATTTTTCTACCGCGTGTTTCTGTTTTATCAAAGATTTGTGCATCTAATCTTTAAATTATGTGGTTGCCAAATTTAAATAATTTGGGGTATAAGAATTAGGAAGTGCGAGCGCACTCTATGTGTGAAATATAATAATGGGATACATTGGTTGAGGGGTTTTATTCCTGGAAGAGATATATGAACGTGTGGTTTATGGGTATATTAAAAATATTATTTTTCATTGCATTGGAATTGGCATATGGGTATGTGAATGGAAAGGAACGGAAATAAAGCATTTCCATATATAAAAAAAAGTGGGTTACGTAGGTTGAGTGGAGAGAGAAACTTGGAAGGAATGGTGGGCTTCAGGAAAACTACAACATTATTAGAGTATGCTTAGGTAGGTGATTAGAGAAGTAAGGGTTGATCTGGAGTGGAAATAAAAATGAAGAAATTGGTTAAAGTTGAGTGTAGAGACAGAGAGAGAGTTGTACATTTGATTTTTGATATTGGTTTTGTTTAAGTTTTGTTCATAATAGTAGGTTCAAGAGTTTGCAACGAGGAAGAGAAGCAAAGAGGGATGGATTAATGTTTTGTTTAGGAGTTTAGGTTATGGGATAATTCTTTGGTTTAGCAAATGATAAGGTGTGGTAGAAGAGAAGAGGGTACTGGGAACCAAGGAGGCAGGTTCACATTAGGAGTTTTAAAGTAAGAAAATTAATTTGGAACAAATGGTTACAAAGGAAGTGTATGATGAATAGAAGAAAAGGGAATTATTTGTTTTATAATTTTTAGATGTGTGGGGCCGTGGCAGGAGAATTGTAGGAAGGAGTTTTGGTTTATGTTCTTCTGTCATAATGTCATAAAGTAAAGTAAGTTAATATGTGATATTAATTTAATATAGTAATATATATATATATATATATATATATATATATATATATAATTAGTAGCAGAGAGATTATGTATGCTTTTTTTAAAAATTCTATTAATATAATATAATTATGTATAAGGTTAGTAGTTACGTATGATATTGATATAAAAGAGAATGTTATATAGCTAGAAGCCTTTATAACCATTTATAACATTGTAATATTATGAATATTTGTGTCTTGGTTTAATATACATATTATAATAGAATTGTGATTTAATATGACTATTATAATAGAATTAAACGAAATAGCTTTTTATATATTTGAATGTTTTTTTAGGCATTGAAAATAAATTATAAAGATTCTTGTATTGATAAATTTAGATTTAATTTATGGAGCTGTTACTTTTATAACTTGTGATGGATGAGTTGATGTATATTGTTGAAGATTATATATATGTTGATTGTGGCAAAAAGTATATGATTACAAAGAAATTAAAGTACGATCCAAGTGGTAAACCAAGTTCCATATGTGTAGAATCTCTTGGTGAGATTCTTAGTGTTTTAGAATGAAAGTAAGAGCTCAGTCTTGGGGATTTTCCTGACGCTCCAATAGCCTTTCTTCTCACATAGAAAGGATTGGACCATGTGGTGAGGAGTAGTAGGAGGTCTTAGTCTCGGAGGCTTCCAGTATGCTCCAAGGCGCGAAACGGACTAACCTCGTGAGTGTGGCAGGGTGGGGAACCCAAGTTTCATAAGCCACCACGGGTGCATGACCCGCCATAGCTTGACTCTCATTCTAAAGTCCGGACGAGTCAAGTCTAGTGTTCAAGATGTTAGGATACCTGTCTTAATCTGTTTTGATTTGAGAATAACTCTTGTAGATTCTATGCTTAACATGATGCATGCTTTTAATATAATTAGCTCACCCTTGCTTGTTTGTGTTTGTGCCATGTTGTATGTGTTTTCTTTTGCGATGATCATCCATTTGGGTGGGAGCAGATGACAAGGAGGATACTTTGGAAACAGCTCTTGATGGGAACGACAATGTTGCAGCTTAGATTTGCTAGCATTTATTTTCATGAACTCATTATTTTGAAGAACTTTAGTGCATTTAAAGTTTTAATTTCTCTGTAATTTTCAGGAAGAAACTCTAATACACTAGTTTTCAAATTTTCAGCTATTTTCAAAAATGACTGTATTCCTAATATTTCAAATACTTCTTTAACTGTTTTCCTTTATTATAATGGGTGACATCTAGATTATATATGCATGTCGTATATTATTGGGATGTCAGATATATCAATTTGTTGTAATTGTAAAACATTCTCTTATGATATATTATAATTTCTCTTCAGCTTTGTTTCAATTTTATTTAATCAAATTTTATTTCAGATTTAATCCTATAATCTCTTCCATTATTATGACTTTTCATGGAATTGGCAACTAGTCAGCCTGTTGAACACTGTCCTTGCCTTGAAAATTGGAGCGACTTCATCGGCAACACATTGGAGAAGCTGATACAAGAGTTTGAATCATTTGCCACACTCAGAAATAAAACAGTGATGTTGATAAGGCAAAAATTGCACATTTATAAGGCATTGGAAATGATGTCCAAGACCATATATTCCTCAAACTTAGGACTACATTGGTACGAGAAAATAATTCTTTAAACATAGTTGAAACAACCTTAAATTGTGTCATCTCAAACTTTAGATAGATTGATAATTTGTATATGTTGTAATGGTAAGTGGTGTAATTATAAAATCTCTTAGATATATTATTTTTATTTTATTTTTATTTTTTATCTTTATTTTTTATTTTTAGTTAATTTATTATTATTATTTATTTGTATTTAGGACTTAGTTCATATTTTTTACAGAGAATTTTATGTGTATATTTAATACAAAGAAGATTAATTCCATATATAATTTTTACTGTATTAAACAATCCATAATTAGTTTTTTGGCTTTAATACTCTGTTGAAAATTGTGTTCTCTTTCACTTTAGCATTTATTCTGATATAGCAGAAACATATGTCTAATATTATATGAAAAAAATAAAATTTCGGATCTCACAATCTCACAAATCAAGGTATCTAAAATCCCAGTAGTACTTGCTAAAAGATACTTTTTATTCATCGAATTTAATATATATATATATATATATATATATATATATATATTTATTGCATACCTTAATTCATTATAACTTTATATTATTACTGCATAATTTAAAAATATACACATTTAATTACTATAGATTTAATCAGGTATGAACCATTTTTTTTATCAATTCAACTACTAACTCCCTTTTAAAAACTTTGGTTCTCTTTCCTTCCTTCAGAAATTTTATTTGATATTTATGTCAATCAATTATTTTCGTTGACCAAAGTTTTTTTTTTCCTCTAGGAGTAATAGATTGTGATATTTTCAATTGTTTTTACACCTAATCTTTTATCTCAAGTTATCTAATACTAGTATATGATGTATTGGGTTAAAATTTTGTAAGATTATAGACCACTTCAGATACATATAACGTGATTTATTTATTTATATAAATATTTGTTTAATGGAAAAGTTTCATTTAATGTTTATAAGCATAGAATATAAATTATTTAAATTAAAAACATTTAAGATATATTATTGAGTTGTTCATAAAAAATCGTCTATGAGGGAACAATTTTTCTGCAAAATAGTACAAACTATGCTAACAAATTATAAACGACAAGGGTTTGAAAAGGATAAAATTGGTTGACAAAGATGAAAAGAAACTTTTTAAAGATAAATTAATCTGATAAATAAGATAGAAGATGAAAAAATAGTACCATAATTTACCAAAGGTATTTTTTTTTTCCAATTATGGGAACAATGAAAAAAAAAATCAGTTTCCCAAAAAATCGGAACCCTAACGAATATATGTAAATTAACTTATCAAATTATAATACAAAGTCCTAGACGCAATATTGAATCCACCCACCATCTTAGACTTCCCAATTCTCTTATCATCCATTACCAGTTGAGAAACTGCAAAGAAAGTAACTTTCTTTCTTCTCACACTCATCACCTTCCCAATTTGTTATTGGCAGCAACAACCTTTTATGACACAAGAAAACCCTAAAATCATACCCTCTTACCCTAATCACTTTAATTTTTAATTTATTGAATTTTTTCTTTTGGTTTCTTGGGTTCTTCAATGGCGACGGATGCTAGGGCGAAGTTCCAGAACGCAGATTTCCGCCCCGATTTTCACGCGGACCTAAAGGTGTCAACTCACGACGGTCTCCACTTCTGGCAGTTCATGATAGCCGGATCTGTTGCCGGCTGTGTCGAGCACATGGCGATGTTTCCCGTTGACACCGTTAAGACCCGCATGCAGGCCTTGGGCTCTTGCCCGGTCAAAACCGGCACTGTCCGTCAGGCCCTGAAGTCCATTCTCCAATCTGAGGGCCCATCCGCCCTTTACCGAGGAATAGGCGCAATGGGCCTTGGCGCTGGCCCGGCCCATGCCGTCTATTTCTCTGTCTACGAGACCTGCAAGAAGCGTTTATCAGAGGGGAACCCTAACAACGCTGCCGCACACGCGGCCTCTGGTGTCTGCGCCACCGTGGCCAGTGATGCCGTGTTTACGCCGATGGACATGGTGAAGCAGAGGCTACAGCTGGGGAATAGTGGGTACAAGGGGGTTTGGGATTGTGTGAGAAGGGTTATGAGCGAGGAAGGGTTTCGGGCGTTCTACGCCTCTTATAGGACTACTGTGTTGATGAACGCCCCTTTCACAGCTGTGCATTTCACGACCTATGAGGCCGCAAAACGTGGTCTCATGGAGGTCTCGCCCGAGAGTGTTGATGATGAACGGTTAATTGTGCATGCCACTGCCGGTGCTGCGGCCGGAGCCTTGGCTGCCGCTATTACGACGCCTCTGGATGTTGTGAAGACTCAATTGCAGTGTCAGGTATAGTTGTAATACTAATTATTATCATCGTAGTTGTTGTTATTTTACAGATTTGACATTTTCTTACTCATTAAGTAGTTTTGAATGTAGTATATGACTTTATGCACACTAGAATTTTGAATTGTTGAGTGCTCGCCTTTAAGGTTTAGTATATGAACAATGTGGCTGTGGTATGGAAAATGAAGTCGATTGCAGTATTTTATTGAATTTTAGACGGATTCAGTATATTGAATACTGTGGATGCTTATAAAAAAATGTGGCTGTGGCGTGGAAATTAAGTGGGATAGCAATATTTAGATCAAACCAGAGTGTGATAATCACATTTGAACGAGGCTTAGGTTTTGTATTGCATTTCCTTTATTTCAATCTGTACTAGTATGGGATAGTAATGTTGGCTTATGTTTCTGTATTTTTAGTTTTGTGGTATGTTCTTTGGGATAATTCAATCCACTTGAAAGTAGTCCGGTTAAAATAGGTAGAGGATAACTTTAGAAAACTGTGGTAGAACATTTCGGGCTAATGTGTTTAACTGTAATTAAGAATTTCGTTGTTTAGAAAGTCAAATGAGGATGTTGATTCATGTGTCAGCACACCTTAGAGTAGGGGCTTGGTGAGTAATGGGACACTGCACACAAAATGCTGCCTCAGGTGGTCCATAATGAGTTGTGTTGTGCTCTTGGGTCTCTTTGCTTAGGACTGCAGAGAGTTTGGGAAGCCTTGCTGCATTCTTAGTTCGCCAAAGCCCTACCCTAATAAGGGTAGGGGCTTGGTGAGTAATGGAACACTGTGCTCAAAATGCTGGCATCAGGTGTTCCACAGTGAGTTGTGTTGTGCTCGTGGGTCTATTGCCTTAGGACTGCAGAGAGTTTGGGCAGCCTTTCTGTATTCTTAGTTCACTTTCTAAGTCTTTTATGTTCTTCAGGATTTACTATTTGTTATCCTTGACTTCGTTGTACTTGACCACTTTCTGGATGATGAATTATCTTCTTCTGTCTAAATAGAAAAAAAAAGTGAAAGTGGGTGCCAGTAGGTCACTAGTGTATTCTAATTAAGGACAGATTTATTATTAAAATGATAAAAATTTAAATAGCTAATTAGAATGGCATATGGTAGTTGTACACTGCCATCTAATTTTTAACATATGCTTCTTTAATAGAATATAACAACTCTCATCAACCAACATTTGAGCTGTGATTTTACTCTGGTTTTGTGTAATTTTAATGCAGAGATATAGAGATGATAAAACTCAAGTTTACAATTTATACCTGATTAACATAATAAGGCAAGAGCTATACTGTGAACCTTTGTATGTGTGAGGAGTGAGATATGAGTTAAAACATAGGGAATGGAAGTTCAACAAAGATTTATTTAATTAAGAAAGTGATGACCGACAAGTTAAGCAGCTGGAAATATGTTAAGAGGATGCGAAAGATGTAGGGTGTCTATCCCCATGCTAACCTTTTTAAAATTTATTGAAGTTTAATGCTGTTATTTTGACTCTTAAGAAAATAAACGTTGAACCTATAAGCCATCCACCCAATCACTTGAGCCCATGAAATATAGAGCTTTAATCAGACAAAACAGTGTTCAATTGGAGTTATTCTGACGATGGCGGAGCTAGTGACCGATGACAATGTTTGGTTGGAATTTCTCCGCATGCTTCATTCAAAACTTGTTGCACTTTTTGCTCTTTAAATGAGATGAGTTCATTTTATGATTCTGTAGAATCATATGTAGATTGAGGAGCAAGCAGGGTCATGCGTCGATCAGATCCTTTTAAATTTATTTGGGGATTATTATATCATCTTTTCATTGTTTATATGGGGGATTATTTTAGGTTTAAAAGACCATTCACATCAGAGAGGATCGTGATAATTTCAAACAAAAATATGTTTCAAATTGAATTGAGGTTTCTGCACTAATGTCATGATTTTTATTATTACTATTATTGTTGTTGTTGTGGTGTGATATGGTGCTAATTAAGTCAATACTTTAGCTTGAAGATTGTGTAATAACTTTTATTATATGAATTTGATTTGATAAGCTTTTGGGAAGACGGTGAATCAGGGGTAATCAAACAATTTTTTTTAATATTTCCTTTTCTTGGATAGTAACTTGACGTGGTTAATGTTGTAGGGTGTCTGTGGTTGCGATAGGTTCAAAAGTGGATCAATTCAGGATGTTATTAAAACAATAGTGAAAAAAGATGGGTATAGAGGGCTCATGCGAGGATGGATTCCAAGGATGCTCTTTCATGCTCCTGCAGCTGCTATTTGCTGGTCTACATATGAAGCTGGAAAGTCCTTTTTCCAAGATTTCAATCAGCAGAAAGACGTTGGCACTGTTACCTAAATATCAGAGTTAGAATATTCATCATTCTTCGGTTCCATTATAGATGATTGTGTCTGTCAACACCGATAAAATGCCACAAACGGGGTGAAAGCAATCAAGCATTTTAAGTTCTGCGTTCAAACCCCAAATAATATACAGAAGCTTCAGATTAACCTACGAATGGAAAACTTGTCGTGTACACATTGTCAGTTTCAATTTGATTTTTCCTCCAGTTTAGGTTTTTTCTAAGAACATTGTTCCATTGAAACGCTTGTACACCACATGAAATTTTTGCCTTAGTTTCATGCAATTGTAAGTTTTAATTATGCTCAATTTTATGATATTCTGAAATTTAGGGATTTCATTTCCTGGCTTAAACTATCATTTGTTATCTATCCATTCCACTTTAGTTGTTCCTCGGTTGATCAGTCTGGTAGGATTGGGCATTAATCTGTGTGGATTGTTAGTTTCTCCTACTAGAAGCGTTTGACGATAAATATAAGTTTTCGTGGTTATTCTTGCCAAAGGTTGTTCAAGAAGCTGGATGCGAAGTCGGTGATATTATTTTCAATAGATGATTTGAATTTTGAAACTTAAAAGTAAAAGGAAAATGGAGATAAAAATAAGAGTATCATGTTAGGTTTATAAGTTTAAGAATGTGGAATTAATTTTTTGTTATAATCTTAATGTTATGCAGTCGTGAATTAAGTTTAAGAATTGATTTTTTGTTATAACCTATTGAGATAAAACTAAACTGTACGATGCACAGATACATTTGATTTGGTATTGAAATCAATCCCACACATATCATTCAAATCAGTTTCACATATATTTCCGTGCAAAAATTTAGTTTTCAATTCTTAAAAATCAATTCTAAGAAACACTTTAAAAAAGCAATAAATGCTTACAGTTTAAACCCACAAACACTCATTGATTTATTTGAATGTTTTTGATTTGGTATATGAACATCCAACAACTTATACTCATGAACTCCGAATAGGTACCAACTACTTCAACAGGTTAGTCATAAGAGTGTGAAATGAGAACAAATATTATTAGTTAGAGAACATGCATACGTTGACTGGTTAATGTAATTTGTGATAATTCAACTTATTTAGAAGTACAATGTACAGTGTTTGGATTATTTTATCCTCTCCTTTTTCCTTCTTTCCCTTTTGTAGATGCTATTTTCACCTTTCTTCAAGCCATTCACAAACATTACATCTCACTGGAAACATATCAATATCTGGCTTGGAATTTCTCAGGATTTTTTTGCTTGCCAAAATTGGTATACTGGTCCTGTCTTCACATGGCCTATGGGAATCAAACAACTAATAAGTGGAAGGAATAGGATAAATTTGTCAATCTTGGACTTCACTATCTGGAGCCCCTACCTCCTGCAAAACCACAGCAGAAATTTATCAATGAAAACTTTGCTACTACTTCCTACTAATTAAATCACTAATGTGCGAAATACATCATTTTCAAGACATGAAATTCAAGCACACCTATAAGAATGTTCAAAACAAGTTCGGAAATATTGATTATAACAGCTTAAAGTTACATTTCAAGATAGAAAAACAATTAACAAATATCAGGGCAAAACGAACTATACATAATATTTAAGTTTTACAGCATCTTCTCGTCAAGAGTATATGGAATCAAACATTAACTATATATCAATTTAATAGGATGTGGGAACCATTATTTCGTAGAATTTTTCAACTTCCAAAGTATATTGTCTTTGAGTAACGATTACTTCCAACATTTCAACTAAGTAACACAACAATCAATCAACTTTTAATCAATATACCTCTAAAATCATTTTGTTTGTCCCTTAAGTATATGCAGCAGCTTGAAGTTCACTGTGTCGGTCCCTTTTGCACCTTATAACTCTTGCTTGATTATCTATAATTTCTAGAACCTGGAAAATATGAACTCTTTACAGTTATGTCGATAATGATTATAAAGAAACAGGAACTGTCTACATAATAAACTGAATTTACTTCATGAACTGAGGGCAGTGAGCTGCGTGGAAATCCAGAAGAAAGCTTGAAAAGAAAGTGACAATCTCTTATAATATTTAGTACATAACCAAAGTATTTAAATCCTATTGACTCAACAACATCATTTTTTTTATATAAATGTTGAATAATTACATTATGGTCACGGATTTGCTTTACCTCTGGTCTTGAATTAAGAACTCCACTGGACATTCCAACATCTATACGCCATATGCTACAATTGTATTTACTGCAATAATCAAAGAACTAGTTTCAATAAATAGAATAGAACTATTCCATCCACAATGCACAAGAAGACTTAAATATTGTATTTTCCGTTTAAGTTAAAACTCATGTATAGTATGATACTGATTATTGAGATTTTAAACAACTTCAGGTTATTTTAACCATATTTGAAGATATATCTCCTCTTACCAATTTACACCTGTAGTTTGAGGAGTATGCCCGACCACCATTGATTTAGCACCAACTGCTTGCAGGGTCTCGTCAAGAATGGAACTTACCTGGAAATCAAATTTAGTTTCGGACATAATTTGTCTGCTAAGGATGCACAGAACAATCAGACATAATTTAAGAAACATTTGACAAAGCAGTACAAAATTTCCCTTACTAATTTAAATCTGTTCTGACACTTTTTTGGAACACTAATAAAAATTGTTGTGCAAAAAGATGGAGTCAAGAAGCTTGTTTTCAGGAACAAAAAATTGTTTTTCTGGGTATGTCAGGTGGCCATTGAAGATATTACAAAGTTGCGACTTCTTGGATGTACTTCGTAAATCATTAGTTAATTACTGTTTTCTTCTTCCAGGTAATATCTTTGCTGCATTATTTCTGTTTTGTCACACTATATCAGTTTTTTACTTACAAAAGTGTTTTGTTATTATATTTTAAGCCCCAAGGGGAGTACATTTTATAGGTCTTGGAAGAAGTACATTTGAGTCCCTAAAGTTCCTGAGCCTATTAACTATGTTGACAACAAGTCTTTTGTGTGAATATTCTCATTCAATTTTCATTCATACTAATCAAAGAATACAACTGTGAACTTAGACTGAAATTTGGCTTTCCAATTCCAAGCCTTAAAGTCTGCTAATTATTACAAATCAAGACACAAATCAATCTTCTCTATTAATCCCTCATATGATCTATTACTTACAGAATAGTATTACAATGTCATCAGTATAGTTACCTGTTTAGCCTGATAGTCCACCAAATCTGGTGCATCTCTTGAGTATAAACGATTCCAAACAACACTATCATAGCCCCTAGTGGCAATGAAAGGCATTTTGGGAGCATTGTCGTTCTCATGCAGACCTCTCATCCACTCAGACACTTCTTTATTCATCCTCTCTAAACCATATGCAACTACAGGAAACAAAAAGGATGAAAATATAGCAATACAGCATATAATTTTCAAGGGAAACAAAATCAAAATGGCAGAAAATATTTACCATGGTGAGGAAGAAGTCCACCATGGCAGAAGAGCCAGTCATTGACTTTGAGTACAACAGAATGCCTTGCAAGCTCACGTGCAAGAGGCCCACCGGGCCTAAAGAGGACTGATCTGGCTATGACTCCCTTTTGCCTCTGTCCTAATAATTGGAAAACTTCATCAAAAAACATAGACACAATATTTCTTTTTGAAATAAGTAAACTTAGTCCTGTACTTAAAAGGTGACAAAGTATTTCTATATGACCATAGATACAAGGACATGATCATATAGCTCTTTAAAATCATTTAAAGTGAGTTTCAAAGATCTTGTATATTTTAGTTTTATCTACTTACAAAACTCATTGTGAAGAATTGGCTTAGTACAATCTTATTTAGAAGGTTCCTAGACCGTTTGATGAGTCTTTTTCTTAGATGATTTTGTATTTATATTTAGTAGACCACACGACTAGTGCTAAGAAGTGAATTTTAAACTTAACTTAATCTCATAAAACCAGCTTGCAAGATAAAGTTTGCACTCACATATATACTTTAAATTAGTCTTATCTCTAGTCGACATGAGACTTTTAACAAGTAAACTATCTACTAGTCTCATAGAGTCTTTAGGCCATGTGCAGTTTGGTAGAATCGTCTAGTGTCTACTCAGTTTTGTCTTTTAATAATCACTGTTCACGTGTCTTTCTCATGAGCATAGATGTGTCTCATGCGTTAGTTATAACTATATAAATAGGTCCTTGTGTTTCGGAATGAGTTGTATTGTTGAGTGAGAGTTTGCTAAGAGAAAAACCTGAGTTGTCATCTCTGAGAAACAGTGATTTTTCCGTGGACGTAGATTGAAGTTTGTTAATACTTCAATCAAACCACATTAACTTCAAACTTCAGTGTGTGAATATTGTTCTTCCTCTTCCTCTGTTTACCTTCTATCATTTTTAGCACTTGTGGTTTTATCTCTGTTTTCGATTCGTTTGTGTGGTAGACGTTCCTAAGTGAATTCGGGAGCTATTCCATAATACTCATGGTGTAAATTAGTTAATTACTCTTTATATAATTTAAATCCTTTTCCTTTCAGTTTATCATGCACGCATGCATGAAGAAAAAACCCTCAATCATTAAAATTTACATCTTATTGTGTTTTCACCGAACAGATTAAGGTTTTAGGGTCATGAATTGGTATCAAAATCTTGTAACCATGTGATCTAAAGTTGCCATAGTTTAGCATAGCTGGTTTGTGAAAAGTACTTAACTTTTGGAATTCTTTTTGTTCATGTCTTTTACGAGTATGTTGATATGTTGATTTTGGGGTAGGGATGTATATATATACATACATAAATTTATAAGAGGGTATGCTCTAAAAAAAAAAATGGGACAGAGAAAAATGAGACAGAAAGAAAAATGGGACAGAAATTTATAGTACCTTCAATAAATTCCAAGTTCCCCAATAACTTTTTGACATTGTTCGATCTTCTTTCCACCTTTCAGAGACATCAACCCAGGAAGTAAAAGTTTGTTCCCAGTCATCTTCAGAGCCATTGATATATTCTAAGAAATCATTACACTCATCAAATCCACCAGAATCGACATATCTGAAATCCCCTTCCACATTCATGGTCTCATGATTTCCATTTACCTACATGAAGCAAAGAAAGTTAAGGAAAGTTACAAGATAATAGTTAAAAATTAATGAACTGGTTTCTTCAGAGTTTACACTATTCTACTTAACACTTGAATTTAGATGAAGACGAAAACTTTTTTAAGGGAAACAACGCTATAATGCACTTAGATTTTACAATATCCTGGGTGATATTGACTATAATATAAAGGTGTTCCATGTATTAATTTGAATGCTTTTAATTTTGTATATCAGTAACAGAAACTTTTCAAAGTTAGTAATGACAAACCTGAAACACAGCTCCACCGTTTGCTTTTGCCTGTTTATCCAACGATCGCAGCAAGGATAAGATGGCAATTTCATCTTCACCTCGATCTAGTATATCTCCAAGTTGAACCAACACCTAGTGCAAGGATGAAAAAACAAATTCATGTTTGAATCTCTCAATTCTGTGATATTCCTTTTTTTTTTTCTTCATACTTTTCAACTATTTCTAGAACTGCAGATAGTAGAAGACTATAAAGATTCTCAATTTCATGTGTACAAGTTGAGCATTTCATAAACTCAGTCCTTTCAACAACTCTACTACAATAATAGCACACAGTAGAGTCTACTGATTAATACTAAGAGCAATCTATTTGAGAAATAGTAAGCATACAGTTTCTCCAGCAGTCCACAAGTCTTGACCATCAGAGCTCAATACACCGGCCATTTCAAGAGCAGACCTAGCTTGCTTAATATCTCCATGTAGGTCTCCAACTATGGAAGAAAATTAGCTTCAATGAGACATAAATAACACATTACATTGAATAAATACCAAGACAAAGGTTAGAAAATGATAAGCAAGAACATCAACAGGACACCATCCAGCCCACAGAAACTCTTCAGCACTTTGATTTAGAGAATTTATTGTATGTTTGTTTATAATCCATATGATCCACATTATGAGAGACTATTACATTAGGATGAAAACTTTCTAATAACATTTATTTTTCCTCACTCAACACACGGAAAGAAGATTAAACACAAAAATCATATACAATGAAACTTAGCAGTTCACATTCAAACCATCACAAGCCGATATATAATCCACTTTCTAACCACCCAAATCAATATAATTCAAAGCATTCAGCCAAAATTATATACTTTAAAGATAACAGTGGGAAGCTTTAAAATTTCATTTTCTTTTATTCAAAGTAAGACCAACAAACCAACAACGCAACTATTCAAGGCTTTATACAAAAGCAAATAGATTAATTCCACAAAAAACAAAATGGGAATAAGAAAAGCAAACCAGCAAGAATTCTGCGACCAGGAGCAGAAACAAAAGTTGGGGGGTCTCCACTGACAACAATGGGTTTCAAAGCACTGTGATTGTAGTTGTTGTCGTTGCTATCAACAAGCAAAGAAGGATATGAAGAAGAAGAAAGAGAAGTTTCTGTTGGTTTGCGAGGGAGAGATGATGGTGGAACTGGAAATGAGTTTAAACACAGTGATGCCATAGGTTTTGAAGATCATTTGGTTATTGGTATGTTATGTTGCCATTGATTGCAGTGTTTTGAATGAAACCATAAAAGGACACTGTTGTCTGCCACAGAAAGATCCTCAGCCAAGCATTTGGTATATGTGTTCGTTTAACGTACGTGAGAACTAATAGAAGATAAAGATAGAATTTTAATGTGCTTCCCTCTTAGCTTCATATTTTTTTTTTCAATTTTTAGCTAGAAAAATGTTTTTGGTTCTTTATTTTTTAGAAATATTTATTACTTTTTAAAATTAATGAATTAGTTTTTAAATTTCAAAAAAGTAGATGAACAATCTAGATATTTATAAATATAAGCGTGGCATTGTTTATTAATTAAATTGTGCATGTCCTTATATTAATTTGAAAGGAATACATTGAGCAAATTCTTAAAACTGCGGGTAGGTAAATTCAATTTTTAAAACCATAAACTGAATTAAATGTTGAAATTATGTAAAATAAATATCTAAAATTTATTTATACACTTTAACTAAAAAGTAAATATTAGCTGATTTGAATTTATTTTTTAATATTTTATATGTGCATTGAATTTGAATTTGATTCAATTTCAAATATCTAGAATTTGGATAAAATTTTAAAAAATCAATGTCATAGCTAGATACCAAATAACGAATGTAGAATTATATAAGATATCATAACTTATTTATATAAATATGATTCAATATTTAATATTTAACCTTTATGTTTGAAACAAGAAATAAATTTATTACTTAAGACTAAACATGTACAGTATGACAAGTTGCAACGTAATTTATTATTTCTTTTTCTTTTTTTGAGTTTTTTCCTGTTACCTCTTTTCTTTCTTATTATTATCACTATATCTACATGTATTTTATTTATTCAATTAAACCCTTGTATTGTAGATATAGTTATTTATTTATTTTGTTTAAAAAATTATATTTTTTTATTTAGAAAATATAAAAATAAATATTTAAAACTATATAAATATAAATTTTTTTTAAAGAAGTTATAATTAGAAAAATAAAATAAAATAAAAATTTAAAAATATAAAAAAATATCAAATTTTTAATTAAAATTTATAAAATAAAAAAGTATTAAAGTTTATTAAAAAATATATGTAGAAAAAAAATATAAAAATAGAAGTTGGAGCATTTGTATACAACTTTTTTATTATCTTTTTATTTTAAGAAGTTTAAGTATTATAAACTTTTTTTTCTTTTTTAATAAATATTTTAAAATGTATATTTCATTTATTGAAAATGATTAAATATAAGTTTGATTTCTTTTTTTAAAAAAAATGGATTTTACTAATATTCACAAACCAGGAGAATTGCGGGGATTTGGTTTTTCACAAACTTGAATCTTTTTAAACTATCAAGACAAAAAAAAAATAGAGAAAGAAAGATAAAAGAATACACAAGTTTATAGTTGTTGGATTAAAAAAAAACTATATCAAGAAGAATTTCACTATATCATATAGAGTTTACAAGATCATAAAAAAAGAACTTGATAATATATCAAGAATAACACTCCAGTTTAAAGTTACGCACAAAATAATAACCTACACACTGATAACAACGTAACAAATTTGAAAACAAAGAAAGAGAAATGGAATGAATATACATTTTACAAGAACACTTAATGCCAAGCAAGATCCTCCTATAACCAATTAATCTTGTTCAAATCTTTAAAGAACACAAAATTTCTAGTAGAACTCCTTCATAACACAAAATCTCGGCTTTTTGAACTTTTGATTTTAAAAGAATTGTTTTGAAAATGAAAAGAGGAATGAATTTATAAAAAAACAAAAATTTATGAGAGATTTAATCAATTATATTAGTAAGATAATAAATTAAGAGCATTCATATTTCAAACTCAGAAACTAACTGAAGTATGCATCTTAATCAATTATGTTAATACTAAATTGATTAAAACAAAATATCCTAGTTTTTCAACTTTTATTAAATTAATAAATTACGTTAGAACTTAATCAATTAAGTTTTTCAGAAAACACTTTTATTATTTTGAACTAACATGGTAGTTTCTACCATTATGTTATTTGAAAATGATCAATTACACTCCAAACCATCTACAATGAATTTAGACTTAACACAATCTTTAACCATCTAAAAGACAACTTTTCAATCTTTTACCATTTGGTCCTTTGAGGGACATCATAAAAAAACAACATGATCATACGAGTAACAATCTTTTTCTTATGACCAACTTGCAAAAAAACAAAAACAACTTTATCCCCCTTTGAACACAGTATAGGGAAAATGTGGAGAGGAAGAAAATTCAATTTAAACTAAACATACAAATAAAACATTCGTGCAACAAGTTAAAGAGTTTGTGCAGTACATCCTAAAAGTTTTAGCAAACCAAAACAAACAACATATTCAACAGAACATGTTAACATATAATTATTACAACCAACAAAAACATAGTTTAAAGAAAAAGCCTGAAAGTCAGATAACATGGTATCATCCTCAGTTTCTTCATCATTGTCATCCACGTTTAAAACGACATCAATAGCTCATCCTCAGCCTCATCTGTTATATCATCTAATGAGACACTTCCTCCACCATGCTTCCTTAGTCTCCTTTAGATTTTAGCAATTTGTCTATCCAATGAATCAAATCATTATATATAATGCTGATGATTGGTGGCAAACACTCTTAATTGTTCCAGTACAACTTTCTCAAAATCACTTTTGGGTCTAACAGTAGGAGAGGCAAGAGACCTATCCATATTAATGGGATCAACATTATCTGTTGGGTCACCATGAGGTTCATTCTTAAATACACACACATTTTCTCTTTCAATTAGACCCATGTGATGTAGTGTAGGTATTTCAATCCTATTTGATTCAGTTTGATCTATAGACACTTTATCCTTAAGTTTCACATGGTAATACTTGAGTACTTTTGGAGAGAAAAGTGTCATATGGTAAAGCATTCATGGGTAGTCTAATGGTTTTACAATGACTTCGACTCGGGTTGAGTATAGTGTTCGGTAAGTGTGCTTAACCAAAGTTTTTACTTGTTAGTCTTTGAGGAGTCAGGGAGATAGGTCTGAAGTTGTGATGGAAGACGGCTCAAATCGTCCAGTTTTACGAAACAGGTTTGGTACGACAAAATTCAAGAAAACAACAGAAACTTGTGTGACTGGTTTGAATTATGAGTTGAACACTGAGATGTGTTGTGATGTTATGAATATGTTAGTCTATATTGTGAGGTTATGACTATGTTAGTCTGTGATGCGTTGGTATGATGTTAAATCATATACTATGTTATGTTCTTAGTTACTCCCCCTTTCCTTTTGTGGTTGTGGTTCCACTTGCAATGATCGTACATGTATGGGAGTAGATGGCGTTGCAGATAAGATAGAACAGGAGTAACGGGACAAGAGATATGAGATTAGCTGTTGGGAATTTTATTATGTTTAAAGTATTTTTATATTTTTGAATAATGGATTTTAATAATTGTAAGTTTTGAATTTTATATTGTAATATGTTCGGACTTTTGATGTTTTGTTTGCTTTCGCGATTTTATATAAACGTTATAAGTGACAACATTTAAATGAAAAAAAATTGGCGTAAATTTCATATTTTATTATTTACAAGTTGCACTTCGTTAAGAGTGTTATAGATTATTAGCAAGACCACCAATTTCAACAAACAGTCAAGCATGTATGCATCGTAATGCCAAAGTATTAATTTCAAACTTGTACATTAGATACACATACTAGAAACTAGATGAGCTCACTCCCCAAAGCCCCAAATTCATTGCTCTGATACCATTAATGTAACACCCATTCTCGGAGTGTCACGAAAATTTTCATTTTATTTATTAAGAAAATGTCGATTTTCATTTATACATTAATCTCACGAGTTTATAAAAAAACATCATTATAAATTTTCAGTAGATAAAATTTAAATAAACTCCCATCGTCAATCCCCTCTCTTGTCAATCATCAACTCCAGAATCGTCTGTATTATTTCTGAGCTCCCGTATAACGAGTTATACAATCATCGCACAAACATAAACACAAACAAGTAAGGGTGAGCATGCAAAAGATTATTTATAAAACACGTTTAATTATATTACTTCACATAACGATAACCATATCATCATGCGGTAATTATAATAGACTTAATCATCACAACATATAATAATCATGTCAGACACACTCATCCGAATGAGACGTTTATGTGCAATCACGGGAGGTTATGCACTTGTGGTGACCTCCACTACTCTTTACATATACACTTCCAACACAACACTCCATGCCACCCACAAGGTTAATCTGTTAACACCTATGCCCAAAATCGGTGCATAGACTAGGACCTCTTATCCCTCTCACTACATAACTCACCCTTCTCTATTTGAGACTGGATGGTTATTAGAGTATTAGGATAACCTCCAACAACAGGACCCTCAACATCAATGTGTACACTAATACCATGCCACTATACAATCTATCCATGAGACTCATATCATGTTCAGATTCATCAATTCATACCATGTTACTACATAATCTTTCCACAAAACTCATGCCATACTCAAATTCATAAATTCGTATCCAACATATGATAAGTGCAAAAAAGTAGTAAATTTTCATATGGAATTTTGGCACTTATGTTTTGAATCAGGTACATTTGTATCAATATTCCCAAATCTAAGAAAGATGAAATGTAATCACATGTTTCTGAGTTGTTGATTAAAAGGAAATCATTTGATCCCTATTTTGTGTATATTTCAGGTAAATTAAAAGAGAAGAGTAAATCCTGCAACATTTCGCCCAAGCTAGAATGATCTCGCTTAAGCTAGATTCATCCAGGAAGCCATTGATAAAAAAGTCATTTTCGCTTAAGCGAGAATAATTTAACTTAAGCGAGAATGACTACCTTCTCCAAGAAGTTTTTTCTCGCTTAAGCGAGAATAATTTAGCTTAAGCGAGAATTCAGATAGTATATATACTCATGACTTAGAAAGAAAAAGGGGAAGGACGGAGAGCGCGGAGAACAGAATACCCAGAGCTACCCAAAGAGTCTTTCTTCCACTTTAGTTGTAGGATCTTCTTTTTCATCTCTTAGAATGTCAATGACCACCATGAGTGGCTGATCTCTTCTCTTGGGATTGAATGTAATCGATTCAAACTCGGATGTAATCTGGTGATATTTATATATAGCATTTCTGTTTTTATTCAACATTGGTATTTTTGTTCTGCTCTTAATGCTTGATTCTACCTGATCAATAGTCTCATGAATGTGGATTTTAGACTTGACTGGAAAGTATTTCTAAAACCCTGATCTGAGCAAGAATACTTGATATTCTGTGATGCTAGGGATAGATTTCAGTTTATCAATTGCTTATAACACTTGAATATAATGCTGGACAGTTTATTGGATATGTGAGGAATCAATATTCAAGGAACTGATCTTTTGAATTTTATATGCGAGGAATCGGTATAAATGACTTTTGTGTGTTGCATCAATGTTGGTAACTTCAGTTGCTATATGTTGTATTCATCTAGATTGTAGACGAGTGAGATAGATGAATTCAATCCCAACTTCTCATATTAATTTTTGTTAAGTTATTTGTTGTTATTATTTTACTTTCACGCAACGTAGTTTTAATTATCAACATCCATCATGAATCAGATTGAACATCCTTGTATATATGCTGTTTGAGATGAATTTATCTATTTAATTGAAATTGTTCCTCGTGGGATCGACACTCTTACTTAAAAATCATTATACTACAGTTGACTATTGGTATGCTTGCCAAAAGTCTAACAAGTATTTTTGGCGCCGTTGCCGGGGAGCGGTTTTCTTTTGAATTTTTAAAGTTATCTCATCCAGCTTTGTGAATATTTTTTTATTTTTTTATTTAGGTAGTTTAGTTAGTTTTCTCTTTTGTACTAATCCTTGCTGGAGATGTTTTGATTTATGTTCTTAAGAGGTCAGGTTTCTAAATATCAATTAGCATTTGACTCAGAGATAGAAAAATCAACTCGAAGAAATAAAGGAAAAGACAAGAAGAAGCAAGGAAAAACAAAGGAAAAATCTTCCAATACTTCCATCACACATCTGGAAACAAAAAATATGGCAGAAGAAGGACCAACTCCACCTAGTTTTCATTAATTTCTTATTCACATATTCAATATAAGATCACATAGATTTTTCATTAACAGTATTCATACAAAAATTATAAAGTGGATTTCACAGATTCAATATAAGTTTTCATATATTAACAACATCCACAAAAAAAATCAAGAGTATAGATAATTATACAAAAATCTTAAAACATTAATATAAAAGCCTAGAAAGATTAGCTCCCTTTACCTCTATTTCCAAATTATTTTCTTGATAGAAGATTATTTTTCATAAACTTTCCCAAATCTCTACTATGAATTTCCTTCCTATTCTCCTTTCTTCCTAATTTTATTTCTCCTTTCTTAATTTAGTTTTCTCTTCTTCTTGTGCATAATTCTCCCTTCCCCTTGGCTATTTATAGACCATAAATGGTATTTTTTGTTGTTTTTTTTTTAAATTATTATTATTATTATTTTATTATTTTAATCTATCACGAAGAGAAGCTTTGTCTGCATCTTCCTTATTGATTGCACCCAAAGATGGTAGTCCTTAAGTGATTTTAATTTTCTTTTAAATTTTCAAAATTTAAATTTATGTTTATGAAATTACTATAATTATCTATCATAGATTTTTTATTTACTTTACCACAATTTTCTTATTAATCATATTTTCTACCCATAAAAATAGTACCACTAAAAGAAAATTTATTACTATTTATTATGGTGAATATTTTCATGGGTCTTACAAAATTCAATGTAAAATATAAATATAAAAAAAATTATTCTTTTTAAAAATATTTAATAAAAATATCAATTTTAATAAAAGTATTAGTATGACATTTATATACAAATAAAAATTTCGTTTCTATTTGAAGAGGGACATAATTGTTTAACTTAAAATAAAAAATTAGGATTAAATTGAGACAAAATAAAAATACATAGTCCAAATTTAAACTAAGGTAATGACACATGACTATGACACTTGACACTATTATTGTCAAATCACACTATCACATAACACGACATCAGTTTGACACATGAGAAATTTTTTTAATTTTTTAAAAAATAAAAAAATATTTAAAAAAAAAACACTGAAATGGGCACCTCCTTAATTATATTAGTTCAATACTAACAGAAAAGATGTGATTGTATCAAAATTTTCAAATTAGAGAACAAATAAAGACAAATAAGAATACAATGAATGATTTTCGATTTCGCTATAAAAGTAGAGACCAGTAGAGTGATTTAATCTATATTTATTTTTTATTTTAATTGGTATAAAATTGTTTAAAATTATTTTAAAATTTTAGATTTGAATTTGTAAAATTATTATTTTTAAACCAACTTAAACATTGTATAGAAATAATTGAATTTTACACATTTAAAAGATATACAATGATTTAAAAGAATTGAAATAGTTGATAAATTTATTTTATTTTATGAAATGCAATTGATAAACAAGCTTAACATATTTGTTATTTAAAATTAACTTTGAATATTTTTTCCTATTGACATTACTTTTTATTAACAACTTTAAAACAATTTTAAATAAAATTCATTGTAAAATATAAATATAAATAAATTAATCTCGTTAAAAATATTTAATAAAAATATTTTTATAATATTTATACAAAATTTAAATTTTTTTAAATTTAGAGAGGAATGAAATTACTTTATTTAAAAAAATTGGAATTGAAGACTATATTTCTTAGAGTGGATAGTACTATTTACTTTGATTTGAGAAGACAGATTTGAGAAATCATTTGTGTTCACTTGTAGGAAATTGAAAGCAATTAGAAGCGATGATTTGCGGGGATTAATGATTTCTTTCATCTGCATTAATGTAAAGAGATTAGAGGGATACACGATGAAAAATCCTATTTATCCTTGAAGAAACATGCATGCAAAAGCTTACATCTTAGAATGATGGTGCAAGGGAATCTTTTGAGTTGTGAATCATTTTATTACAACTAGTATATTTACTATTTATTATTATTATTTTAAAATAATTTATCAGTGTATTTATTGTATAAACATGAGTATTTAATTTGACTTTAAAAACAAAAATTTATAAAAATTACATTCTAAAAAATTTAATTTTAAATATAATTATTTGAATTTATTTAAATATAAATTTATTTATTTTTAAATAATTTTGTTTTTTTTCTTTCTTATAATATTTTTTTATCAATAAATATATTATTAATAAATATTATTTTTATCACTAAGGTTATTTTGGTAGTCTTTAATTTCTATCACTTAAACAATTTTTTTTATTTGTCACAACAGTTAAGTCCTACATTAATTTTCACACACTTTACTTCCAACTCAACTCTTACTCACCTTCAAATCCTCTAAAATAAACAACAATAAATTCTCTCTCAAATCCCCTTAAATCTATCTCACTTTCTCCCAAATTCATCCTTTAAAACAAACACAATCTAAGTGAGACAATATAAGATTATTGAGATTAAATTCAGAATAAGACAATAACACCTGATGTGATAATGACACGTGACATTATGATTACCACATCATACTGCCATTATCACTACAACATAACATAAGGTCACTTGACACGTGACAATTTTATTTTATTAATATATATATATATATATATAAATTACAAACCGACAAATATTAGTGTGTTACTTTTTTTTTAACAGTATTAGTGTGTTACTAATAGAAAGAACATGTATTAAATTTTCTAAATAAAGAATAAAATTAAGACAAATAAAAATATAAGAACTGAGTTTCGATTTCGTTACAAAAATAGAAACTAATGAAATGACTTAACCCAAAAAATTATAAAATCTTTATCTTCTTAGTATTCCAATAATAGTACTCAAAATTAAGTTTTTCAACCAAATTTTTAGTTATCTTTTGAAAACGGAAATTTTAATTTTATTTTTCAATTTTCACTAAAGTTATTTCTTATACTATATACATATCAATTAAAATATATTTTTAATAAAATTAATAGAAATATATAAACTAAGTTATAAAAATACTTTATTAACAATATAATAAATATAAATCATTTTTTAATTTAAAAAACTACTATAAAAATTGAAACTAGTTATTAAAGTAGAGAAAAACTTATTAATTAGAATTTTAAGATAAGCGTATTTAGGAAAGCATGCAACATTAATAGTTTTCATTTTAAGTTTCTACAATTAAACTTTGTCTATCCAAACTTCATTTCTATTTAATTTTTTTTGGTTATATATGTTTTTTATTTTTTAATTTTAGTAAAAATTAAAACTAACATTTTTCTTTTATAATTTTAATTCAATCTAATATTTTGATTTTATAAATATATAAATTTAATTTTTGTACATAAATTTTAATAAATTTATTTAATATTTTAAACATAAAATAATTTAATAAAATTTATTAAATAAAATAAATTCACTCATTATTTAAATTGAATGATTAAAGGTTTATGATTGCAATTCTGTTAAACGTGACTATCGCTTTATTTATGTTTCATTCAATACGCTTTCTTGCGGCTCTAGCCGATAGTGAAGAAAGTTCGTGGAAACTCCTAAAGCGCCGTGTGGACTCATTTGTCGCAGCTAGAGAAATTATTCACTTATAAGACAATTCTTTCTTTAGGGTTTTGAACATCAAAATTTTAATTTTCAGTAAGTTTTAATCACAGTGGGTTCTCTCATCCAAAAATGTGGGCTCTCTTGTGGTGGTGGCTGAATGGCAGGAAGCAAACCTTGCTCATGCTGAACCAAATACTGAGATGGCTGAAGAAACCAAAGGTACTGAGAGTTGTATGTCTTGCTTCATCTGTTGTTGGATTGGTCTGTTATGCACGTAGTTCCTCTTTCAACCATTTACTGGGAAACTGGAGCTGGTGGAAGATGCTTCTTTATATTGTTTTCAGTTTCATCGTTTGCCTTGCCGTCTTGTTCGCACCGGCAAGGTCGAGCTCCACCTCTCCCCGGCTGGAAGTTCATTTGGCTTTTTTGGTTCTCATAATCACTTCTTTTTATTCATTTTTCTTAGATGAGGTGAAGGGGAAACCAGATGCATACGGTATAATCTCTTGTGCTGCTTTTGCTGTCATGTCGCTTGGCATGTCAAATCTGACTCAATTTGGATTCCAGATTGATCTACTATATTTCTTCTGCGGAGTTCTGATAGTACAACTCATGAAGATCGAATTGTGGTTAGTCATTGTTGGAGGGGTTTTCAGTTATTCTCTCCTCCAGCTTCGAGACTATCCAGCCGACACTCAAAGTGAGAATCTTGAGCAGCGCCAGCTTCGAGACTATCCTGGCGACACACAAGATGAGAATCTTGAGCAGCGCCACCTTCGAGACTATCCGGGCGACACACAAGAGGAGAATCTTCAGCTCATTCCTGCTCATTACTGTTGGTGGTGTTTAAGATCTAAAATATTTTGGACCTTGAAATTTAGAATAATAAATGTTAGGAATTCAAGTATGACTAGAAAGTTTCGTATTGGATAGAAATAAGAAGGTAGAGTATTATATAGAGATAAAATATAAATTAACTATTTATTATTTTTAAGATTTTGGATAAAAAATGATGTTAATCTTTTATCTGGTTGGGTTGATATTATTAGTGTTTGTATTGGTGTTTATGTCTTTCTGATATATCTCTTCCTCGATAGATTCAACAATAAAAAGATAATTTTAGAGATTGAATTAGGTTTTGTTTCTTATTAATTTTATGACATCTCTTTTCTTAGCAAAACTATCATGAACACCAGGATAATCATTAGACTTGCAAAACTTGAATTTCACCTCTCTTTCTCTGATTGTTTCTTGAATTAGAAGGATGTTTGATGACAATATGTTTTGCTCTTTTATGGTAAATAATTACAATATTTTGCTTTCCAACAAAATCTTCAAAGGTTTTCTTAAGTCAAATTGATTTTAGGGTAGCTAGCCAACTGAAATATATTTATCTACCAAACATTAAGTATAAATAGTGTTTTTTTTTTCTCACAACAACATGAAAATTATTTTGGGTATAGGGTTAAGGATCTCCATAAAACACACATTTACACTTTGTTTCGAATTTGCTTGGGTAAGCCTGTGTATCTCAGTTCCAAATCCTCCTTTTGTTCATGTTCCTAACCATCCGGGGATACATGCTAAAAGCACTCCGATACTTAAGTTAGTAATGGGTTTGATCGGGGGTTAGAGCGAAATCTTAAATTCACATTAAATGAATCCACCTACCTTCTTATCTTTGACTTTTATTTATAGGTTTCGAGATGAGCTTAAGAATTGTGGAACCTTAACTGCAGCCTAATCATAGCCCAAAACTTGCTAAACAATATTTACCCGTAATCTTGATTTAACATGGTATTTAAGAATGGCTAATGCAAGGCACGTCCGCTCAGTTTGATGAGCTACTTATCTTTGATTTGTGGTTGGTAAACTGCTTGGCCGATCAGACTCCTCTGGTGATCTCATCTGGTTAGTTATCACCTTCCTGTCTGATCAAACGGTACACATGCCCCTCAAACCCTAGCCATCGTTCAATGGCGTTGGGATTTGTTATGTTGGTAGTGTTGGGCATGTCACGTGGCTATGGTTGGAACTCCCCATCCGATGTTATTTGAATTTATGATTGTTGATAGGTGGAGCCTAGCTTCTATACATTTTGGTTTTCGATGATGAATAAGTTTAAATAATTAGAAATGATTTTAATCATTCTTATACAACAAAATGGCATAACAAATGTTTAAATCATTAACATGTTAGTGCTAGATGCTTTTAATCCATTCATGGCTAGTGGAATTAGCCTATATTGAGAATCCAGGTTCTAGTAATTATAACTGATTATATAAGTTGTATAATCTGTTAGATTAAGCCAGAACTCTTAGAAAGCTAAACTATACCAAATCACTCTGTTATAATCTATTGCATAAGTCACATAACTGAAAAAAAGAGAGATATATGCATAATATGTTATATAAGTAACAAAATCTGTTTAGAAAGGCAAATGGATGAATAACTAGGCTAAGTGATAAGATAATCGATTACATAAGTTCTATAATTGATTAAAACTGAAAGCAAGGTCTAATCCATTACATAGATAACCTAATCATTTAAGTCTATTGGAACGAGCAATTATAGGCATAAGTATTGAAATAATCGATTATACATGTGTAATAATATGTTAAAATAGAGACAAGCATAATAGATTATGCTAATAATATAATCGATTAAATTGCATCACGATTTGAATTTTCTATATAAACCTGACTTGAGACCTGTTTCATTAATGTTTTTATTTTCAAATACTGACATACTTTTTGAGTTTTGTATACTGGGTCTCTCAAGAATAGTTCTTGGAGGATTTCATGCTTCATTGGTGATCATACATTTAAAGATTCATTCAACATCAAGTGAAATTCATTGTTGCTGATAAATCTGTACTAGAAGAGTGTGTTCTGATTAGTGTATCATTGTTTTTACATTGTATAACACCTGTGCAAGTAGGCCAGGTTAGAGATTGAAGGTGTTCATCTCTTGTATTGGGTGAGAGTGAGTGTTTTCCTCTCTTATTTGTCTTGTAATCTGATTTGAGAGTGGTGAGGATAGAAATTGAGAGTTTCATTGTATTCTCAACTCAAATTTGATTTAGTGGAACCCTTTCAACTCAGCTTTAGACTGTAGATCGTGCTACTGGGAGTGGAGTTTGGACCACTCGGCAAGCACGTCAACTACAACAAGAGGCTAATATATAGGTTGATCTTAACAAGAACATGGAATACATTCTTGAATAGCCCATCTTTCCTGGGTTTATAGTCCCAACTCCACTATCTCCTCAACCTATGGATGAGTATAGTCCATGGCCAACTTAGTTTGTGCCTTTAATCCCGTCTGGAGGTACTTCATCCTCATGTGGTTTAAAGAGGAAGGCACATATGGTGGATGTAATGGACGCCCAATTTGATAAATTGACGACCAAGCTAGATGGCTTCATGGACGTAATAGGATCCAACAATGTTCATTTTGTAAAAATATCAAACATGGCCGAGAGATAGGTGATTGTCATGGAAAAGCAAAATGAAATCCCACGTCGCACCCATACTTTCCAATACACTAAGGGGGATATATGGGAAACATTGACTACGATAGACATACCAGGCGAAAGCCTTATGGAGCACTGTTATGATTTTCTCTATGCTAATCCTTCATGCATAAAAAAATTAATGGGAATGCTGCCACATCATAGATGGAATAAGTTATGTAGCATGATGATGGGTGATAGTTGAGTCCATTTGTGTGTTTAACATTCTTAATTTTATTTGTATTCACATCTTAGGTGCATTTGTATTGTAATATCATATTGTTACTATTAATATTGTCCAATGTTCTGTTAATGCTTATGACATTTTGTCAATTAAATTATTACTATTAATATTCAATTGTTCTTATCACATTTGATGAGTTAATTTTTTTGTTTTGTTCAAGTTATTGTTTAATGACATCATCATCTTCAAAAAGGACACAAAAAAGTCGTAAGGGAGAAGAACCAACAACAAAGATAGAATCTTCTACATATATGAGGCCATCTATTGAAGAAGTATTAGATTAGTGTCGTTTCTTCTGTGATAGCCATCAGATGGAACAATACGCTACTGAATTATATATAATAAATGTATTGGTTCCAAAAATTAAGAATTATGAATCATTTGCGACCTTAGGCCTATATTTTTATCATCACCTTGTCTTTCAAGGAGTAACAGATTTTGTGAGATTGAAGTGACCATTCTATCTAGATTTGATCAAAGTCTTCTATTCAAATCTAAGGATTTCTACAAATAGATATCTTCTTAGTGAAATGAACAAGAGAAAAATTAGATTGAAATCTGCTAATTGGTTGTATGTTGCTCATCTCAAGTACGAGGGTTAGACATTGTGCTTCGCAAATATCCCATATGACTTTCCCTATGACTGCGAGATGACATTGGCTATCATGGTCAAACTAGAAATGCAGGGTTAACGTGTTAAAATAGTTGGTTGTTTGAACATTAATGATAGAGTTTTGCATTATGTTATAGTGCATATTGTTGGACCATAATATCTTTATGTTATAGGTGCTTAAAAATAATATATTTATCAATTGACCGTATCACATCATGTAACATATGCTTAAATGCAAGGCTAGTGACACACCTCTACCATATGGTGCTTGATCACCCAAATCATGTAATATAGTGGAGTACTTGTAGATGCCAACACCAACACTCAAATTGGGACTAGACAACATTTTTCGACTAAGTCCTTGAAGAGGTTGAATATTAATAACTTCAATAGTGTTTGGCAGCATGACATCAATGATGATGAAGACAAAGAGAAACAACAACATCAAAGTCCTTAACATGACGACCCTGTGCAACCTCCTCCCTATCCTTCAAACCCTCATATGATGACTCAAATATGGGAGGGGGTACAACACTTGCAACATAGAATGCAGGATATGAAACAAATGCAGAGGCATGTTCAACGTATTGAAGATAACTTGGCCAACTTATCCTTGAACATAAACCGACAATTTGCTAACCTCAACCATAATGTTAACTAAATTCTACACCATTTAGATGATTATATTGTATAATATTCAATGACTATATTACATGACATTATGACTTTCCTTTATTATATTACATTAACTTATGTCTTCGATTTCTTACATTAGCTCGACTTCATTTGTATTTTCACAACAGTTGTCATACATTTATTTATTGTGAAAGTCACCTTAATGAACTGCAAATCATATGGATTATCGAGTAATTAATGAATTGGAAAAAGGAAATAGTCAAACAAGAAGTTATGTGCAATTGTTCAACAACAACTACAAGTCATGGAGCGTCGAAATAGGCTGCTAACAACCACAACTCATTCATCTAATCATACTTAAGAAAAAATTGGTAACTTATTAAGGACAATGAACATTCAAGATGATAACTCATTCAGACGGTGCTTCGAGTTTTTATCTTCACATTCATCACATGCAAGACATCTAATAGGGATACAAATACAATATCGTTTGAATAGGTTGCTTACATACCTAACCGAAACACCTTCATCATAAATATAGTTGTACCTTATTATGTTCGGATGTTTTTTGTCATGTAATATTGTAATTTCGATTAATTATTTCTTTCGTCATGAATATTGAATTTCACTTCAATAACAAAAAAATCATATCACTTGACAATAAATTATATTTAGAAAATATTATATTTCAAAAATAATTATTTCACTTTACTTAAATATCATTTTTTTACATTTTAAAAATTAATTTTTATTTTTTTCTCCTTATAAACATTTTTACAATTATATATAACATTAATAATTATCATTTTATATTACTTTTATGAATAAGGATATTTTGATAATTTTTAATTTTTATCAATTAAACAATTTTTTTATCCGTCATATGAGTTAAATCTTACACTAATTTTCATAAACTTTACTTTCAAATTCATTTTCATTTACTTCCAAATCTTCTAAAAAAATAACAATTAATTTACTTTCAAATTTCTTCAAATTCATCCCTTCACTATATTCAAATTCATCTTTTAAAGTAAACACAAGTGTTTTTCGTGTTTTTTCGTGTAATAATATGTAAAAGTAATTCCTCAAATATAAAATCTATGGCTGGAATTATCCTAAATATTCAATTCAATCACAAACCATAACTACTTCATCTCTTATCCTCTCTTTTATTTTATCCATTGCTGTGAAATTTAAATAATCAGTCTAGAAAAATGTATTTAAAAATGATTAGAGAATAACACAAACTCAGAGTATTTAAGCTTTCTCCGAAAAGGAATAAAGTTTAAAATAAAACCAACATTCCTACTCTAGTTGGGCACATTTAATATGTTTGAAAGAAAAGCAGTGATATCAGTTTCTGATGATCCTCCACTTGCAATTGCAGTATAACATAACAGTTTCAGCTCTCTGCTTCTTTTTCTCATCACTTCATCACCATTCAAATCCATGAATTTTCTTATAAGACTAGAAATTTCATCTTTTCTGATCAAAGTGTCTTCTTTTACCTCCCTTTTCACCCTCCACCCCACCTTCCATTCCTCCACTATAAACTTACCATTAAGGGGTTGGTCCATAAATATAGGGAATGCCAAAAAAGGAACTCCACTAAAAACACCCTCCCTAGTAGAATTCCATCCACAATGAGACCAAAATCCCCCAATTGCAGGATGCTGCAATACCTTCAATTGATCACACCATGGCAAAACCAGTCCTTTATCCCCACATAACTCTTTCAACCTACCATTTTCTCTGGGTTGTACCCACAAGAAAGGAACACCACTATCACCCACACCAGCTACAATTTCATCAAATTGTTCATTAGAAACCGAAAGAAAACTCCCTTGAGAAATGTACAACACAGAGGCAGAAGGTTGGTTGTCAAGCCACTGAAAGTAGCCATGTTTAGAGGCATCAATGCGGCCATTATCAAAACAAGGTATGGCAGGGCCAACAGTGTAAATGGGTATGGAGAACTCAGCTTTCAAAGCATCAATGGCTTGAGGCTCAAGTTCATATATGGTGGGGAATAAAAGATATTGTGATTTCTGCACCCACGGTATAACATTCAAAGCCAGTTCCAACAATCTTCGACTACGCAAACTTTCATCACTGAGAGGAAAATCTGCCAGGCGAATTGATGAGTTCCCCGGAATATAATCCACACGTTTCTCACCATCTTCTGCACTAATATCTTACCTTTTAATTAAATTAGCCTTCAAATATCACATCCAAGAATTGATTGGACGAAAAAGTAAATTAACTTTTAACAAATTTTAAGAAATTCCATGTACCACATGTCAAAATTCTCCTGTTAATAAAGTCAAATTTTTATGTTAACAACTTCCAAGCATTAAATTTGGGTTTGGGCTAAAGCCCGGAAATGCGGGAGTGCAGAAAAAGTAAGAATAAAGAATATAATTATTTAAATTAAAAGAAAAATAATAAAAGTTTATGATTAATTTATTTAAAAATAATATATTTATGAAATCACTTAATTATATTTATTCTTATAAATGAATAATGATATTATTGTTATTATTATTCTTATAATAATAATAATAATACTATTTTTTATTATAATTAATTGTATATAATATAATGAATAATGTTTATATATGTATCAGTGAAAACGCTTACGTGTTGAATCTTCCTTTTTAATATATTTAATTATTTTAATTTAAAAAGTTAAATTTAAATTATAATAATTTAAAAGATAAAAATGATAAAAATAAGAATATAATTATTTAAATTTAAAATAAAAATGATTTAAAAGTTAAAATTAGAAAATATTAAAAATCCTTTATATAATTATATAAATAATTAAATAACATGATTAAGGTTACAAAATTAATTAGTGGCTTTTATAATAAGTGTTTTTTTTACATATTTTAAAAATAAGAGTAAACACGCGAAAGTTTTGTTTCCGCTATTTCTTTTTCACTTCATTTATTTAGTTTTATTTTTTATTTTTGGCAAATAAGTGAATGTTATAAACAATGAAGTAGCATCACGTTTTAGTCTGCTTGCCCGGTACAGTGCAAAGAATATTTTGATGATCCATTTTGGTTTTCCTACTTAGATATTTAAAAAGAGTGTGAATTTCCAACGAAAACTTTTGGAATTAAAAAAAAACTAAACAAATAAAGTTGTTCACTGTTTTTAAAATAGCTTTTCGAAATTAGAAAAGGGTAAATCCAGTTTCATTGGCCGAACTGATAAAGAAAAACAAATCCAAGGGTGTAGATGTTCTATTGGACCAATCCGAGTGATCATTATAATAATTATTAAAAAATAATTGGCATTTAATTTTAGTTGAGAGATTGGTAATTTTCAAACATGGATTTGTAAGCGTAACTGACCTGATACGTTTACTGGGTAGTGGCCGTTTCGCCGGAGAAGATGGTAATGTTTGAGCACGGCGAAAAACGACGCGGACATGGGCCAAAACGACGCCACGGGAATGTTCCTAGCGTTGGCGAGGCGAACCACCCAGAAGAGGTAAGTGTCGTATATGATTACTGTCGGCGGCGGGTGGAGGCGATTGAGCAACTCTTCAAAAGGATCTTCCATTTTGGTCATAACGGCTTCAAGAAACGTGATGAAGTCATTGGCTCGACTCTCTTCGGAGGGAATAACGTTGGGGATTGTGGCGAATCGGATGTTGTCGGGCTTGGAGTCGGAGCCGATGAAGCCAAGCCATTCTTCGGTGACCACGAAGGTTACGAGGATTTGAGAGTTTTTGGAGAGTAGCAACTTGCAGAGGTTCATCATCGGATTCACGTGACCTCGTCCTGGGTATGGCACCGCTACCACGTGGCAGACCATGGTTGGTGGAACTTGAATCGGTTGCGCCATAGAGACAAGAACAGTGTTTCGAAAGTGAGAAGAAAGAGACCATAATCAAATATTTAGGCTCCCTTTGTTTGGATAAGGAAGTGTGGAAAAAGTAAGAAAAAAACAGAAAAGGAAGAGAGAGTGACCCAACCAGACCAGAAAAATGGCATGATCACGTGACTGTCCCTCGGACGTGTATCTCGGATAGTCACATATATGGCACTCTACAATAAATACAAAACACTAACTTACTAACTTTCTTGCATCTACACAACTATAAAGAGATTTAAAATTTTATTATGTAAGTTTTTATTTCAACTTTATACTATTAATATTTATACTATTAATATATCATTTGCATGAGTTCTTTGTGAACTGGTGTTGGCAAGAATTTGCATGAGTTCTTTGTGTATTGTTGTTTGTTTTTGTTGAATAAGAAAAACTCTTAAAAGGAGTGTGTAACCTCATCTTTAGGATAGTATTTTGTTGTGATTTAGAGAGCAAGAATACATATAATGAGTCTTGTATTCTGTAAATCTTGATACTTGATATGAATTTTCTTTCAACTCAGGTTGTTAAAAAGAGACTAGATGTAAACTCTTGAAGAGTTGAACTAATATAAATCTTGTGTTGTTTTTTTTCATTGAACTTGCTTATTATCTTGCTAAATATTTGAAGTGTTAAAAGAGTCATTGAAAACAACCTTCTACACTAATTTTTTTAAAGAAAGTTAAAAAGACTTCTCAAACCAATTCACCTTTCCCTTTTTGGTAGAGATATATTGTCTCACAATTTAATAATTGGCACCACAGCTGGTTAGTCAAGTATTAATCGTTTAAAATGATCTAGTATGGCTAATATATCTCAAACATTTGTTGAAGGGGCATATATAAATAGATCACCTCTGTTTGTTGGAGAAAATTACCCGTTTTGGAAAATTAGAATGGAAATTTTCTTGGAATCAATGGACAAAGGTGTATGGGATGATGTTGTTAATGGACCCTTTCAACCTACAAAGACTGAGAATGGAAAAACTATGCCTAAGGAGTTTTCACAACGGACTCTAATGAAAACAAAGGAGCACATTATGATGTGAGGGTCAAAAATATAATATCTTTTACATTAACCCCTAATGAATTATATAGACTTTTTTTGTGTGAATTAGCTAAGGAAATGTGGAATGTTCTCACACATAAAGGTATTGATGAGGTTACAAGGGCTAGAAAGAACACTTTGATTTAAGAATATGTAATGTTCAAGATGAAAGATGGAGACTGATGGGGGTTTCTTTGAGGATGCTCCTTCAACATAACATGATCTTCTAAGTGGGTTGATGAAGCTTCTTCAAAGGGTGGACTCCATATGAACAATGATAGTAGCGGAAGCAAATAAAGATGAAGAGATGAAGATGTTGGTGTTGTATGATGTTGGTATATGTCCTTCTAGGAGGTTAGGCCAACCATGAAGGAGAAGGTATGAAGAAGTCTAAAAGAAGACATTTCATATGGTGAGAACTCAAGAAGAGAAGCCTTGCAATTTTGCCAAAAGGACTTTTCATTCAATCAAGTTCTAAGGACTACAAAAGGGTGCCTCTCCTTTTATAGGTGAAGGAGAAGGCTAGAGTACATGGAATACTTAGGAGCCTTTCCATCATTTAATGAGGAACCTCATCAATATATGAGGAGCCTAAGCATTAAATAAAGAGCTACTGGGGAAAATCGGCAAGTGTGCCGAGTCGCACAAGTAATATAAAATGGTAAGACCAAGTATCGTATCCCAGAGGACTCTCGGTGCTGAATAGTCATGTGATAGCAAGATTAATTAAGACTTAAGATATAAAGAGATTATTGATTTTGGATGCAAAAACATAAAATAAAATATGAATGCAATTGATCAATAGCAAATGAGCACAGATATGAACGAATGTTAATTAATATGAGATTGGTATGTTGTTGGGGTTAGATTTCACCAAGTTCCCTCTCATGTATATAAGAATTCTTCTTTATGCATTAATGTCAACGTCTCTCACTAAATTACCTAAACCCGATCCCTTGGCGAATAAGCTTGTCCCAAATTACCAATTCATACAATTCATAGCATTCCTGGCAATAAGATGTGAAGAACAAGAGATTAAGACGACCAAGACTCATACCCCCATCCCTGAGCAATATAACCCTTGGGAGTAATTCAACAAGAACCTGAATTGTAAGGAACCTCCCGACACTCATGCAATTCATAAACCATGCTAATGAATGAGTTAAACACAGCAAGCATTGAAACAGATGAATTACTCTAACAATTAATGAAAAAACATATGGAATTAAGAATCAATTCAAATACATGAGAGTTTACAAGGTTACATCATCCCCCAACAACAAATAGAAATTAGTTCCCCATAGACATGGGAGAACTCTATGAACAATGGAAGAAAGAATGAGAATGAAAGCCTAAGAATTGGGAAAACAGGGCTTGGCCAATAGAGTCGAAACAGAGCAGAATCAGGGCCTGATCCACGAAAGTCGACGCTCAGGCGGCCAAGGAGACCGCCTAGGCGGTGAGAGCGCCTCATGTAAGGCCTGGGCTACGAGTTTGGCCGCCCAAGCTTGAAAGTCCTTCTTCTTGTTCCAATCTCCTAGCCTTAGCATAAGTTGATGCTCCATTTATGCATCTCTATTTAATTCTCAAAACAGATTCCATCAGAGATAGCATATATGATGTGCATAAAAAATTTATTCATATAGTCAATCATCGACTGGCTCTTGGAAAAACCTTTGACAAAGAGGAACTGAACATCAAGATCTTGAAAAGCCTAAACATAACATGGTTGCCTAAAGTCATTACAATATTAGAATCTGGAGATCTCACCACAATGAACATGGCTACCCTATTTGGAAATTCGAGAGAACATGAGTTGGATCTAAGAAGACTTAAAGAAGAGGAAGAAGGAGAGAAAAATGTGGCATGATCACGTGACTAGTGAATGATTACTGCACCACCACCTCATTGAGACCTTTCAGTGTTGTATACTGTGTTTGTCCCTTGGACGTGTATCTCGTATAGTCACATATATGGCACTCTACAATAAATACAAAACACTAACTTACTAACTTTCTTGCATCTACACAACTATAAAAAGATTTAAAATTTTATTATGTAAGTTTTTATTTCAACTTTATACTAGTAATATTTATACTATTAATATATCATTTGCATGAGTTCTCTGTGAATTGGTGTTTGCAAGAATTTGCATGAGTTCTGTGTATTGTTGTTTGCCTTTGTTGAATAAGAAAGACTCTTAAAAGGAGTGTGTGTAACCTCATCTTTAGGATTGTGTTTTGTTGTGATTTAGAGAGTAAGAATACATAGAATGAGTCTTGTATTCTGTAAATCTTGATACTTGATATGAATTTTCTTTCAACTCAGGTTGTTAAAAGGAGACTAGATGTAAACTCTTGAAGAGTTGAACCAATATAAATCTTGTGTTGTTTTCTTTCATTGAACTTTCTTATTATCTTGCTAAATATTTGAAGTGTTAAAAGAGTCATTGAAAACAACATTCTACACTAATTTTTTTAAAGAAAGTTAAAAAGACTTCTCAAACCAATTCACCTTTCCCTTTTTGGTTGAGATATATTGTCTCACAATTTAATAATTGGCACCACAGCTGGTTAGTCAAGTATTAATCGCTTAAAATGATCTAGTATGGCTAATATATCACAAAAATTTGTTGAAGGGGCATATATAAATAGATCACCTCTGTTTGTTGGAGAAAATTACCCGTTTTGGAAAATTAGAATGGAAATTTTCTTGGAATCAATGGACAAAGGTGTATGGGATGATGTTGTTAATGGACCCTTTCAACCTACAAAGACTGAGAATGGAAAAACTATGCCTAAGGAGTTTTCACAATGGACTCTAATGAAAACAAAAGAGCACATTATGATGTGAGGGCCAAAACTATAATATCTTTTACATTAACCCCTAATGAATTATATAGAGTTTTTGTGAGTGAATTACCTAAGGAAATGTGGGATGTTCTTGAAGTCACACATAAAGGTATTGATGAGGTTACAAATACATAATCCCCCAACGACAAATAAAAATTAGTTCCCCATAGACCTGGGTGAACTTTATGAACAATGGAAGAAAGAATGAGAACGAAAGCCTAAGAATTGGGAAAAGAGTGTAATGTTATGCTCTTCTCTGTCAGAGATACAAAACCTATAGCTTTAGGGTCCTTTAAATAAGTTCAGAAACGTGCAAAAACAGGGCCCGATCCAATAGAGTCGAAACAGAGCAGAAACAGGGCCTGATCCATGAAAGTCGACGCTCAGGCATCCAAGGAGACCGCCCGGGGGGTGAGAGCACCTCATGTATGGCATGGGCTACGAGTTTGGCCGCCCAAGCTTCGAGGCTTTGCCGCCCAAGTGGCTAGGGAGACTGCCCGGGCGGTGGAAGTCGATTCTGCACGCTCAGGCTTCGTGTTGTCCCTTTTTCTGGTGCCGTTTTAAGTCCTTCTGAGCTCCATCTTATTTGCTTTTCATCCCTACTTCCAGTATTACCTCAATCTCTGTCAAAACAAGGAAAATTAGTCATAAAATCATTGAAATCAACATCGACTCTCTTATTCACACAATTTATTGAAAAAGTATGAGTCCAAGCAAATTTCTAAGTAAAAAAGGGTACTTTTAGTATCATCATCATATCACAAATAACGGTGTTTTAAACCGTTATGACAACCCCAAACTTAGAACTTTGCTTGTCCTCAAGCAAAACAAAATGTAACAGCTTTTCAGAACAATCACTACAATGACTCAACATTTTTCAAAAACTTTTCTTTCCAAGACAAGAAATTACTTTTATTAATTCAACATAAAGATCTCAGTCAAGATGTGCAGATACCTTAATTCAATCAAAATCAATGTTATGCTCATATTCTTTCAACAGATGTTATTCTTAAGAATGATCAATTAAGCAAGCAGAGATGCAATCAGAGATTTAAAGAACTACTCCTCACCAAGGAAAGTGTTTCACTCAAGCTCTCAAAAGTATATCACTCAAGCATTCAAAAGTGTATCACTCATCTCAAAGGTGTATAGTGAGGTGTTTCACTCTACTTATCACAATGTCACACAAATTAATTTTTCCTTTCATTTAACCACAATCAAACATACTCAAAAGCAAGTCATCATCACAAGGGTTTTTCCTAGATTATAACTTGGCTGGGCTAAGAAGGAAATTGGTTTTTCTGGTAAGCAAAATTCCTTGCGTTAAGAGAGACATTTATGAATTTATCATTTAAGCACAAACTCTCTTTCTTTTTCCCAGCTCTCCCTTGTAGTGAGCTCTTTCTTCTCCGTTTATTTTTCTTTTCTTTTCTTTTGCCTTTACTTTTTGCTTTCGAATTGCTCACTAGTCAGAGAAATGGGTTGCTACCTAGAAACCCCAAACTTGAACCTTTATCAGTACCTCATCAAATGTTCTCAACTTAACTCAAGGTAGAGATTTTCAACAAGGTTTTTCAAAACATGCATAAGGCTCAAGGTTCAAAGGTTAGAACAAATTTTTCTCTTTTCAGTAGGCAAAAATTATGTGAACGCTAAAAGAATAAGGGATAACAAAAGATGGCCTTGATCATAGGAAACCTGCAAGCAAGTGGTTCAATCACAGAAAACTTGGGCAAAATCATTCATGCTTCCAAAGTAATATCAATTATTTACAAATAACCCTGAAGCCCAAAACTCACACAGGTAAACTCTCAAGTCCCAGAATTTCGAAAAACATCCAGAATTTTGTCCTGGGGAAACCTTTCTTTTTCGCATTCATAGCATTGTATAGCATTTGACCTGAAGGCTTTCGTAACTTTGTTGTGACCTACATAGTTAGTAAGTTGACTGTTATTTTTTGCAAGTCGATTAAACTTTCTTACCATCATGGTCATCAGTTCGTTGTTGTCCATCTCAGCATCTTATTCTTCCTCTGACTTTGAGAATTTCTTGCTTGTTGCTTTCAGTGCTATGGACTTCTTCTCTTCAATCTCTTCTTCGTCCTTCAACCTTCCAAGTTCTAACTCATGTTCTCTTAACTTGTCGAACAAGGTAGCCATATCCATGCTTGTGAGATCTTTGGACTTAGAGATTGTTGTGACTTTAGGTTGCCAGTTTCTGTTCAAGCTTTTCAAATTCTTGATATTGATCTCTTCCTTATCAAACACTTTGCCAAGAGCCATAAGGTGATTTGCAATGTGAGTGAATATTTTCCGAACTTCATAGATTGTTTCACCAGCCTTCATCCTGAAAAGTTCATACTCTTGAATCAAAGAATTCTTCCTTGCTCTCTTGACTTCATTAGTGCCTTCATAAGTGACTTCCAAGACATCCCACATCTCCTTGGCAGAATTGCATTGAGATATCTTGAAAAATTCATCAACAGTTAGTGCAGAGGCAATGATATTTCTAGCTTTAACATCATATTGAGCTTTCCTATTCTCTACTGGAGACCATTCAGAAAAAGTTTTTACAACATTTTTTCCATCAACAGTATCAGTTGGTTCAAAAGGACCATTCATAGTTGCATCCCAAATTCCTCTATCCACGGATTCAAGAAAAATTTGCATTCTAATTTTCCAAAAAAGATAATTTTCACCAGCAAACAGAGGTGGTCTATTTGTAGATGCACCTTCACCAAAAGTTTGAAAACTGGAAGTCATTCCCAGGTATATAGTCGATTCCAGGAAAAACGAAGTCGACTAGTTCTTCAAATATTTTATGAAAACCAACTCTGGTGCCAATTGTTGGAAAATAGGTTGGCTTCATTTCAACACCAAGAGGAGGGGGTGAATTTGTGAGGTTTCAAAATCAGAGTCTTTTTAAAATCTTTTTCGCAAAGTATTATCCTTTACACAGTTTCTTGAATCACATGGAATGAAAAATGTAAGTGCAGCGGAAAATACAAAGTAGACTACGAAAGCAGGTAAGTCGAATGAATGTAAAAGTGTAAGGATAGAGGAATCAAACGCAGGTTTTTATAATGGTTCTGCCTCAATGCCTACATCCAGTGTCCTTCCACAATTCGGAAGCAAATGCACTATAATTGTCAAGGTTTTTACAACAAGGCTTTTATAGAAACCTTCACATAAAAAATATAAAACACCTCTTTAACCCTCTAACCAAAAATATAGGCAATACACACAATAAAGATCTACAGCAAGATATCCCATCTTCTACAATCTTTAAACCCACTTTGAACAATCCTCAAAGTGTTCAGACTCCACGAGTCAACCCCCTGTAATCACAATAGGAACAACCAATCTCCAGTAGATTGAAGGCAATCTTGATCAACAAGAATACACCAGCTATGCAGATTTCTGATCAAACAGTAAGCTCAATCTAGTCTCCTTCAAAGAACCTATTCAAAGATAGATCACCACGGTCTTCTTGATGAGTTCTTGAAGCAAATTCTCAGATATCACAATATGTAAATCACAAATGAAAATGTTAGAACATCCAAAGTCTTTGTGATCAACTAAGGCACATCTATTTATAGTTTTCTATAAATCAAACGCTCCTATAGTTGACTGAGCTACTAATAGAGTCGACTGTCCTTAGACAGTTATAACAGTTAAGTCAAATAGTAGTAGTCAAAACCAATCAAATTGATTTTGCATTTAATACAGTTGACTATCATAAAAGCTTTAACTAACTTTTGAAAATATAGTCGTTACTGTACACATATATTAACAGAATTTCAAACACACAACTAACTAAGTTGGATCCACTGCGCATGTAGTCGACTTAGGCTCATCAGCACAGTTTGAAAAACTTTGCAATGCAAAATCACTCACAGCATTGCTTTTGAAAATCTGTGCATAGTCACGAGTTTAAATCGACTTGCTTCATAATGAAGTCGACTTAAAACTTGCAGTTATGCCGCACAATATAAGTTCATAAAAGTGCATGTGGTTTTCTCTTCAAAAACATATGTAATGCAATCATAAATGATGTATCAAATATAAGCTCAGCAAATGTGCATTCACATATCAAGATCAACACAAAAACATGTTCAATAGAATATATTATTCAATAAGGAATAGAACATGTAACACAAAACAAAACATGCGATATTAATAATGTGTTGTCATCATAAAAACCAGAGTGATTAAAGCACTGTGAGATTAAGGTTAGCTAAACAAGTGCTTCCCTTATCAACAATCTCAACAATAACTTCGTTATAGAATTTCGTATCAGGCTTCCTCTTTCCTGAATCACATTGAAAAAGGATGTATACTATATAAAACTTATAATGTAGCATAGTTTGAATGCCTCCTTTAGCAACGAATAACAAAGCGAAATATGAAAATGTAGAATCAAGACTTTGTTTTGTTCCACTAGAATCTAGAAATTACTAAATGAAAAAGATTATCCATCTAAAAGGCACAAAAATAAAAAGGGGGAGAAATTGTGTATACCAAATTGTGTTGATAGTTTTAACTTGTGTTCAATTAACTGGTACCTCCAAGACAAAACATTCAGTAATGAGCAATGAGCAATGAACACAAAAACACATATCATAATAGAAAAAGCAAATGTATTATCATATTAGGTAGTTTGTAAAAGCATGCATCTCATAGTTTATTTTCTTTAAGGAAAGAAGCAGTAGTTCGATGCCTTCTATGTGCGAATATTCACTTCTCATACAAGTTTTAAGGCCTGACAAAAAATTAGAAACTCACATGCAAGTCAATGTTCGTGCATCCAAAGATTACATCAATTTCTACAAGGAAGTAAAATCGAACAAGACAAGGGAGGCTAACAACAATCATATATATTGGGGATTAAGTCATGAGACTAAAGAAGTACAATAAAACTAGTATGATACATAAGAATAGGCACATTAGAGTCTTGATATCTTAAATTCTTTATAAGTGTCACACCTTAGTTGTTGGTCGGCTATAATCAATTAGGTCCCTTCCGGTGATTACTTTGAGGAGCAACACCCAAAACTATAAAAATCACTCTTCTGAGCAACTAGGTGGTGGTGTTGAGGTCAGAGCAAGAAGCATACTAAGAACGCAATACATGCAAGCAGTCGCTAGTCTTCCCATTAGCATAGTGCAAGTCAGCAATCTGCAAGATCTATAATAGGAGACTAGAATCAACTTCTTAAAAAGTTGAGTTTATGCAAATTTGTTACAGGAGGAAAACTCGGCTATTGTTTTTATATTTGCAACATTTGATTGTCGAAATTCTCAACCCTAAACGGTGGAGTGTGAGTTAATTGAAGTTCAACCAACCAATCTCAAACAGAAAATTTCAAAGATCTAAGTGGAGGGAAGAGAATAAACCTGATTGTCTAAATGGAAGTAAAGAACGTAATGTCTTCAGTCGAAGATGACAGCTTCCGTCAAGAGGCAACCATGTGCCAAGACGATGATGAAGAGAGGCAACCATGTGCTGAGGCGATGGCGAAGAGCAATGAGTTGTGGAATGATGAGTGAATGAAGAAGAAGTCTATAGGTGTGAACGAAGAGAAGAAAAGAAGATGATGCATGAACGAATAGAAGAAAAGATATGCATAAATGAATTGGTAAAACTAGGGATTGAGACCTAATATGACAAGTGGTTTACTATCAGTCATAATAAAGAACTACTATGATGGACATTAATATACTTGTCATAATAGGTTTTTAATATAATTCTAATTTTTTACCACATCCAATATATTATATAAGTGGAGAACTAACAGTCATAATAAAAGTTACTATGACATATCTTCTTAAACATGTCATAATAAATTTTGATCTTAATTTCAATTTTGTCACCACATTTACTTATCATGACAAGTCTCATTTTACTTGTCATAATATGTGTTACTTTTATTAAGAAAATGTCACCGCTAAACTTATTATGACAGGTAAATTACACCTGTCATAATAAGTCATCACAAAAAGTCTTTTTTCTACGAGTGAAGTTCGAAGATAAAGACAAAATCTTAATTCAAATGTAATCATCTCCTTCATCAACATACTCTTTTACTTACTAACCTTGGTTTCTATCAAACTTGGCAAAAAGTAGAGGAGTTTTTTTATGGAAACGAAAGAAACAGAAAAAGAACTTGCTAGATATAAGTAAGCTTTTAAGTTGGAAGTTAAAGTTAGAAAGGTAGAGATCGATGAATGTGAAAAAATGCACTATAAGAATTTTCAAAATTTTCAATGAAATGTTACCAATAAAAATAAATTTGTCAGTAAAGCTAGTTTTTTTACAATGGTAGTAAAGACACATTGTAAAATCTTGTGGGATAGTTAAAAACTATTTTTTCATCCCGATAGTGACATTTCTAAACATATTTATTATGTTGTATTTAGATTTTAAATTAAGGTATAAGTACTCTATCTTTTTTTTCTTTTAATATCTCATTAGGTGGTTGTTTTGAAACAACTATATAAAATAGATATTACTTTAGACATATTCAATGGAAAATTAAGATGGAACGAGGAACTTGCAATCATTACAACAACAACAAAGGAAAATAATCATCAGAAACAACAAAAATTCATTAATAATGATTATTTTATAATGAATTTACATATGGATATCACCCATTATAGTAATTACGAACAAATATATCTTTTGATAATTATTATCTGTTGATAATTATCAAAGAATATATATGTTGGTATTTACCAATGAACATAGTCTGTCAGTAATTATCAAAAGATATATCCGTCAGTAAGGTTTGTGACCCAGTGTGGGACATTATTGTCGACTTTATCATTCAACAATGTATGTCGATAAATGACATGATAGATTCAAGTGCAGAGAGCTATACTTGTTTTATCACACAATTAAACCTAGAAAACAACATAGACAATGAAATCTAACATCACATTATATCTAAACAAACATGTTTATAATGTAATTCACAAAACTATCATATGTAAAGTATATGTTTATAAAGAATATAATATTTGTATTGTCACACCTGATGTAGGGCATCTAATCCCTTCATCCAAAGTATAATATTTATATCGTCAAGCCATTCGGACAAGTTCTTCAACTCCTCTCACAAAATTTTCCTTCAAACCTCTCATACTATTGTAAGAACGATCATACATTTAACCACGATAGTTGAAAACTTTGATCGTGTTCTGTGACAATCCAAAGTATTAAATTAGTAAAAAACTATATATGGAATTAAACTCCATTGTGTTGAATATACACATAGGGTCCTCTATTTATAATAGAAGAAATATGGGCTAAGCCCAAAGTACAAATAAGAAATAATAACAAACTAACTAAAGATAAAAGATAAATATAAAATAAAGATAATATATTTAACACTCCCCCTCAAGCTAGGGCATACAAATCGTATGTACCAAGCTTGTTACTAATATAATCAATAAAGATTCAGTGAAAATATCTACTTCTGCACTCGAGTGACACCAAATTGCTAATGTTTTGCAAGACGACATAGAAGACGAAATACCAACCCAGAAGAGTCTTCTTGCAAATCGCCCTTGAGGAATGTCACCAGTGGATAAAGAGGTAATTGTTGGAGAACCACCACGACTATAAATAAACTAACAAAAATCATATTTTCCATGGGAAAAGAACATATATGGACGGGTCAAACGCAATGGTGACAAAAAAAGGAGGGCATAAGAGACACCAGCGGAAGAAATCATGGATGAACAAGAGAGAGAAACCATAAAAAAATCCAAAATTCTCCAATCAAGGCACCTGAAAAAGGAAAAAAAAAAGTAACATCGATGCTTTGAATAACTGCCTGAGAGGAGATAGGACGTGCAACAAAACACGATGAACGCGATCTCGACACTCTGAATTACTACTACACATGACACCATGCACGACGGAAAAGGGAGTTAATCCATAACTTCAAAAGACACTACGAGCGCGTAAGAGCTCCAATGAAGGCGTCATTGATGACATGTAGGTCGCCTAGCCGAGATGATCAAAACCATGTGATCATCAATCGAAACTAGAACTTCAGTAATGGCAGCAATAGACAACAGCGATAGACGACGACGACGCCGACAATTGTAAATGGCGTCGCCGCCGGCAGTGACGGATGTAGTGGTAGAAGCACCAGAAATGTTTTCCTCAAAAGAACCTTAGACTCTAATACCATATTAAATTAGTAAAAAAAAGTATATATGAGATTAAACTCCCTTGTGTTAAATATACACATAGGGTCCTCTATTTATAATAGAATATATATGGGCTAAGCCCAAAATACAAATAAAAAATAATAAAAAACTAACTAAAAATAAAAGATAAATATAAAATAAAGATAATATATTTAACACAAAGAAACAACACAAAGGTGATTGGAAGTTCATCTAGAAAATAAATTCTACAACTCAAAATGAGTTCTACAATTAATTTCAAAAAAGTATAAATACTACATTATCGATGAATATATAAAACAAATATCATTATAAGAAATAAACTATAAAACAAACATCATTATAAAAAATAAACTATTTGTTCACAATAATTTTACATCATTTTTGTATATCTTAACACAAAGCTAAGATTGTAATTTTTATTTTATTTCTCTAGAAATAATACTTATTAAATGGGCACAATTTACTTTAACCATTAACTATGGATTCAATTATAATAGAAAAACGAGACAAAATTAGATAAACACTATTAAAAATTGTACTTAAATAAATTATGTAATAAACAAACTTAATCTTCTTGTAATTTACCAATTTTCTATTTTTATATGTATAAAATTTGTTGGAACCAAACTTTTATATTTCAAGATTTTCATGACATTTCGTTTTTTTTTTAATTATAACTATAGCTTTTTTAACTATTTTAGTCATATGTTATATATGTTTTCCGATTTTAATCATCCATTAAATATGTTTTTTGTTTTGTCTCCATATATGAAAAATTATGTTTAGTTCCTAAACTAAATTATATCATATTTAGTCCTTATATCATGTGATAGTGAACGTAAAAGATCTTTTATGTAAAGAGTCCTTGTATGATATTTAGTTTATTATGAAACTCGTTTAAACATAAGAAACACATCATTTATTAAAAATGATGTATTACATTGATTTTCATAAAATAGAAAAATAAATACTTTATAATTTAATTTAAAAATACAATTTTTTGTAATAGTTTAGAAACGAAAAAATATATTTAATTCTCTATTTTAATGAAAATAAAAATATAAGTTTAGAATTTAAGAACTGTATGTGTAATGTAAAATAAATTGAATATTACTTATTAAAAAAAGAAAAAGCTTAAAAAAAATATGATAAGTGTTTTGGTAGAGTTGAGATCTCTTAGTCAAAGCATTCAAGTTGTTCTTGTTGGAAGGGGTCCGAGGATGGTCACCTTCACTCCGAGCTCTCCATCTCGTCTCCCAATCCTCCACTCTAATCATCACCTAATTGATTGTTTGTGGTCCTGCAAGAAACACTCTTATGCTCAAGTTAACAATATTGCTCTTTGTATATTTTGATAGTAATTTTTAATATTGTATTTATAGGTCTCGTTATTATCCGATCCATTAATTATTCATTAATATAATATATCTTTGTGTCATATATCCTGTTTCTATTTGTTCTTTATGGTCATTAAACGTATTAATTAGACATTAATAATATTTATCTTACTTGGATTGCGATCATTGAGTCGTTGATTAGCCTGGACGAATTCTCCCTGGCTGATCCACTATTAAGGTATGGCATATTGAGCTTTTTCTATCTGATCAGATACTGAGGTATAGTACAATAATGTAATTCAAAAACGAATGAGTAGTTTTTTTTCATTTTTAGTTTTTCTTGTTAAACTTAGTAAAATATATTATTTTAAAATTTTTAATTTATTAATTTCAGTTTTTTTACATTTTAAATACAAATGTTATTTCTTGATATTAAATCTATTAAAAAATATGATATTTATGTATCATCATCCAATAAAAAAATACGTCTAAATAGTAGTTGCATAAAATAATATTTTAATTACTTTTTATTCATATTTTAATTTTAAATGTTAATGTATATTAGATATTTATTTGACAATATAACAAAACACACACACACACACATATATATATATATATATATATATATATATATATATATATATATATATATATATATTAACATTTTAAATTAAAAATGATTAAAATATTATATTATGAAAATGTTAAGTATCTGTATTTCTTTTGGAAGTGTCACTGTATCACTTCTCTTGCCAAATCATCTTAATTTTATTTTTCCAATTGAACGCGGTTCATGATGTTTCTATGAATTGAGAGTAACCTTCACAATCCACAATATGATACTACGCGTGGGGTAGATATGATACTAACTGAGTGTGATGGTGTAAGAATTTTTCGGTTGTGGAGTCGAACTACCACCAATACCTTCACAATTTGTTTTCTAGAACATCTGGTTTCGCCTCCCGTCCACTTCTCACAAGTACCGTCTGATTTGACTTCCGCTTCTCCTTAGACACCATTCGACCGGGTAGTTGTCAAAGGTCTTCCGACGTTCAAGTCAGTGTACTATTCATTCTGTAAATCGCGAACAGTAATAAATGTACAGTAAATATGAACCACTTACCTCATACCTTTGACTTCTATTTATAGTTTTTATCATGGACTTATGATTAGGGAAATTTTAATCATGGCTCAATACTGGCCCAACACTTATAATCACATCTTACCTTAATCCTGCCTTGATCCGAGAATTGTGACCAGACATCCCGTTGAGACATCCGGCTATGTTCTTTTCCAGACACGTCTCATGTCGGCCAGTCCCTCCAGTACAAAAGTGTAATTCGAAAAAGAATGTGAGTATTTAACTTTTTTTATTTATTGCGAGTTTATCTTGTTAGACTTTGTCCTTCCATAGACAATCTTCTTCATTATTTATTTTCAAATCAACACTCTTTATGAGTGTCTAACATTTGAATTGAGAGTCTCCTCACTTCATAGTCAACACTTCAGAGTCCAAAACTATTTTTCTCAGCAAGTTCGTGGAATCCCCCGACACATAACGTGTGGGGTCTTCATGAATCAGTGTGTAATTGTGTAAGGGTGATTTAGTAATTTAAGGATGTTGATAAAGATCCTTATATAAATGAGTTAAACTTTCTACATATAGAATTTTCTAGTAAATTAAAGTATTTCCTTTCAATCTTGTTTTTGTATTTTATTGCAATACTTGGACGGTGTTTACGTGTGTCTGGAACACTTTTTTTTTATTCAATTTGAAGCAAAAGGTAATAATTTAAGTCTAGGACTATCCGAGGTTCTTTTAATAGTTATAAATTTTTTTAGGATGATATCGACTCTAATTTAAATACAAACTCAACAATTGTTGTTGAACTTTCTTTCTTAATTTCTACTTTTATTATGATTTATTAATGTTGCAAATTTTTTCTTAAATATTTGTATGGTCTAAACTGTCATATTCCATTAATTCTCCACTTTAGTGGAACACACGTGTCAAGCTCCTCTAGTTTTTCCTAGGATAGTGGGGGACAAAGTGTACAGTGCATTAAATCTCCCATTCATTGTGTGGCAACAGGGCAGGTAGAAATTTCAGAGAGTGGAATCCAAATGTCACCAAGAGGGAGGGTGAGGCTTTAGAAAGTGGAGTACATGTGACAGGCAGGGAGTGGACCGAGTGGTTTTAGTGGAGGTCATATTTAAAGCTGGATTTCTGAAGATTGACGCCATTTTTGCATGCAACCCTTCTTCTTCCTCAACTCAGTCTCCAGAAACCACCATTTTCTCCTCCTTCTCTCTAGAAACCTCAACCTTCTCTCTAAAATTCCGACCATCTCCTCCGATCACCTTACACCTTTCAAAATAATTCTTCCCGGTGCCAAGTTCTTTCACTTGCACCGATCAGATTTTCAATTGGAGCACTTTGGATTTTGGGAAGCCATAGAAGTAGTTGCTTGGAAGCTAGCTGGAGTTAGAGGTAAGGGAAACTTATAAATTAAATTATGAGTATTTTGTATGAATGATTTTATGAGTACCTGTTTAATTGATGTATGATCCTGCTGTTGAGAATTGTATGTTTGATCTTTGGTATGAAATTAGTTTATAAGATTATGTAATTTAGTAGAAATACTGAATCTGTAATCGAAGGGTCATTAGGACCGTTCGGTTTTCCCTATTTTAGAACGTTCGGTCTCATACCGAATGATCAATAACTCAAGGTACTCGATCATAGACTAAGTACTCGGTTTTATATTAACCCATTTCTTTGAATAAAGCGTTCGGTTTTTATACACTATAATTATAACTAAGTACTCGGCTGTGGAGGTGCTCGGTCTTGAAGAGTACTCGACCCTAGAAAAGTGCTCGGTCTTGAAGAGTACTCGGCCCTGGAAAAGTACTCGGTCTTGAAGAGTACCCGGCCTTGAGAAGTGCTCGGTCATATACTAGCCTTCGGCTAATAAAATGTTCGGTCTTAGACTAACACTTAACTTATGAAGCATTCGGTTTCAGATTCTATTATTTAATAGAAGAACGTTCGGTCATACACTGAACGTTCGGTTTTATATTGATAATGTTTGTTGAAAGTACTCGGTCATATATCGAGTGCTCGACTTGAGAGGGTACTCGGTCATAGACTATGTATTCGGTCTTATATTAATTCTTTTCTTTTGAATAACGTTCGGTCTTACACATATCATATTCATTGTTGAAGTGCTCGGTCTTGAGAGCACTCGATTTTAAGAGTGCTCGGTCTTGAAGAGTGCTCGATCTTGTTAGTGCTCGGTCATAGACTAACACTCTGATTTCTGAAGTTGTCGGTCTTATATTAACATTATCTCCTTGGAAGAGTGTTCCGTCTTATACTGACATGTGATTCCCCAAAGAGTGTTCGGTCTTGTACTAGCACTCGCTTTATTGAAGAGAACTCTGATTTCTATATGTTAAGGCATTCGGCCAAATTGTTAAGTGTTCGGTTTTATTAAAGATAAGTTATTGTTGAACGTTCGGCCATTTTCACATATTATCTATTTGAGATTTTGCTCAGTCTTAAAAGATGTTCGAGTTACCTAGTTTTAGACCGTTCGGTCTCTGCCTACACCAAATTTCTATAATAAATTCCATTCTTTGTTTGACCGTTCGGCCACTTGCTAGAGGTTCTTTCTTATTCAGTCTTCTACTAGTATCTGACCGTTCGGTCAATTCATTTCTTTACAGTATTTTCTATATATGAAAGAACTATTTTCTGAATAAGATTATGAGATTTGGATGGTATGAAATGAGTATTTATAAATGAAATTATTGGTGATATGAAACGAGAATGATGAATGAGTTTATTATGATGATTTAAGAGTATTCCAGGGAGGAATAGCTCATGATTGGAATTGATTGGTAAAGTATGACCGTGGTCAGACTCAGGTTCCGCTCTATCCTGATATTCCGTGATTACGCCTTCTCATGTAGAGGAGGGTAACTCATGCGTGGGAATGGCAGAAGGTCCTTTAGCCTCAGGGTATTTCTATACCGAGGTGGTTCCACTAGACTAAACTCGGGTGGCGGTCTGTTGAGTGTATCCCAGCCAGGTCCACCCGGGTGCAGAGAGCGACGATGCTACATGGTTCATACCGTCTGGACAATGTCTAGAGAGATTGGTTATGATAATGTTACCGTTCGGTTTTTTTATATGGATATACTTGACTTATGATTTATGGTTGAGATATTGATGTATGTGATTCATGTGTATGTTTTAAAAGTATACTGAAAATGATTAATTAAATTTACATAAACTTACCCTTATTGTCCTGTCTTGTTCATGTACCGTTCGGTCTCTACCGTTCGGTCTCTACCGTTCGGTTTGTTCTCTTCACTGCAATGATCATCCTTTTGGGTGTGAGCAGAGGGTGATCATGGAGTTACGTTGGAAGACACACTGCAGGCTGAACATCCTATAGAAGCTACTCCGGAGAGCTGTGCTGGACCGTCTGTTCCTTAGTTTAGGTTCTACTGTTTACTTAATGTATGTATTCCGTTCGGTTAATCTTTTGTAAAACCGTTCGATTTTTGTTTGTAGTTGAATTAGAGTTGTACTTCTTGAGCAATTTTTAGTTTTATATGAAATTTCATATTTTTTTTCTATCTTGAATTTGATTCTCACTGTTCTTTATTATTGTTTATGTTAATCTTCTAAATAAATTTTAGCTTTTGCTATACATTTATTGGGATGTTAGATAAACTGGACCAAAGTAGTATTTGTGTATTTGAAAGAGAAGTTTTGTGTATTTGTGTGTTTAATTTAAATTTTGTGATAGTATTTTTTATTCAGCTACTTACGTGCTTAGTAGTGTATTTATACTGTGACAAGTTTTGTGCTTACGTGCTTAGTAGTGTATTCCAAGAATACACAGTTATATTGGCAAACCCAAAGGCCCTCGAGGAAAGAGTTTAGATAATTGCTACAAGAGATAATCCGTGATAATATTAGTAATTTTTCATTTTATATTTTAATCTAATTTTATTAATAGTGTTATTATGTAATTTATTTGTGTTATTTATTTCATGAATTAAGGATCAAAATGAATATATTAGTGAAGTTTTAAAATGTAAATTTTAAAAGAATTATTTTTTAAATGGTTAAATCATTTTATTAATCTTTATTTTTATAACGAAATCACGAATTGATTTTTGTATTTTTATTTGTTTTAATTTAGTTTTTAATTTGAAAATTTTGTTGTAACAAGATCTTTTTCATTAGTATTATACTAATACCATTAGAAAGATGTCATTTATCAGTTCATAGTTTTTTTATTATTTTTATATTTATTTTTAATTTTAAAAAAGATTGTGACATGTTAAACTAACATCCATTAACGATGATGATAGTGTGATGTGATAATAACAGTATTATGGGTCAGTGTCATGTCATTTATCATTATATTAATCTTAATTTGATCATGTATATTTATTTTGTCTCCATCTTAATTTATTTAAATTAAAAAATTTGGTCTCTCTTCAAATTGAATCAAAATTTAAATTTTATATAAATATTATTCAAATATTTTTATTAAAATTAATTTTTTTTATTAAATATTTGTAACATATTTATATTTATATTTTACAATGAATTTTATTTAAAATTATTTTAAAATTGTTAAATAGAAGGTAATGTTAATAGAAAAATATTACAAATTAATTTCAACTAAAAAATATACTAAACTTGTTTATCAATTATATTTTATAAAATAAAATAAATTTATCTACTTTTTCAATTCTTTTAAATCATTTTATATTTTTAAAATATGTAAAATTTAATATTTTTATACAAAGGTTAGAATTGGTTTAAAATATTAATTTTAAAAATTCAAATGTAAAATTTAAAATAATTTTAAAACATTTTATAACCATTTAAAACAAATATAATTTTTGAATGTAGGTGAAGTAACAAATAAACATTATTCGTACTGGATCATTATCTCCATGTACCTAAGAATGCATATTAACATTTTAAATTAAGAATTTATTAAATATTATTTTATAAAGTTATCATGATTGGAAAAATTTTCTTTATTTTCTTTTTCCAATTTGAACACTCATGATGTCACTAGCATATGAAAGAAGTTGACGAAGAGTGGGAAAGACGCGGTGTAAGATCTCAATAAATATAAATTGAAACTATGCATATATTCAGGAGTTATCAGTAATAATATGATAAAATAGTGAAATAATTTTAAGAACAGGAGCTAGAATAACCTTAAAAATTAAAAATGTACAAGAACTAGAAATCTAATACAATTTTGCTGCTTAAACCGAACGGTTGTTAATTTAACTTAAGACTGAACGGTATTACAAAAAGAATATTTATTCCGAACGATTTCCCAAAATACTAGCTAAACCGAACGGTATCTAAACAACTAATTTCATAAAATCTATTTACATAACATCTATTAAACGGGCGGTCCTTCATTAGCTTCAGGATCAGCACACTCCAAAGCTTCTTCCAACAAATCCACATCACCTTCTGCTCACACCCAAAGGATGATCATTGCAGTGAAGAGGACGAACGGTAATAGAAAACATGACGAGAAATAAGGGTAAGCTTAGGTAATTTAAATAATCAAATCACCACATTTCAACATAGCAGTTAAATGATCAAAACAACACATTCAATCATATATTTCACATACAAGTATTGAAGTTAAAGACCAAGCATATACAATATCATAATCGACCACTTTTGAGACTGTTCGGACTGTATGAACCATATAGCTCATTGTTTCTAGCACCCGGCGTGGTGTAATAACTGAGATACACTCAACAGCTGCCACTCAAGGTTAGTCCTAAAACGACCATCTGGTCTTATGGTCGCGGACCTCCTGCCATTCCCACACATGAATTACCCTCTTCTATATGATGAGGAGCAACCACGAAATATCAGGATAAAAAACGAAGCCAGAGTCTGACCATAGTCATACTTTACCAATCATCACCAATCATGAGACATTCCTCCTTGGAATTCTCTTACACAACCATGTTACTCATTTCATAACAGAATATCATCAAAATAATCAATCCGAATAATATAGTAAAAATAACACTCATGATCCAAACTTAAAAGAAGTAATTCAATGGCCCATAAAACCTAACCGAACGGTAAGAATAATCTCACTCAAGAATCATGACTGAACGGTCATGTAATATGCTAGCTTTAGTTTAAGCCGAATACTGTTTAAAATCCAACCCATGTGACATTCTCATGGAAAGATAAAGACTTAATCATATTACTATAACTTTGACCGAGCACTTACAACTTTGGTCGAACGCTTTACAATCGGATGAAGTTCTCTTCAAGAAATCAAGTGTCAGTACAAAACCGAGCACTCTTTAAAGGATCGAGTGTCCGCAAAAGCGAACACTCTTAGAAATAATATTTTTAGTATAAACCGAGTACCTCAAAAATTAAGTGTTAGTCTATGACCGAGCACTTCAAAGACCGAGTGTCAGTACACACCAAACACTCGTTCAGAAATAACAGACGTATAGAAAGATTAATTAGATGAATATTTATATTTAACCAATAGAAAATCGATCAGTCATCAACTGAAATCCCCTTCAGAAGAGAATTCAGTCAAGACTGAACGTACTAAGGGAACAACCAACCGGTCATAAATGAATCTCGGTCACAGTTACAGAATTTAGCAGAGTTATGAATAAACCTACTTCTACCCAGTTCTTGACAAATTAACAAACATCCTTTCATCCAAACAAACATGCAATGTCACCAGATCAACCAATTCATTTCACATAAGATCATTCAAACTTATAATAGCCAAAAATAACTAATCATAATTAAATTACAAGCTTCCCTTACCCCTAACCGATCGGCTAAGTATCTGCAGCAGAATGTTCCCCCTTGAACTTTTATGTTCTAGAATCCCTAATACCCATTACCCAAAGAAGAGACCAAAATATGATCAAAATTCTTGTTAAGAAGAAGTAGATGAACGCATGCAGCTAAAGTTTAGCTTGTATGTGCTAGAAAACAGGTTTCTTAAGAAGGAGAGAAACTTACCTCCTTAGAACCAGAATCTGATCGGTGCAACTGAAAGATCATGACACCGAAATTGCTTAGATGATGGTTGAATGATGATCGAAAGAAGAAAAGGGTTAGAATTTGTGGAGAGAAGGAAAGAAATTCTAGAGGGAAGGAGGAGAGTTTGAGTTTCAGAAATTTTGGAGAAGAAAGTTGCATGCAGAGAAGTGGCACCGAAATTTGAAATCCCAACTTAAATACTACCGTAAAAAACTGAACGGTCCACTCCCTGATTGTCACTTGTCTTCCACTTCTCCGAAATTCACACTCCTTGCTCGGCCACCTGGATTCCACTATGCTGGGGAATTAAATGGACGTGACATTTTCCCCAACAACAAAAATTTTCGTCCTCGAAAATTAAAACTTACCCGAGAACAAGTGAGGATAAGACTTCTTCATCTCTTCTTCTAATTCCCAAGTAGAATCGCCAGTTCTGTTGTCCCATATGACTTTGACAAGTCTAGTAGCTTTCCCACTGGGCCGCTTGGTTAATATTTCATCAACTTTGACCGGTTGCACCACTATTGATAAATCTTCCTTAATTTGCATATCTTCAGCTTCAAGTACATTTGAAGGATCAGGTACGTACTTCCTAAGCTGAGAGACGTAAAAGACTGCGTGTAGGTTGGATAATTGGGGTGGTAAGGCTATCTCGTAAGCTACCGATCCTATGCGCCTCAAAATTTGGTACGGACCAATGAATTTAGGAGATGACTTCTTTGGCCGAATGGCTCTACCGACACCAGTCGTTCGGTTTAGTCTAAGAAATACATGATCTCCTATAGAAAATTCCAAAGGTTTTCTCCTTCTATCAACATAAGACTTTTGCCTGCTTTGAGATGTATTCAACCTCTCTTGGATCAACTTCACTTTTTCAGTCATTTGCTGGATGATCTCAGGTCCAGTCAACAATGTTTCAACTTTTTGAAACCAACACAAGGGCGTCCTACACTTTCTGCCATATAGAGCTTCGAACGGTGCCATTCCGATGCTGGATTGGAAACTGTTATTGTAAGTAAATTCTGCTAACAGCAAGACTTCATCCCAGACTCCTAAATGATCCAGGATACAAGTTCTGAGTAAGTCTTCAAGCGTTTGGATTGTCCTTTCGGAATGATCGTCCGTTTGTGGGTGATAAGCTGAGCTCATTTGTAGCTTGCTTCCCATCTCTTGTTGTAGTGCTTGCCAGAATCAAGAGGTGAATCTGGGGTCTCGGTCAGATATTATGCCGGACAATACTCCATGCAACCGAACCACTTCTTTGATGCAAAAGTTGAGCCAACTTCGTCATAGACATCTTCAAATTGATTGCGAGGAAGTGTACGCTTTTGGTTAACCGATCGACTATGACCCAGATAGAATCATGGTTTCTGACCGTATGGGGCAAGTGTGTCACAAAATCCATAGCAATGCTATCCCACTTCCATTCTGGAATCTCCAATTGCTGTAGTAGACCGTTCGGTCTCTAGTGTTCAGACTTGGCTCTTTGACAGGTTAAACAAGAAAATATAAATCGGGCGACATCACTCTTCATTCCAGGCCACCAAAAGGATTTCTTGAGGTCTTGGTACATCTTATTCATGCCTGGATGTATACTCAATCGACTCTGATGACCTTCCTCAAGAATTAATCTTTTCAACTCTCCATCATTTGGGACGCACGTCCTACCTCTGAATCGTAAGAGACCGTCCGTCCCCGTACTGAAATCTTTTTCTTGTTTTGAACCGGACGTTCCTCTTACCTTTTGCAATTCTTCATCAGCCGCTTGCTTCTCTTTGATTCGATCAACCAAATCACTTGACAGTCTAAGATTGCAGCACTGGATAGCATTTGGTTCCAACTCACAATGCAATCTTAAGTCTCTAAAACTCTCAACTAAATTCAGTTCTCGGACCATCACTGTTGAGATATGAACCACTTTTCTACTCAGAGCGTGCGCTACAACATTGGCCTTTCCAGGACGGTATAGTAACTCGAACTCATAGTCCTTCAAAAACTCCATCCACCTTCTTTGCCTCATATTCAATTCCTTTTGATCAAATAAGTATTTGAGACTCTTATGATCACTGAACACTCGGAATTGAGCTCCATCAAGGTAATGCCTCTAGATCTTTAGTGCAAAGACTACTGTCGCTAGCTCTAGGTCGTGTGTGGTCGTGTGTGGGGTAATTCTTCTCGTGCACCTTTAACTGCCGAGAGGCATAAGCCACCACCTTTCCTACTTGCTTACTTCGGTTTGCTGATGTCAGGAATTACTAGCACTGGAGTACTCGTCGGCTTTTGTTTTAATTCCTGAAAACTGGATTCACACCGATCGGTCCAAACGAACGGTTGATCCTTTCTCGTTAGCTGGGTTAACGGCGCTACAATCTTAGAGAATCCTTCAATGAACCGCCTATAGTAGCCGGCCAATCCAACAAAGCTCCTTACATTAGCGACCAAACGGGGAGTCTCCCATTTAAGCACAACCTAAACTTTAGCCGGACCCACTACAATACCACCAGCCGATATCACATGCCCCAAAAACTGCAGTTCCTCCATCCAGAATTTACACTTTGATAACTTTGCATATAGGTTTCTTTCTCTTAACACTCTGAGCACTATCCTCAAATGCTCTTCATGCTCCTCATGGCTCTTGGAGTAGATAAGGATATCATCGATGAAAACCACCACAAACTTGTCCAGGAAGGGTCTAAAGATACGATTCATGTAGTCCATGAATATGGCTGGAGCATTAGTAACACCGAACGACATTACTACATACTCGTAGTGACCATACCGAGACCTGAAAGCAGTCTTCTGGACGTCCCCTTCCTTAACCAAAATTTGATGATATCTTGACCTTAAAACGCTTTACAATCGGATGAAGTTCTCTTCAAGAAATCGAGTGTCAGTACAAGACCGAGTACTCTTTAAAGGACCGAGTGTCCGTAAAACCGAACACTCTTAGAAATAATATTTTTAGTATAAACCGAGTACCTCAAAAATTAAGTGCTAGTCTATGATCGAGCACTTCAAAGACCGAGTGTCAGTACACATCAAACACTCGTTCAGAAATAACAGACGTATAGAAAGATTAATTAGATGAATATTTATATTTAACCAATAGAAAACCGATCCGTCATCAACTGAAATCCCCTTCAGAAGAAAATTCAGTCAAGACCGAACGTAGTAAACCGATTGGTCATAAATGACTCTCGGTCACAGTTATAGAATTTAGTAGAGTGACGAATAAACCTACTTCTACCCAGTTCTTGACAAATTAACAAACATCCATTCAGCCAAACAAATATGCAATGTCACCAGATCAACCAATTCATTTCACATAACATCATTCAAACTTATAATAGCCAAAAACAGCAAATCATGATTAAATTACAAGCTTTCCTTATCCCTAACCGAACAGCTAAGTATCTGCAGTAGAATGTTTCCCCTTGAACTTTTCTGTTCTAGAATCCCTAATACCCATTACCCAAAGAAGAGACCAAAATATGATCAAAATTCTTGTTAAGAAGAAGTAGATGAACGCATGCATTTAGCTTGCATGTGCTAGAAAACAGGTTTCTTAAAAAGGAGAGAAACTTACCTCCTTAGAACCAGAATCTGATCGATGCAACTGAAAGATCTTGACACCGGAATTGCTTAGATTGTGGCTGAATGATGATCGGAAGAAGAAAAGGATTAGAATTTGTAGAGAGAAGGAAAGAAATTCTAGAGGGAAGGAGGAGAGTTTGAGTTTCAGAAATTTTGGAGAAGAAAGTTACATGTAGAGAAGTGGCACCGGAATTTGAAATCCCAACTTAAATACTGCCGTAAAAAACCAAACGGTCCACTCCCTGATTGTCACTTGTCTTCCACTTCTCCGAAATTCACACTCCTTACTTGGCCACCTTGATTCCACTATGCTAGGGAATTAAATGGACGTGACAAGCAGATTGCAACAAAAACAGAAACAACATAACAAAAGATAAATCTTGAGATAGAACTAAAGCGGAGTGAACGAGAGCAACAATGTGAGAGAATGCAAGAGAGCAAGACCAATGATAGAGAGGATGGTGGTTCGAGTTGGAATTCTCACACCAATTAAAGATAATGTTAAAACTTGATACACTCTACTAAAATGTACCAACTAAAAATACTCCTTCCATAAATTAGTTAACTCATATATATATATATATATATATATATATATATATATATATATATATATATATATATATATATATATAATGCAAACCTCCACTTACGCGTTAATAGTTCGCGCCAAAGAACCCGCGTAAAGGAAAAAGATTTGTTTATTTTCTTCCAATTGAACACGCTTCATGATTTCACTAACAGGAAAGAACGGATCCTTCCGACAACATTCACAACCCGCAAGTATTTTTCTCCGAAAGTTCATGAAAACCTCTCACACAGATAACGCCTGGGATCTACTTGACTCACTGGGTGTAATTGTAATTTTAGTTTAAATTCACTTTTTTTCTCTTTAGTTTCTTGGATGAAATTTTTGTCTTTATAAAGTTTTAATTAAAAATGTAACTTTCCGTTTTCGAAAATCGAACATTTTTTATTTGACTGTTAACATAAAATAAAATTTAACACAAAAAAAATTGCACACTGGCAAAATCATAAGGAACGAAAATAGATTTTTAGAGACGACTTCTAACATTTGCCGTATAAAAGAACCTATATTTTATTTGATTCACAGATACTTTTTTATAAATACAATTTTTTTTAATGACTATATTACTAGTGAGAATGATTGTGAGGTGTTGGGTTTCAAAAAAAATTACATTTCCCATTTTGTTTAGAGTACGAGTTCTCCGAAGATGAAGTTGGCACTTTTAGGTCAACAAGTTGTTTTGTTTTTTACTTGGAGACCAAAAGATAACCAGGATCACTTTAATCACAGTGAGGGGTTTCTCTCAACCAAAAACGGGGGGTCTCTGTTTGTGGTGGGTGAATTACTGGATGCAAACCTTGCTCATGCTGAACCAAATTCTAAGATGGCTGAAGAGGCCAAAGATACTGAGACTTGTATGTCTTGCCTCATCTGTTGTTGGATTGCTCTGTTATGCGCTCAGTTCCTCTTTCAGCTATTTACTGGGAAAGTGGAGCTGGTGGAAGATGCTTCTTTATATTGTTTTCAGCTTCATCATTTGCCTAGCCGTCTTGTTCACACCTGCAAGGTCGAGCTCCACCTCTCTCCGGTTGGAAGCTCATTTGGCATATTTGGTTCTAATAATCACTTCTGTTTATTCCTTTTTATTTGATAACGTGGTGAAGGGTAAACCTGATATATACAGTCTCATCTCTTGGGCTGCTTTTGCTACCATGTCGCTTGGCTTGTCAAATATCACTCAATTTGGATTCCAGATCGATCTGCTATATTTCTTCTGCGGAGCTCTAATAGTACAACTCATGAAGATCAAATTGTGGTTAGTCACTGTTGGAGCAGGTTTCACTTATTCTCTCCTCCAGCTTCGTCACTATCCGAGCGACACACAAGGGGAGAATCTTCAGCTCCTGAACCAAAATCAAGTGATCATTCAAGTCGATGATTCAGGAAGAATTAGTATTAGCAGTCCTGTTATCATGGAACAACAAGCTAATGCTGATGTCGGTAGTACTCTAGGCACCTCACCAGAAGATGGGGATCTTATTCAAAGCAATTCAACTTCACAAAATGGAAGCGTTGATGATGGTCTTTCCGTCCAACAACAGCTCATCAACTGTATAAAGGAGCTTGAAAAGGAGAATCAGATGCTTGTTCCCATGGTTTGTAGTCACGTGGACAAATATCTTAAAGCCGTGTTTGACTCCAACGACAAAGACAAGGACCAAACTCAAATGTTGGAAGTACCGGATACGGACGTCAACTTGGTGATGGATGCGCTTCCATTTGAAATTATAAGCCGCCTTAAAGAAATTGTGAAGCTGATTGTGGAAGGAGGTTTTACGGAGGAATGCAGCGACATTTACAGCAAATGGCGAAAGGAGTTTGCAGAACAGTGTCGGCGGGCACTTGGGTTGCAATTTCAAACGCCCAACGATGAGGACTTTGAGAAGTGGTTAAAAACGTGCAAGGCAACTTCGAAGATACTGTTTTACAATGAAAGGAGACTCTGCGATTACCTCTTTTCAGGGTTCTCTGTCGCTGCGGATGCCTTCTGTTAGTATCAAAGATAATTTTATTATTTTAAAACTTGGAAATATTGGATACAAGCACCACACTTTCTTTGTTTCTCACAAGCTCACAATATAATTTTCTCACTCCACTACCTCACGACACAAACACTTTCTAACTTCTTAATATTGCTATGCTCACTTCTTCTTCTCTATCTCTTGGCTTCTGCATTCTCCACGGTGCCTCAATTTATAATTGAGGAAAGGTATATGCTGCCAAACATGCACTGGAATATCACATCACACTAAAACTTTCGGTAGATTATTACAAACTTACAATTAATAATTCGGTAGACATTATTATAATCAAACAAGATTTTAGGTGGTAGTGGGATGCTTTCGGTGGGTTTCTTCTAGAATCTCATTTCTTTTGGTAGATATTTTCTATAAGCAGACAACTATCTTTGGTGCATTGGAAGACATGTGGGTTCCATTTGAGTTTATCTCACAAAACTTTCCCATAAACTCAAATGCTTATTTCTTTCATTCCAATCAGCTTTCTATATTCATGAAATAACTTTGTTGGTAACGGCTTTGTGAATATATCTGCAATCTGCTTCTTACTTTCTACATGTTCAAGTTCAATGCTTCCTTCTTTCAGTTTTTCACGGATGAAGTGAAAACGAACATCAATATGTTTGCTTCTCTCATGGTTTACTGGATTCTTTGCTAACTCAATTGCAGATCTATTATCTACTTGGATTAACACCTTTTCTTCTTGCATTATTTCCATATTTTTCAGCAGATTTCTCAGCCATATTGCATGTCGGACACTTAAAGATGCTGCCACATACTCAGCCTCACATGTGGATAGCGTCACAATTGGTTGCTTCTTTGATAACCAAGTAAATGCAGTATCTCCCATGAAGAACACATAGCCAGTCGTGCTCTTTCTATCATCTATATCTCCACACCAATCACTGTCTGAATATCCACTAAGACAATAATTATTTGACCTGGTGTACAATAATCCCAAAGACGTGGTTCCCTTTACATACCTTAGTATCCGCTTCAGTGCTTTCCAATGAGAATATCTTGGCTCCTCCATAAATCGGCTTGTGATTCCCACACTCAGCATTAGATCTGGCCTTGTGTTTGTCAAGTACCTCAGACTTCCGATTAAGCTGCGATACATGCTTCTATCAACTCGGTCTCCATCTTCGTGTTTGGACAATTTTGTTCCAGGTTCCATAGGAGTAGAAACCGAATTGCACTTCATCATCTTCGCTTTCTTCAATATCTCCTCAGCATACTTCTTTTGAGACACAAAAATTCCTTTCGTGCTTTGGTCCACCTCCAGGCCAAGAAAGTACTTCATAACACCAAGATCAGTCATCTCAAATTCATTTTTCATCACCTTCTTAAACTCTGCGACCAACTCATTTCTGCTTCCCATGAAAATCAAATCATCTACCTATAAGGCAACGAACAACATATCTCCTTTGTCTTTCTTCAGGTATAGAGCATGCTCATACGGACACTGCTCATAACCATTCTTCTTGAAGTAGGTGTCAATTCTCTCATTCCAGGCTCGAGGAGACTGTTTCAAGCCGTACAATGCTTTTTTTAACTTCAACACCTTTTTCTCTTCACCTCTTCTCATGTAACCAAGAGGTTGTTCCACATAGATATCTTCTTTTAAAATTCCATTCAAAAATGCAGATTTCACATCCATTTGCTGTATCTTCCATCTGTGTTGTGCTGCTAGAGAAAATAGCAGTCAGATTGTCTCCATTCTTGTTACTGGAGCAAATACTTCATCATAGTCAATTCCTTTCTGCTGTTTGTAACCTTTCACAACGAGACGAGCTTTGTAACGTTCTACATCCCCATCTGCATTGATTTTCTTCTTGTATACCCATTTCAAGCCAATTGGTTGAGCTCCTATGGGCAGATCTGTCAGCTCCCACGTTTCGTTCTTTTCAATTGAGCCAATTTCTTCATCCATTGCTTTCTTCCATCTATCATCGAGCACGGCCTCTTCAAATTTGACATCTTCTGCTCCTGCCAACAAACATATTACATGTACCTCATCAGTGGAGTTATAAATGTCTTGTAAGCTTCGAGATCTAAGTTGCACATGTTCATCTTCTTCATCAGAATAATCATTGATTCTCTCAGTTATTGCTGAGTTCTCTCCTCCAGAATCTGAGTTCCATGTGATCTTCTCCTTCATGTTGTCCCATCTCCATTCACTTTCCTCATCGACTTGGACATCTCGACTTACAACAATCTTTTCTGTAATTGGGTTATATAGTTTGTTTGCTTTTGCTTTTTCATCGTACCCAATAAAAACATATCTCTTACTTTTGTCTTCTAGTTTTGTTCTGTGCTGATTTGGAACATGGCCATAAGCTATGCTGTCGAAAATCCTGAAATGATTGACACTCGGCTTTCTCCCACTCCATGCTTCTTGTGGAGTCATCCCATCCAGTTTAGTATGTGGACACCTGTTTTGTACATAAACTGCACATTGTACTGCTTCCGCCCAGAACTTCTTTGGCATATTCTTCCCTTTAAGCATTGTGCGAACCATATCAAGAATTGTCCGATTCTTCCTTTCAGCAACACCATTCTGTTGTGGTGAGTATGGAGCTGTAAAGAATCGTTTTATCCCATGTTCTTCACAGTATTCATTAAACTTTGTCGAAGTAAATTCACCTCCCCTGTCTGATCGAACAACTTTTATCTGTTTACTGGTCTCCTTCTCCACCATTAGTTTGAACTTCTTAAATTCATCAAATGCTTCTGATTTCTCCTCTAAGAAATATACCCAAGTCTTCCAAGAGAAATCATCTATGAATGAAATAAAGTATTTTTTACCACTGAATGAATCAGGAGAGATTGGTCCACACAGATCAGTGTGTATCAAACCGAGTTGTTCTTCTGCTCTGTATTCAGCTGACTTCGGAAACCTAGTCCTCGGATGTTTTCCGAGTACACACTCTTCACAGAACCTTTTTTCAAATTTTATTCGAGGTAGTTCGCGTACTAACTGCTTCTCTGATAGTTCGGTCAGTCCTCCAAAGTTCAAGTGGCCAAATCGGAAATGCCATAACATGGCTTCATCCTTCACATCAAGCTTCAGACACTTGTTTTTCAGAATATTCAGCTCCAACTTATACATCCGGTTTTTCTTCATCTCTACTCGTGCAATCAGACGACCACTTTTATCTTTCAAATACAGTACTCGATCTTCTATCAGGACTGAGTTGCCTTTCTCCATCATTTGACCCATGCTCAAAATATTACTTTTTAACTCGGGAACATAGTAGACATCTCTTATTTCTCCAATCCGTCCATCCTTTTGCAAGTGCCGGATTGTCCTGCGTCCTTTTACAGCCACCTTGGAATCATCTCCAAATGAGACATGTCCGGTTTCAACCTTTATGAGTTCGTTGAACAAACTCTCATCTCCGCACATGTGGTTGCTTGCTCCCGTGTATAAATACCAAACCGAATTATTTGAACAGTTCAGCATAGGCTGAGCTTCTGGGCCTTTGGACATCAACAAAATCCCAATTTCTTCACTGGTTTCCTCAGTAAGCAAGTTTGTTTCGTTTTTCTTTTCAGCCTGACAAAATTTTGCTATATGGCCTGGCTTCCCACATTTATAGCAACTTCCTGATTTGCACTCGTTTGCATAGTGGCCAATTTTGCCACACTTGAAGCATTCAACTCCTGACTTAGATCGACTTCCTCGACCTCTTCCTTGACCACGACCACACCAATTATGTTGTTTGGTCTGTTCTGTGTCAGCTTCAAATTCACCTCTGACACGTCCACCTCTGCCACGTCCACTTCGTCCTCGACCACCTCTTTCTCTACCTCTAAAAGCTTGGCCCTGATTGTTCCGAGCTCCTTTAAAGTCAAGCTGCACTTGTAGTGCTTGGTCAAGAGGTTCTTTCATTTTTCTTCTCCTTTGTTCATGGGCCTTAAGTGACCCAGTAAGCTCTTCAACTGAGAGTGCTGAGAGGTCCTTTGATTCTTCGATAGCGCATACTATGCTTTCGAAATCATCTGTTAATGATCTCAAAATTTTCTCTACCACCCGGTTGGCTGGTAACTCTTCTCCGTTCTTGCGGATTTGATTTGCCACCGCTTCCACCAGAGATATAAACTCGGTTACTCTTTCTTTCTCCTTAATTCTCAAGCTTTCGAATTCTCCTCTGAGAGTTTGAAGCCTAACTTGCTTGACTCGGTTGTCTCCTTTGTATACTTTCTCCAGAATCTGCCATGCTTCTTTTGAAGATTTTGCATTTACTATCTTCTCAAAGCCAGATTCGTCTACAGCTCGATACAGTATGTACAAAGCTGATTTATCTTTCACACGCGTTTTCTTCAGCGCAGCGAGTTGGGCAACCGTCTGCTCCTCATCTTCTTCGGGCTCTTGGTACCCGTTCTCCACTACATCCCACACATCTTGGGATCCAAGAAGAGCTTTCATCTGAACACACCAGTTGTCAAAATTGACTTTCTTTGTCAACTGAGGAAGGGACACACTGTTTGCAAGGTTTGCCATTTCTCACTTTTTTTACTCGAACACTCAGACTCAGAAAAACTCTGATACCAATTTGTTAGTATCAAAGATAATTTTATTATTTTAAAACTTGGAAATATTGGATACAAGCACCACACTTTCTTTGTTTCTCACAAGCTCACAATATAATTTTCTCACTCCACTACCTCACGACACAAACACTTTCTAACTTCTTAATATTGCTATGCTCACTTCTTCTTCTCTATCTCTTGGCTTCTGCATTCTCCACGGTGCCTCAATTTATAATTGAGGAAAGGTATATGCTGCCAAACATGCACTGGAATATCACATCACACTAAAACTTTCGGTAGATTATTACAAACTTACAATTAATAATTCGGTAGACATTATTATAATCAAACAAGATTTTAGGTGGTAGTGGGATGCTTTCGGTGGGTTTCTTCTAGAATCTCATTTCTTTTGGTAGATATTTTCTATAAGCAGACAACTATCTTTGGTGCATTGGAAGACATGTGGGTTCCATTTGAGTTTATCTCACACCTTCTTCGACAAGGTTTGCAAGGAACTGACGATTGGACTAGTGAGTTTTGCCGATACCACCATGACAACTGGGAATTTGCCGAATATTATGTTCAACATTGTCCCTAAAATGTCGGAGCAATTGGGCGAGTTGATACCGGAATTCATCTCGCCGGTTTTGTTTCCCAAATATTCGTTTGTAAATGATATTCAATACGTTCTGCAAAGATTGGCTATGCTAAACAAGTTGACGAAACTTACTTATCCCGACAATGTGCAGGCACCTGTTACCGATGGAGGGCTTCATCTGATTACTAAGAAAGCAATGGACCACATCCATACAATGTCTAAAGGTAAGATAAAGCAAAGGTTTGACCAAACTTACCGCATCGGAAATTCATTTTGGGTGGTGATAGAAAGGATGATTGAGTTGTTAGAGAGCGAATTGGAAGCCAAGTCTAAAGACTACTACGCCGACCCTGCATTGGGCTCTGTTTTTATGATCAACAATCTCAGCTACATAGAACAAAAGACGCATGATTTGAAATTTGACGATGATTGGTTTCGACAAAACACAGCAAAGGTGGAACAAAACTACAACCTGTATCTAAGAAGTTCGTGGAATAAGATGGTGGAGTTTTTGAAGGTTGAGACGAATGAGTTAGCGGAGGCTGATGTGGTAGCGGAGTTAATGATAGAAAAGCTCCATTTGTTCAACCTGCACTTTGAGGAGACATGCACAACTCAATCTACATGGACCGTCTCTGATAAGCTAGTGAAGGAACGAATTATAAAATCCATAGAGGAGATTTTGTTGCCAGAATATGGAAAGTTTTGTGACAGGTTTCGAGTTGTTTTTGGTAATCAAGCTTATCATTATATTAAGTTTGGATTTCTAGACATTCAAAATTGTCTCAGCCATTTGTTTCTTCTAGATGATGAGATGACTCTGGAAGACAAGAAAACTGTATGAAGTTTTTGCAATAATTTAAAATACAAAATTTCATTGTCATACGTGAAGTTTATAAAATGCGTTTTACTGTTTTTCTTTAATTTTTAGTTAGTATCTCCTTTAAACCATCTAATTTCTAACATATTCTGTAATTATGATCTTTTATATTTGTCAATAGTCACTTTCGTCCAAAGAAAATACTTTGTAATGAACTCGTAATAATTATTTGTTGTAACAATGACACTTTCTTTGCTTATCTTTCGTCTATGTCATTTTCTTAATATCAATGTATTTATATATGTTAAAAAGAAATTACCATCCTAAAAGACACGGTAAATGTTTTTGTAAATAATAAAAGACTTAAATGCTTACTTGGTTCCTATATTTAGTGATAATTTTCATTTTAGTACCCGATTTTAAAAGTGTAAACATTGGATCCCTATGTTATCAAAATCGTATAATTAAAGTCATTTTCGTTAACTTGGTAGGAACGACGTTAAATGTTAATTGATGAGGCAAAATACATTTCCAACGTGGAAAAATTTAAATACTTTTATTTATTTACCTTAACCAATTTAATTATTAATTTTCATTCCTTCTCATCCCAACAAAACCAAACCCTCATTTTCTCTCTCTGTTTTCCTCTTTTTCTTGTTTGTGTCAAACATGACGATGATGATGGGATTCCTGTGGAGGGCAAAGTCTGTGGGTCGAATCCCATCCTGGCGGTGGCGATGCGCCGGAGGTCCACCAAGGTGGGGGTGTTGCAGGTGGTGGAGGTTGACATGGCGGAGTACAACGTGGCGCTGAAGCACTTCGATGACCTAATCCACAGGATCATCGTGAAGAAGGCCACTCTGGACTGGCTACCCTTCGTGCCTAGTTCCTTATTTTGGGTCCCGCCGCAACCATCGCCTACCAACGTCGTCTACCTCGTCCACAAACTCACTCTCGAAGACGATCTTCCCAACGATTCCCCTCTCCTCTCCACCCTCCGCAGTTGGCCCTTGTCGAATTGCTTCATTAATGGTGACTACCCTTCTCTCAAAATCTCGTTTTCTGCCCTTTTGTCCAATTGGGTCTTTGGATAAACTATAAAAATTGTCTTTTTTTTCTTTTTGGTTGTATTTTGGGGATTCGAGGAAATTGAGAAAAGGTGTGGGTTTCTGGCTGTGTTTTTTTCTTGTTGATTGATTTCATCATTTGGGGATGGTGTTTGTTTCGGATTTAGAAAAACTTAGGTATTAACCATCTCTTCTGCAGAAACTGGCTGGCAAAAATGTAAGCTTCTCATGTGCATTCCTCTAACCCTTCAAATCAAGGAAATTATGGGCCTTTCCCTGCTCCACCTTTGCCTTTTCAACCACATCAAGGAGTTTATGTGAGTTCTGTTATCGCAATAGACCTTTGCCAGTCCTTCATGGGAACGAAATCTACGAACGAGCTTGACAAACTAGATCGGAGACAATAACAACCTGCAGAAAACCAGAACTACATCGCAAGGCCAAGGAGAATGAAGCAGCGCCAGGATTTCTGTGGAAGACAAAGGAGCAACCTGTGAGAGAAAAGAACAAGAATTGGGGATTTATTTCCCCAATTAAAAACCCTAAACTTTCAATATACACGAAACCCAAACTCTGTGTGCCACGTCAACTGAATTTAGGCCAACTAAATGCCATGTCAACATTTCTTGCACAACTCATATTCACAATAACTTCAACATTATCAATTTTAACACCGTTAAACAGATAGGACTGAAGTCAAACAATTTTGATAACATAGGGACTCAATGTTTACATTTTTAAAACCGGGTACTAAACTGAAAATTACCACTAAACATAGGGACCAAGTAAGCATTTAAGCCATAATAAAAAGGTTTAATGTCTTCGGAGGTCCCTATTTCTACAATTCGTATCAATTGGGTCCTCGTATTTTGGAAGTGCTCAATTGGGTCCCTATTTTAGTAAAATTGAGTCAATAATACTCTTGCCGTTAATTGTTGTGAACGGCGTTAACTTTCGTGCCGGGTGGCATGCTGATGTGTCATTTAATAACTACGTGGCAAAGTGAGGTGTGGAATTAATTTATTTTTGTCAATGATAAGTATGAAAAATTACATGTTTTCAGACTTATTAATTAGCTCAAATTTGTATTTATTTATGAAATAATGTGTTTTCCTCTTTTAAAATTTGTAATTAGAAGTAGGAAAGTTGTGTAGTAAATTGTACAGGAATTTATACATCAAAGTGGAATGTTGTCAGATGTTTCTCGCTAAGCGCAAGCTTAAATTCGCAGAGCCAGCAGGAAGAAATTCGCACAACGCACCATCACCTGTGCGTTAAGCGAATAACCCCAGTTAAAGAAACAACATTTAAAGAAAATTCGCACAGTGCATGATAGGTGTGCTCTGAGCGAATTAATTAAATCAGAATTTGCTTTTAAGTTCGAGACAGACATAAAGAAAGAAGGCCTGACAGAAGTTCCGGACAAAGGAAAGAAACGAAAACATCTCAGGAACTTCTGGAGACTACTTCAAGTTATCAAGACACCATTTTTGGAAGGGATTGCTTCAAATGTGTACGTTCTAGATGACTAGGAGTAGTTAAATTTCTCTTTCGTTGGTGGGATTGGATGTAATGAACTCACTATGATGTAATTTTCCTGTTCAATATATCGTTGTTCGTTCCTATGCTCTCTTTCTTGAATTTATTATCATTGTATGGAAATATAATGTTATTTGAATGTTTATGATTAACTGAAAGTAATTTTGAACATGAACATAGATAGAGCACCTAAGTAATTTGGGATCTAGGGATAGACTCAATAAACTTGGTCATTCTTAGCATCAGACTTAATGCAAATTGTATGTTAAATTGACTAAGGGATTAACAGTTTGATATTAATTTAGATCTAGTTGCTAAGAGATTATGACTAGTATACCTTGATGTGAATGTTTGAATGAAATAATGAAATATTGAGAGTTTTATATCCATATGATTCATGAAACCCAATTCCAATGAAGTTTCTTTTAAATATAAATTCCTGACACACCAGCTGTTTGATAAAATACCAAAAAGAGTTTCTTGTGTTGTTTTGTGTATTTTGATGTCTAACTGAGTTGTAAAAGGAAGAATTGTCATGTGTTGCACAAGTCCCTTAGGAGAACGATACTTTACTTATTCACTGTATTACTTGTAACGATTTGGTATACTTGCCAAAAAGTTATCAAGTTTTTGGTGCCATTGCCGGGGACTTGTGTTCCAACACAAGGCAATTTGGGCATTTGTGACTCTTTTAGACTTTGTTGTGAATTTTCCTTTTAAATGTTGTTTTGTATGCAATTTGCTTTATTTTTGAAGACTTTCCATTGATTTAGTTTGAACTTAATGCGTGTCTCAAGTACGCCTTAGAGCATGATCTAGTTGTTGGAAGATCCTAGGGATGGGATTTCAATAGCCGAACTAGCTAAATCAGTCAAAAACATGAATTCAACACGGAACGTCGTTCGTTCACCTCTCATCACAGGCCACCAGCTCCCACTACCCGAGTGGCTTCGTTGAAGAGATCTGCGTCGACTCCTCGTCGTGCCATCATCTCAACCCTTTCTCCGACAACCATCTTTCGCTCCGCCGATAAGGATTTCACTGTCGCCGCCGCGATGTTGCTGGAAACCACTCCCCCTTTAACCCGTCATCGTTCTCCAGGGCACACTGCAAGACTAGTGATGACAAAAGAAAGTTTCAAGGTAGTCGGGAAAGGGGGTGGTTTTTTGGCAGCAGAGATTTGAATAGGTGAGAAATATACAATTTTGTTTTTGCATTGAATGGTCCTCCACAACCCAGTTCCACAGCTTCAGTCTATCTAGGGAATTTGGCCTTTCGTGTGAAAAATTCCATATCTCAACCAGCTTTTCTGTTGTGAATCTGTAATGTAAATTTTTTGGGTTACAAATCTAGTGCAAATTGATGATTCATTCTACTAATTTTTCTCTTCCGCTACAGAGAAGAGACGTAGGGTGCCTTCTACTTATAATCGATTCATTAAGTATGTAGTCTCCGGCCTTTGTTCTTTTAAAATCAACCTCCTTGCTTCTCCCTAGTTACTGTGATATAGTTTCTGTATTTGTAAAGGGGCTCAAATTGTCTAGAAGGCATTTTTTTCAATGGAACACTTTAACCATTGATTTTCCCCAATGTTCTGAGTGTTTAATTTTCCTAAGGAATTTAGCATGGATATTGTTGTGCATATCTGCATTGGGCACTATCTTTGGGAATGTAGCAAAACGACCTATCTGTGTAGTAGTTGTCATTAGAGATGGATTAGAATATGACTTCAACCTTCTCGAGGGTTTTGCAGTGGGTGGTGCCATGGAGATGCTGTCGAGGACTGTAACGTGGTGTGAAGGTTTTGGGGGTTTGATGTTTAGGGTTTGGGGGACAATAGATTTGGGGTGGCGTGTGGGTTGCGGAGGTAAGAGGGGGATGGAGAGGCTGTGAAGAAAAGACCCATGAATGAGGTTTAGTTTGATAGAAATAATGTTTAATCGAATAAATCCACATAATAACCTTATATGTGCCACGTTACACATAAAGGATACCTCAGCATGCCACCTCGCAAGAAAGTTAACGTCGTCCATAGCAATTAACAGCAAGAGCTTTATTGACTCAATTTTACCAAAACAGGAACCAATTGAGGACTTCCAGAATACAAGGATCCAATTGATACAAATCTGCAGAAATAGAGACCTCCGAAGACATTAAATGTAATAAAAATTGTACAATGATAGTTGTCTTTTGAATCATCATTGAGTGAAAAACAATAATAGTTTTCCATTGAGTGAAAAACAATAATAGTTTTCCATTGAGTTGTTATTAAAATGATGTTTTTAACAATTATTTGAGAAAAGATCAAAATCTTATGATTTTATTTAATTGTTAAAAATAACTAAGTGTAAAATTATGTTTCGTCTGATTGATAATATTCAATATCGACAACAAATAATAAAAGAAGCATAAATGATATAACACTATATATCCTGTCTTAATTTATGTACAATAGAACATTCTCATATGATAAAAATACATAGAAGTAAAGTAACATCGTATAACATAGAAAATATATAAATACGTATTCTATGCATTGTAGAGAAAGTTTATCACTTTCATTTGTCAAAAATATTTGTTGGCTAAAAGACAATATATCATAAGATTTCTCTAGCAAAGAGATAACGATGTTTTTTTTTTCCACCAAATTCCTGAGTAAAAAATTATCTAACTCTGGAATAAACTGTCAACTTCATATAAATTGTATTTTAAGATTAAACAAAAAAATGTACACTCTCCTATAAAAAGAATAAGTACATTAAGCCATTGAAATGTTAAGATAAGGTAAGAACATTTATTCGTGCATGGAGTGCATTAAATGCATCCCTCACAATGAAGCTCCTCAAGGAAACACTAGTGGAAAAACGTTGTTTAACGTTGGTTATATTGGGCTTTGAACGTCAGATACAAGACCGACGTCTATTCGAGTGACGTTAATTACACATCGGTCAGGACATATCCGACGTCTATGTAGATATCGGATGTGTACATCACCGACGTCTACATAGACGTCGAACATTGTTACAAGAGACGTTTATATAGATGTCTGACTTGACCAGATGCGACGTGCATTCATCTAGTTTCGATCCATACTATGTTCGTAATATACTTCATCATTTTCAATTTTTTAACTCTCATAAGGTTAGGCCCTACCCATTCAGAAAAATATTTTTAATAAATTGCTAAGACATGTGCAAAGAAGTCTACATCATAAATTTGGTAAAATTTCGGCAGCATTTTGCATTGGTCTCCGAAATACATGAAATGAGAGTAGTCAAGGATGACCACAATCAAATATGCATCCGGAGAACAACACAAATAATGATTTGAAATTTCATCACTCTTATGCACAAACTCCAACGTACATGTTAAAGCAAATTTATGAAAAATAATTTTCCCAAACTGTCCAATTGAACAATTCAAAATTTAATACAAACGATTAAAAGATTAATTTGTGTTAAATTTCAAACGGGAACTAAGTTTCATTGAGTGATTTGATAGTAATTAATAATCGAACAATCCAATTATAATAACACAATTAAACTTCATGACATGCATATATTAAAAAGCCAATAACACATGCATACCTAAAAGCAAATATGAAATCATACAAAAAATCCAATTAAATGCATATTCACAAAAGCCAATAACATGCATACACAAAAGCCAATTTCGTCCATAAAAATTTAGTTTTCATCAAAGAAGCTAACCTTTTTAGCAGATTAAAATAACAATGGAGGGAAATGAAGGAGTGCACGCCCAAAAATAGTCCACAACGCAGGCCAAAAATGCTCAAAAACACAGACGAACAAGATGCCAAAAACTGCAACAAAATGCAACGGAATGTAATTTTAATCAGTTCAAATGAAAGAATTTTCATCAAAGGCTAATTTAATCAGAGTAAAACTAAATTTAAACGGTCCAAAACATAGAAAACTAACCTCGAAATGATTGCCGCAACAGAGAAAACCTTCACGAAGAAGACGATGAATAGTGTAACTGCTCGCGGGTTCGCGTTTTGCAGTTTAAGGTCCTCTAGACGTCAGTTCAAATGGCACTCGACGTCTATATTGTTATAGACGTCGGTGATCTCACTAATTTGACGTCTTTATGATTTAAAAATTAATATTGGAGCAGATTATAGACGTTAGTTACTTGTGGAACCAACGTGTAATGGAACTCTTCAGCTACCTGTCATTCCTATAGACGTTCATTAGGTGGGGCCCCGACGTTTATAAGGCGGTAATATAATTACAGTTCACCTAACTGTCAGGCTATAGACATTAGTTAGAACATAGCACCGACGTCTATACAGTGGATCATTAATTACATTCACCTACCTGCCAGGTTATAGACGTCAGTTAGGAGGCATCGACGTCTATAGTGGTGTTTAGACGTCCGTGTGGAGGAAACCGACATTTATATGGCGACAATTCACCAAAAAGACAAGACTATAGACGTCGGAGTGGTTGACGCCGACGTCTATACGCGACTATACACGTCGCTGAGAGGGATGCGACATATATATGGCGAGTATTCACCTACCTAGCAGACCTTTAGACGTCTGTGTGAAGTGGCACCGACATCTATGGTATTATAGACGTCGACGGTCCTCCTACCTAGCGTCTATAGGCCTGACTTATTTACGAACTTGCCACCGGTCATTAATTTACGTCGGCGTACCCTCTAACTGACGTTTAAAGGGTAACGTTAATGAGCGTTTTTGCACTAGTGAAAAAAAACATTTTAAAAGTTAACACTAGTGGAAAAACGTTGTTTAACGTCACCCCCTAGACGTCAGTTGGGCGGTAGCCAACGTATACGAGCGGATGGTGGCATTACCGTAAATAAGTTGGCAAACCGAATGTCGGTTTTTATAGCAAACAACGTTTATTATATATTCGATGTTTGTTATGCCCGAAACCGACGTCCAAGGGCTTGAGGTAGGCGAGAAGACAATCTTTCCTACCCTATTGATGTCGGTTGTGACGGGGGGCTTCATCAGTGCCTTCATGAGTGACTTCCAAGACATCTCACATCTCCTTGGCAGATTTGCATTGAGATATCCTGAAAAATTCATCAATAGTTAGTGCAGAGGCAATGATATTTCTAGCTTAAACATCATATTGAGCTTTCCTATTCTCTACTGAAGACCATTCAGAAAAAGTTTTTACAACAGTTTTTCCATGAACAGTATCAGTTGGTTCAAAAGGACCATTCATAGTTGCATCCTAAATTTCTCTATCCACGGATTCAAGAAAAATTTGCATTCTAATTTTCCAAAAAAGATAATTTTCACCAGCAAACAGAGGTGGTCTATTTGTAGATGCACCTTCACCAAAAGTTTGAAAACTGGAAGTCATTCCCAGGTATATAGTCGATTTGAGGAAACGAAGTCGACTAGTTTTTCAAATATTTTATGAAAACCAACTCTGGTGCCAATTGTTGGAAACCAGGTTGGCTTCGTTTCAACACCAAGAGGACGGGGTGAATTTGTGAGGCTTCAAAATCAGAGTCTTTTTAAAATCTTTTTCGCAAAGTATTATCCTTTACACGGTTTCTTGAATCACATGGAATGAAAAATGTAAGTGCAGCGAAAAATACAAACTAGACTACGAAAGCAGGTAAGTCGAATGAATGTAAAAGTGTAAGGATAGAGGAATCAAACGCAGGTTTTTATAATGGTTCGGCCTCAATTCCTACATCCAGTGTCCTTCCACAATCCGGAAGCAAATGCACTATAATGGTCAAGGTTTTTACAACAAGGCTTTTATAGAGACCTTCACATAAAAAATATAAAACACCTTTTTAACCCTCTAACCAAAAATATAGGCAGTACACACAACAAAGATCTGCAGCAAGATATCCCATCTTCTGAAATATTTAAACTCACTTTGAACAATCCTCAAAGTGTCCAGACTCCACGAGTCAACCTCCTGTAATCACAACAAGAACAACCAATCTCCAGTAGATTGAAGGCAATCTTGATCAACAAGAATACACCAGCTGTGCAGATTTCTGATCAAACAGTAAGCTCAATCCAGTCTCCTTCAAAGAACCTCTTCAAAGATAGATCACCACGGTCTTCTTGAGTTCTTGGAGAAAATTCTCAGATATCACAATCTGTAAATCACAAATGAAAATGTTAGAACATCCAAAGTCTCTGTGATCAACTGAGGCACATCTATTTATAGTTTTCTATAAATCAGATGCTCCTATAGTCGACTGAGCTACTAATAGAGTCGACTGTCCTTAGACAGTTATAACAGTTAAGTCAAATAGTAGTAGTCAAAACCAACCAAATTGATTTTGCATTTAATACAGTTGACCATCATAAAAGCTTTAACTAACTTTTGAAAATATAATCGTTACTGTACACACATATTAACAAAATTTCAAACACACAACTAACTAAGTTGGATCCATTGCGCATGTAGTCGACTTAGGCTCATCAGCATAGTTTGAAAAACTTTGCAATGCAAAATCACTCACAGCACTGCTTTTGAAAATCTGTGCATAGTCACGAGTTTAAATCGACTTGCTTCATAATGAAGTCGACTTAAAACTTGCAGTTATGCCGCACAATATAAGTTCATAAAAGTGCATGTGGTTTTCTCTTCAAAAACATATGTAATGCAATCATAAATGATGTATCAAATTTAAGCTCAGCAAATGTGCATTCACATATCAAGATCAACACAAAAACATGTTCAATAGAATATATTATTCAATAAGGAATAGAACATGTAACACAAAACAAAACATGTGTTATTAATAATGTGTTGTCATCATAAAAAACCAGAGTGATTAAAGCACTGTGAGATTAAGGTTAGCTAAACCAGTGCTTCCCTTATCAACAATCTTAACAATAACTTCGTTATAGAATTTCGTATCAGGCTTCCTCTTTCCTGAATCACATTGAAAAAGGATGTATACTATATAAAACTTATAATGCAGCATAGTTTGAATGCCTCCTTTAGCAACGAACAACAAAGCGAAATATGAAAAAGTAGAATCAAGACTTTGTTTTGTTCCACTAGAATCTAGAAATTACTAAATGAAAGAGATTATCAATCTAAAAGGCACAAAAATAAAAAGGGAGAGAAATTGTGTATACCAAATTGTGTTGATAGTTTTAACTTGTGTTCAATCAACTGGTACCTACAAGACAAAACATTCAGTAATGAGCAATGAACACAAAAACACATATCATAATAGAAAAAGATAATGCATTATCATATTAGGTAGTTTGTAAAAGCATGCATCTCATAGTTGATTTTCTTTAAGGAAAGAAGCAGTAGTTCGATGCCTTCTATGTACGAATATTCACTTCTCATACAAGTTTTAAGGCCTGACAAAAAATTAGAAACTCACATGCAAGTGAATATTCGCGCATCCAAAGATTACATCAATTTCTACAAGGAAGTAAAATCGAACAAGACAAGGGAGGCTAACAACAATCATATATATTGGGGATTAAGTCATGAGACTAAAGAAGTACAATAAAACTAGTATGATACATAAGAACAGGCACATTAGAGTCTTGATATCTTAAATTCTTTATAAGTGTCACACTTTAGTTGATGGTCGGCTATAATCAATTAGGTCCCTTCCGGTGATTACTTTGAGGAGCAACACCTAAAACTATAAACATCACTCTTTTGAGCAACTAGGTGGTGGTGTTGAGGTCAGAGCAAGAAGCATACTAAGAACGCAATACATGCAAGCAGTCGCTAGTCTTCCCATTAGCATAGTGCAAGTCAGCAATCTGCAAGATCTATAATAGGAGACTAGAATCAACTTCTTAAAAAGTTGAGTTTATGTAAATTTGTTACAGGAGGAAAACTCGGCTATTGTTTTTATATCTGCAACATTTGATTGTCGAAATTCTCAACCCTAAACGGTGGAGTGTGAGTTCATTGAAGTTCAACCAACCAATCTCAAACAGAAAATTTCAAAGATCAAAGTGGAGGGAAGAGAATAAACCTGATTGTGTAAATGGAAGCAAAGAACGTAATGTCTTCAGTCGAAGATGACAGCTTCCGTCAAGAGGCAACCATGTGCCAAGACGATGATGAAGAGAGGCAACCATGTGCTGAGGGGATGGCGAAGAGCAATGAGTTATGGAATGATGAGTGAACGAAGAAGAAGTCTATAGGTGTGAACGAAGAGAAGAAAAGAAGATGACGCATGAACGAATAGAAGAAAAGATATGCATAAATGAATTGGTAAAACTAGGGATTGAGACCTAATATGACAAGTGGTTTACTATCAGTCATAATAAAGAACTACTATGATGGGTATTACTATACTTGTCATAATAGGTTTTTAATATAATTCTAATTTTTTACCACATCCAATATATTATATAAGTGGAGAACTAACAGTCATAATAAAAGTTACTATGACATATCTTCTTAAACATGTCATAATAAATTTTGATTTTACTTTCAATTTTGTCACCACATTTACTTATCATGACAAGTCTCATTTTACCTGTCATAATATGTGTTACTTTTATTAAGAAAATGTCACCGCTAAACTTATTATGACAGGTAAATTACACCTGTCATAATAAGTCATCACAAAAAGTATTTTTTCTACGGGTGAAGTTCAAAGATAAAGACAAAATCTTAACTCAAATGTAATCATCTCCTTCATCAACATACTCTTTTACTTACTAACCTTGGTTTCTATCAAACTTGGCAAAAAGTAGAGGAGTTTTTTTTATGGAAACGAAAGAAACAGAAGAAGAACTTGCTAGATATAAGAAAGCTTTTAAGTTGGAAGTTAAAGTTAGAAAGGTAGAGATCGATGAATGTGAAAAAATGCACTACAAGAATTTTCAAAATTTTCAATGAAATGTTACCAATAAAATTAAATTTATCGGTAAAGCTAGTTTTTTTACAATGGTAGTAAAGACACATTGTAAAATCTTGTAGGATAATTAAAAACTATTTTTTCATCCTGATAGTGACATTTCTAAACATGTTTACTATGTTGTATTTAGATTTTAAATTAAGGTATAAGTACTCTATCATTTTTTTCTTTTAATATCTCATTAGGTGGTTGTTTTGAAACAACTATATAAAATAGAGATTACTTTAGACATATTCAATGGAAAATTAAGATGGAACGAGGAACTTGCAATCATTACAACAACAACAAAGGAAAAAAAAAATCGGAAACAACAAAAGTTCATTAATAATGATTATTTTATAATGAATTTACAGATGGATATCACCCATTATAGTAATTACGAACAAATATATCCTTTGATAATTATTATTTGTTGATAATTATCAAAGGATATATATGTTGGTATTTACTAATGAACATAGTCTGTTAGTAATTATCAAAAGATATATCCGTCAGTAAAGTTTGTGACCCAATGTGGGACATTATTGTCGACTTTATCATTCAACAATGTATGTCGATAAATGACATGATAGATTCAAGTGCAGAGAGCTATACTTGTTTTATCACACAATTAAACATAGAAAACAACATAGATAATGAAATCTAACATCACATTATATCTAAACAAACATGTTTATAATGTAATTCACAAAACTATCATATGTAAAGTATATGTTTATAAAGAATATAATATTTGTATTGTCACACCTGATGTAGGGCATCTAATCCCTTCATCCAAAGTATAATATTTATATTGTCAAGCCATTCGGACAAGTTCTTCAACTCCTCTCACAAAATTTTCCTTCAAACCTCTCATACTATTGTAAGAACGATCATACATTTAACCACGATAGTTGGAAACTTTGATCGTGTTCTGTGACAATCCAAAGTATTAAATTAGTAAAAAATTATATATGGAATTAAACTCCCTTGTGTTGAATATACACATAGAGTCCTCTATTTATAATAGAAGAAATATGGGCTAAGCCCAAAGTACAAATAAGAAATAATAACAAACTAACTAAAGATAAAAGATAAATATAAAATAAAGATAATATATTTAACACTCCCCCTCAAGCTAGGGCATACAAATCGTATGTACCAAGCTTGTTACTAATATAATCAATAAAGATTCAGTAAAAATATTTACTTCTGCACTCGAGTGACACCAAATTGCTAATGTTTTGCAAGACGACATAAAAGACGAAATACCAACCCAGAAGACTCTTCTTGCAAATTGCCCTTGAGGAATGTCACCAGTGGATAAAGAGGTAATTGTTGGAGAACCACCACGACTATAAATAAACTAACAAAAATCATATTTCCCATGGGAAAAGAACATATATGGACGGGTCAAACGCAATGGTGACAAAAAAAGGAGGGCATAAGAGACACCAGCAGAAGAAGTCATGGATGAACAAGAGAGAGAAACCATAAAAAAATCAGAAATTCTCCAATCAAGGCACCTGAAAAGGAAAAAAAAGTAACATCGATGCTTTGAATAACTGCCTGAGAGGAGACGGGATGTGCAACAAAACACGATGAACGCGATCTCGACACTCTGAATTACTACTACACATGACACCATGCACGACGGAAAAGGGAGCTAATCCATAACTTCAAAAGACACTAAGAGCACGTAAGAGCTCCAATAAAGGCGTCATTGATGACATGTAGGTCGCCTAGCCGAGATGATCAAAACCATGTGATCGTCAATCGAAACTAGAACTTCAGTAATGGCAGCAATAGACAATAGTGATAGACGACGACGACGCCGACAACTGTAAATGGCACCGCCGCCGGCAGTGACGGATGTAGTGGTAGAAGCACCAGAAAATTTTTCCTCAAAAGAACCTTAGACTCTAATACCATATTAAATTAGTAAAAAAAGTATATATGGGATTAAACTCCCTTGTGTTAAATATCCACATAGGATCCTCTATTTATAATAGAAGAAATATGGGCTAAGCTCAAAATACAAATAAGAAATAATAACAAACTAACTAAAAATAAAAGATAAATATAAAATAAAGATAATATATTTAACACAAAGAAACAACACAAAAGTGATTGGAAGTTCATCTAGAAAATAAATTCTACAACACAAAATGAGTTCTACAATTAATTTAAAAAAAAGTATAAATACTACATTATCGATGAATATATAAAACAAATATCATTATAAGAAATAAACTATAAAACAAACATCATTATAAAAAATAAACTATTTGTTCACAATAATTTTACATCATTTTTTAATATCTAAACACAAAGCTAAGATTGTAATTTTTATTTTATTTCTCTAGAAATAATACTTATTAAATGGGCACAATTTACTTTAACCATTAACTATGGATTCAATTATAATAGAAAAACGAGACAAAATTAGATAAACACTATTAAAAATTGTACTTAAATAAATTATGTAATAAACAAACTTAACCTTCTTGTAATTTACCAATTTTCTATTTTTATATGTATAAAATTTGTTGGAACCAAACTTTTATATTTCAAGATTTTCATGACATTTCGTTTTTTTTTTTAATTATAACTATAGCTTTTTTAACTATGTTAGTCATATGTTATATATGTTTTCCGATTTTAATCATCCATTAAATATGTTTTTTGTTTTGTCTCCATATATGAAAAATTATGTTTAGTTCCTAAACTAAATTATATCATATTTAGTCCTTATATCATGTGATAGTGAACGTAAAAGATCTTTTATGTAAAGAGTCCTTGTATGATATTTAGTTTATTATGAAACTCGTTTAAACATAAGAAACACATCATTTATTAAAAATGATGTATTACATTGATTTTCATAAAATAGAAAAATAAATACTTTATAATTTAATTTAAAAATACAATTTTTTGTAATAGTTTAGAAACGAAAAAATATATTTAATTCTCTATTTTATTGAAAATAAAAATATAAGTTTAGAATTTAAGAACTGTATGTGTAATGTAAAATAAATTGAATATTACTTATTAAAAAAAGAAAAAGCTTAAAAAAATATGATAAGTGTTTTGGTAGAGTTGAGATCTCTTAGTCAAAGCATTCAAGTTGCTCTTGTTGGAAGGGGTCCGAGGATGGTCACCTTCACTCCGAGCTCTCCATCTCGTCTCCCAATCCTCCACTATAATCATCACCTAATTGATTGTTTGTGGTCCTGCAAGAAACACTCTTATGCTCAAGTTAACAATATTGCTCTTTGTATATTTTGATAGTAATTTTTAATATTGTATTTATAGGTCTCGTTATTATCCGATCCATTAATTATTCATTAATACAATATATCTTTGTGTCATATATCCTGTTTCTATTTGTTCTTTATGGTCATTAAACGTATTAATTAGACATTAATAATATTTATCTTACTTGGATTGCGATCATTGAGTCGTTGATTAGCCTGGACGAATTCTTCCTGGCTGATCCACTATTAAGGTATGGCATATTGAGCTTTTTCTATCTGATCAGACACTGAGGTATAGTACAATAATGTAATTCAAAAACGAATGAGTAGTTTTTTTTCATTTTTAGTTTTTCTTGTTAAACTTAGTAAAATATATTATTTTAAAATTTTTAATTTATTAATTTCAGTTTTTTTACATTTTAAATACAAATGTTATTTTTGCATAAAATAATATTTTAATTACTTTTTATTCATATTTTAATTTTAAATGTTAATGTATATTAGATATTTATTTGACAATATAACAAAACACACACACATATATATATATATATATATATATATGTATATTAACATTTTAAATTAAAAATGATTAAAATATTATATTATGAAAATGTTAAGTATCTGTATTTCTTTTGGAAGTGTCACTGTATCACTTCTCTTGCCAAATCATCTTAATTTTATTTTTCCAATTGAACGCGGTTCATGATGTTTCTATGAATTGAGAGTAACCTTCACAATCCACAATATGATACTACGCGTGGGGTAGATATGATACTAACTGAGTGTGATGGTGTAAGAATTTTTAGTTCAAATTCACTTTTTTTCTTTTAGTTTCTGAATATGAAAATTTAGTTTTTATTTGACTGTTAATATAAATCAAATTTAGCAGAATAAAAATTACACACTGGCAAAATCATAATTAATTTAAATAAATTAAAGATAATTTAAATCTTATCACCATTATAAACTAATACTATAAATTTTACTAGTTTTTCTTATTTAAAATAAAATTCTAATTAAATTTCAAGTGATAAAGTCACTCAACTTAGAGAATCAACAAAGTATTTAAACTAATAAAAGTTTAATATTTGATAAAACAAATTGAAACAAGTACGTGTCACTTTTTTTTTAATTTACTAAAACAAACTAATAAAATTCTAACTCTTTTTCAAACGCACCTCTAACTCCAAACTTCCACTTTCAAACATAGATGTCCTAAGTTTTCATCATCTCTCTATTTCTTAAATAAGGTTATACCTATAAAACACACTTTAATGCTCAACAAGTTACTCAAATAAATTATATTGTAATAAATGTTAAAATAATAAAACATAATCAATTATCTCGTATACTATAACAAATGAATCCACTAATAATAAAACACACTTTGAGATTTCACATTAAAAACGAATCCACTAAAATATAACAAATAACAACTTAGACGCTTTCCTAATAACTATCCTGATCATTTTAAATATTCAAATTTATTTATTTAAAATAATCCTTTAAGTTACTTCTGAACCATAGAACAAATTAATTTATTATAATTAAAATACATATAAAAAGTAAGCGAAAAATCTAATATAATATAATAAAGAAATATAATAAATTACATTAAAATTTTCATGAAATTAACCAAAATATCAATATATTGTAAAAATTAGTAATATAATTTTCAAACACATAATATATACCAAAAATTAAATGGCAATATATTTACTATCGTATAAATAATCACACACATACTGTACTATAAAAAATAATTATAAATATGTAAAAGATGTAACTATCATTCCTGTCTACTTTAGAAATAATATGTATCATTACTTTTTTAATTAAAATTTTAATTATCTTTTTAAATACAATACAAAAAAGTTAAATTTTGTTTTTCAATTTTTTTAAAAATTATTTCTTACACTATATGCATATCAATTAAAAAATATTATTAATAAAATCAAAATAATAATAATATATATAAAAAAACGTCCAAATACACGAATTTCAAACAAGTCGTTGAAAAAAAAGACAAGTTTATTACAAATAATTTTGAAAAAAAAATAGAATATAAGTTGTTTCGGTTGTGGAGTCGAACTACCACCAATACCTTCACAATTTGTCTTCTAGAACATCTGGTTTCGCCTCCCGTCCACTTCTCACAAGTACCGTCTGATTTGACTTCCGCTTCTCCTTAGACACCATTCGACCGGGTAGTTGTCAAAGGTCTTCCGACGTTCAAGTCAGTGTACTATTCACTCTGTAAATCGCGAACAGTAATAAATGTACAGTAAATATGAACCACTTACCTCATACCTTTGACTTCTATTTATAGTTTTTATCATGGACTTATGATTAGGGAAATTTTAATCATGGCTCAATACTGGCCCAACACTTATAATCACATCTTACCTTAATCCTGCCTTGATCCGAGAATTGTGACCAGACATCCCGTTGAGACATCCGGCTATGTTCTTTTCCAGACACGTCTCATGTCGGCCAGTCCCTCCAGTACAAAAGTGTAATTCGAAAAAGAATGTGAGTATTTAACTTTTTTTATTTATTGCGAGTTTATCTTGTTAGACTTTGTCCTTCCATAGACAATCTTCTTCATTATTTATTTTCAAATCAACACTCTTTATGAGTGTCTAACATTTGAATTGAGAGTCTCCTCACTTCATAGTCAACACTTCAGAGTCCACAACTATTTTTCTCAGCAAGTTCGTGGAATCCCCCGACACATAACGTGTGGGGTCTTCATGAATCAGTGTGTAATTGTGTAAGGGTGATTTAGTAATTTAAGGATGTTGATAAAGATCCTTATATAAATGAGTTAAACTTTCTACATATAGAATTTTCTAGTAAATTAAAGTATTTCCTTTCAATCTTGTTTTTGTATTTTATTGCAATACTTGGACGGTGTTTACGTGTGTCTGGAACACTTTTTTTTTATTCAATTTGAAGCAAAAGGTAATAATTTAAGTCTAGGACTATCCGAGGTTCTTTTAATAGTTATAAATTTTTTTAGGATGATATCGACTCTAATTTAAATACAAACTCAACAATTGTTGTTGAACTTTCTTTCTTAATTTCTATTTTTATTATGATATATTTATGCTGCAGATTTTTTCTCAAATATTTGTATGGTCTAAACTGGACCAAAGTAGTATTTGTGTATTTGAAAGAGAAGTTTTGTGTATTTGTGTGTTTAATTTAAATTTTGTGATAGTATTTTTTATTCAGCTACTTACGTGCTTAGTAGTGTATTTATATTGTGACAAGTTTTGTGCTTACGTGCTTAGTAGTGTATTCCAAGAATACACAGTTATATTGGCAAACCCAAAGCCCCTCGAGGAAAGAGTTTAAATAATTGCTACAAAAGGAGATAATCGATGATAATATTAGAAATTTTCTTTTTTATATTTTAATCTAATTTTATTAATAGTGTTATTATGTAATTTATTTGTGCTATTTGTTTCATTAATTACGGACCAAAATGAATATATTAGTGAAGTTTTAAAATGTAAATTTTAAAAGAATTAATTTTTAAATGGTTAAATAATTTTATTAATCTTTATTTTTATAACGAAATCACGAATTGATTTTTGTATTTTTATTTGTTTTAATTTAGTTTTTAATTTGAAAATTTTGTTGTAATAAGGTCTTTTTCACTAGTATTATACTAATACCATTAGAAAGACGTCATCTATCAGTTCATAGTTTTTTTATTATTTTTTAAATTATTTTTATATTTATTTTTAATTTAAAAAACAATTATCACATGTTAAACTAACATTCATGTGACGATGATGATAATGTGATGTGATAATGATATTACTGTGTGTTAATGTTATATCACTTATCATTATATTAATTTTAGATCATGTATTTTAATTTTGTTTCCCTCTTAATTTTTTTAAATTAAACAATTTGGTTTCTCTTCAAATTGAATCAAAATTTAACTTTTATATAAATATTATTCAAATATTTTTATTAAAATTAATTTTTTTATTAAATATTTGTAACATGTTTAACTTTATTTATATTTATATTTTACATTGAATTTTATTTAAAATTATTTTAAAATTGTTAAATAGAAAGTAATGTTAATAGAAAAATATTACAAATTAATTTCAACTAAAAAATATACTAAACTTGTTTATCAATTATATTTTATAAAATAAAATAAATTTATCTATTTTTTCAATTCTTTTAAATCATTTTACATTTTTAAAATATGTAAAATTTAATATTTTTATACAAAGGTTAGAAATGGTTTAAAATATTAATTTTAAAAATTCAAATGTAAATTTTAAAATAATTTTAAAATATTTTATAACCATTTAAAACAAATATAATTTTTGAATGTAGGTCAAGTAACAAATAAACATTATTCGTACTTGTACTTCGATCACTATCTCGATGGATTTTATTTTATACAATGATGCATCGTGTCATTTCAAGTTAAGAAAAAGAAAATTATGTAAACTTGTCCAAATTCTAGATGACAAATGTTTCAATTTAATATAGAGTTAGAATTGATGTAACAAAACAAACGTAAACGATAAAGGCTTTAACATGAATTAGATGTCAGATTTAAAAAATAATTACTGATATTCGAAATGTAACATCAATAAATATAAAACAATAGCTATAATTTATTTAAGGAGTTAACATGAATAATAATAAAGAACATTGAAGAAAAGACACATAAGGAGAAAGGACATAAGAAATAATATACAAGAAGTTAAACTGCACGAAGTACAGTAGTCTGATACAAAATTACAACACTAGATTGAACGGTCTGGGTACAATTCATGACCGAACGGTGTTACACAAAAAGGAGTATCTATACTAAGCGGAAGCAAAAGCTAATCTAAGGACCAGACGGTCCTACACAATTCTCCGGCATGGCATCTATGGGTAGCTCGGCCTGCAGAGCATCCTCCAAGGTATATTCGAGATCGCCCTCTGCTCACACCCCAAAGGATGATCATTGCAAAGAAGAAAACAACCGAACGGTTAAGACCGAACGACACATGGGTAAAACAAGAAAATAAGGGTAAGCTTATGCAATTTAATTAATTATTTTCACTATACTTTTGAAGCATACATACAAATCACGCACATCAATATTTCAACCCAAAATTCATAAATCAACACATCCATAAATAAACCGAACGGTAATATCATAATAATCAAATTCCTCAAGACACTGTCTGGACGGTATGAACCATGTAGCTCGACGCTCTTTGCACCCGGGTGGACCTGACTGGGGTACACTCAACAGACCGCCACCCGAGATTAGTCCAGTGGAACCACCTCGATATAGAAATACCCTGAGGCTAAAGGACCTCCTGCCATTCCCACGCATGAGTCACCCTCCTCTACATGAGAAGGCGTAATCACGGAATATCAGGATAGAGCAGAACCTGAGTCTGGCCATAGTCATACTTTACCAAATCAATTTCCACTTCATGAGATATTCCTCCTTGGAATACTCTTAAAATTATAAGAAATCAAGTAAAATACCGAGCAAGGATAAGCAAATCAAGTATCAAAGAAAATTCGAAGGTGACCGAACGATCGAATGAATAAGAATACCGAACGTTTTATAATTTTAGCCGAATGCTTTAGAATAACGAGAGTTCTCTTCAAGCAAGTGGGTGTCGGTATCCGACCGAACACTCCGTGATTAAGTTAAGTGTCAGTGTAAGACCGAGCACTCCATGAAATAAAAATATAAATTTTAAAACCGAGTACTTTCAAGAAATATTATTAACGAGTAAGACCGAACGCTCAGTGTATGATCGAACGTACTTCCAACAAATAATAATAGATCTGAAACCGAATGTTTCATAAGTTAAGTGTTAGTCTAAGACCAAACACTTTATTAGCCGAAGGCTAGTATATGACCGAGCACTTCTCAAGGCCGGGTACCCTTCAAGACCGAGCACTTTTCTAGGGCCGAGTACTCTTCAAGACCGAGCACTCAAACCGAACGTTTAATTCAAGAGATAGAGTTAATATAGAACCGAGTACTTAGTCTATGACTGAGTACCTTCTCGAGCCTAGCTCTCGATCTATGACCGATTACTTTGAGTTATTGATCGTTCGGTATGAGACCGAACGTTCTAAAATAGGCAAAAACCGAACGGTCCTAATGACCCTTCGATTACAGATTCAATAATTTCTACTAAGTTACAAAAACTTTATAAGCAAATTCAGTACCAAAGATCAAGAATGCAAAATTTCAATCAGCAAGACCATACATTTCACAAACATATACTCATAAAATCATGCATACCGAATACTCATAATTAAATTTATAAGCTTCCCTTACCTGATAAATCCTAGCTGAACTTCTAAGTCTTCGAAAACCCAAGTTGTCCAAACGAAAATCTGATCGGTGCAAACTGTAGAGCTTGACACCAAGAACAATCAATCTGGAAGGAGGTTGATGATTGAAGGAGAAGAAGTGGTTAGAAATATAGAGGGAAGTTTTGAAGTTTTAGAGAGAAGGAGGAGAAAATGGTGTTTCTGGAGGTTGAAGACGAAGAGTTTGCATGCAGAAAGTGGTACAATTTTCGAGTTTCAACCTTAAATACCGTCTCCACTAAAATCGTTCGGTCCACTCTCTGTCTGCCACTTGTCTTCCACTTTCTAGAAACTCACAATCTCCCTGCTACCACACGGTTTTCGATGGCGGGGAATTAAATGTGGTTGCCACTTTGTCTTCTACTAACATGAGAGAGCTCCAGGAAGTGACACTGGTTTCCCACTAAAGAGGGAAATTAATGGGGTGTGACACGAAACATATAGATTTATAAAATTATTTAAGTTTTAATTGATTGAAGCAAAGTTATAAAAGATTAAATATGCAACAATAACAAAATTTCTATCTAATTTTCATTCAAATATAACATTTCGGAATAAGACAATAAGAATTTCTACCAATGGCCACATTAATGTTTGTAATTTAAGTTTGTGGTTAGAAATGGCAAAAAAACCTAAACGTCCCCAATAGATAATTTATATATATACCTTACTTCTATTTGATATATATTATCGAATACTTTTTTTATCTATTGCATCTTAATATATCATGTATTGACAACTTTTTTTTCTCTTTATTTGCAAGTAATGGTGAATATTTTAAGAGCACATGAAACACTTCTCATAAAATAATTAGTCGTCTAAGTTGAGAATAGTTCATGTTTGGTATTTATCGTGGCTAAAAGAAATGTTGACAAAATAATCTACGAGAGGAAGACAAATTTAGTTCAAGTTCAAATTGACCGAACAAAAAAATATTTAAGTATTACCATTAATACTTATTGAAATTAACATTATCCTTAAATTAAATATTTCTAGTGATTGGTATTATTACCAATGCTTCGTATAATTCACAAGATTATTAATATTGAGTAAAGAGAACCTAAAAATTTGAATATTAGAGTTGTTAGAGATTTTTAAAATAATGAGATCGAGTATTTTAATATTAAAATAATTTAATAATATAAATAAAATTTCTTAAACTCGTCCTATTATCAAAAGGTTTAAACTCTTTAATTGTCCCTATTTTTGTTCGGTTTTCCCACTTTGGTCCCCTTCTTTTAAAGTTCCCCAATTGAGTCCTTATACTTGCTAATTTGAAGCAATTAAGCCCCTACCGTTAAATTTCGTTAACGGAGTTAAAATTGTGCACAGGTGGTGGGATGACGTGTTAAATGATTTCGTTGGAGGTGAAATGTGGCATTGTTGGGAGTGAAACGTGGCGTTTTAGCAACTTGTTAAAATATAATTATGCATTTCCATTGCATTCTTCATTTAAAATCTCAGACGAATGAAATTGTCAGAGTAAGTTTGACCAAGCTCGAAATTTTTAGGGTTCGTTGTGGTTGAAGGTTGGCGAACAGTTGAAGTTTCGAAAGAGGGAAGTTCTAAAGCAGAAGACACAACAATGTCGATGGCTCATTCGTGTTCCTCTTCCACTTGCAATGAGTGTGGAAGAAAGCATTTGTGATATGTGAGCTCTCGTGGAGATGGAGGGTGGAATAGGAAAGATGCTTCGCTGATCTGCCATTGTGGAGAGAAGACTGTGTTGTGGACTGCGAAAACGACTAAGAATTGAGGCAAACAGTTACGGGGTTGCCCTAGGTATAAGATTGGGAGTGAAAATATTGGATGCAACTTCTTCAGATGGTGTACTGATTGGGGAATTGAAGAAAGTGTTAGCTGTGAGGTATTGGAAGCAAATGATGAGAGGTTGCTGAAGAGTTTTGAAAACCAAGGTGTTAAGCAGATTGTTGATGTGTAGAAAGCTGTAATGGGTCTTCAAAACTGGATGAAATATTTGGTTGGGGTTGTTAGTGTTGTATTTGTAATGAACATGATTATAATTGCAATACTGATGGGAAGGGCTTGATAATTTAGGTCTGTTTTGGTATTAGTTGTAGGTTTTGATAATGGTAATGTAGTTAGTTATGTTTTCTGCTATGAAGATGTATTTGTTTCAGATGTTGAATGAAATGATATTTTGGGAAAAATGAGTTGAATTTTTCTCTGTTTTGGCAATAGTTTGCTATATTGGCACCTGAATAAAGGAGTAAAATAATAATGCTATTTTGGGGTTTATGATCGATTCACCCTTTTGTATTAACTAGTTAGTTTGATAAGGCAGTTGTTATGTTTTGAATTGAGGAAGTGTAACTTAAATATGCCATATTAGCAAAAGAAATATAACAGAGACTATCACATTATACTTAGTATTCCACACTCAGATCTTGTAGTTTACAAGGTTCTCAAATAGCAGTTCTTATCAGAATTCTAAATATTTTTGTAAGAACACCTAAAAACTAAACAGCATATACAAAACTCTTTTCCCCCAAAATGCTGAGATTAAGTATCAATATTATACTCCTCCAAACCTTGGCTCTAATCTTCATTATTAGGGTAACGCAGTACCACATTCTTCCTTTGCTAGTTGCCTCCCAGAAAAAGCGGCATCTTTTGGATTTCTCGTGGCGTTTCGACCCAAAAACGACCATGGGTCGTCGTTGCCTAGTTATCGTTTCACCGTAATTTTTCCCTCTTGCAGTTGAAAATGTAACTAAGCAAAGACCCAGGTTTGGTTTTGGGTTCAAATGTCATGAGAAATCAAAAGAAGTAAGCTTTTTTTTTGGGGAAACTAGCAAAGAAAGAGTGTGCTACTGGACTATCCAAAGACAGGAACAAAACTACACTAAAACACAACCACTACATTAGACGTCGGTCAATGCTTACACCGATGTCTATAGTGATTTTATACGGCGGTTAGTGACATGTTCGATGTCTTTATGTGATCTTAGACATCAAGTATTGCGCTCTCCGACGTCTATATATTGCCTTTAGCCGTCGGTTTACACGCCTGCACCGACGTTTAGTGACGTCGAACATTGAACTAATTGACGTCTGTATAGACGTCTGTTATGTGTATGTCTGACGTCCCATTGACGTCACCGGCTATGACGTCGGCTGTGAATGAGACGTTAAAAACCCAAAATAATCGACGTTAAACAACGTTTTTCCACTAGGGATTTCAAGAGTTAATGTTACTCAATAATCAATGTTTGGGGTGTGTGGTCTAGAATTACAATTAACATTCCTTTACATCTTTTTGTCAATCATTTAATGTCAGTATCAAATCTCCATTACAAAGTTAACCTCAAGCATTGTCATCAATCCTCTAGCTGAAGAGATAAATACATGTCAAAACACTTTCATGCTCAAGTTAGTTATGTATGTCCAATCACTTAATATAGTAAAATCTCAAATTGGCAATAAATGGAATCAACAACCTCCTTACCTTATCTCTGTATTTATAAGTTTCGAAATATACTTTAATTAAAACTGACCTAATCATAGCCTATAGGTCAATAAGTGTGTTTTAAGGTCAATAAATGTGTTTTACCTACAAATATATTGGATTTGTAATGTTGGTGCCTAATAGTGGTCACCTTCATCGACTTACCGAAAAATTGTCCAATTTACATAACTTGATATTAGGAGCTTTCTTTCAATATTCTTAAAAACATTGACCGAGCGATCAAAAATAAACCAGACGGTCATACGATTTAGTCCACAATAACTACCTTCTTCAAGTCTATATAAAGAAAATTAAAAAAGAAAAAAAGAGATCATGTTACATAATGCTATAATAGATACTTTTAAATATTCAAATTTATTTATTCTAGATTATTCTTTAAATTATATTTGTAAACAATAAAACAAATTAATTTGTTATTATTAAAATACACATAAAAAAGTTTGTGAAAAATATAATATAAAAAATTACATTAAAAACTTGATGAGTTTAAGCAAAATATCAATATATTGTGGAAATAATTAATATACTTTTAAAACACATAATATATACCCATAAATAAATGTCAATATTGTATTATCATATAAATAACCAATACACCTACTACTAGTTTATAAAATGAAATACTGAAATATAAAATATAATTATAAATTTGCAAGAGATGTAACAATGATTTCGGTCTACCTTAGAAATAATATTTAAAATTTTTTAATTAAAATTTTAACTATTTTTTAAAATACAATACAAAAAAGTTAAATTTTATTTTTTAAAAAAATATTTTTTACATTACATGTATATCAATTAAAAATATATTAATAAAATCAAAATAATAATAATAGTAATTCTAAGGGTTCAATAAAATTCATTAAGCATCCCCGCTGAAACCTATATCTATTTAGATAACATCCATATATTATAATTAATTTTGACAATTTAATATTATAATTATTATCTAGAATGATTTATCATTTTAATATTATTATTTTTATTATTATTATTATATATTATATATTTGAAATAAATATTATTTCAATAAAAATATAAATTTATTATTAATTCATAAATATAACCAGTATTCTCATTTCTTAATGATCATATTCACCATCTTCATAAATATCTTAAACTCTTGCACTGATTTCGATAATTTTGCAAATGGAATTCCTTCTTATTTCAGTTGCAAGAAATCTCGTTCAAACTAACAAAGAATTTTCAATCCAATAATATCAATAATAATATATAAAATAAATTATGAAAGAATATTAATAATATTATAAACATAATTCAAATATTTATCAATTTAATAAATTAATATAAAAAAACGTGCCAACACACGAATTTCAAACTAATTGTTGAAAAAAAAGGCAAGTTCGCAAAGAATTTAGAAAAGAACGTGAGTATTTAAACCTTGTCAATTTCCAGTTTATCTCCTTAGACTTTGTCCTTCCATTCTTCATTTATTTCTTTCAAATCAACACGCTTTATGAGTGTCGTGTCTAACATTTGAACTGAGGACTCTCACAAACCTTCAGAGTCCACAAGTACTACAAGTTCGTGGAATCCCCCAACAGATATAACGTGTGGGGTCTTGTTGATCAGCAGCAAGAGTGGTTTAGTAAATTCACTGTTACAATATATATTAACCTTTTAAATTAAAAAATAAAAAATTATTAAAATATTATTTCATGAAATTAACATGAAAAAGTCACTTCTAAACTATTCTCTTTTATTTCGACGTCTATATTATTATTATTATTATTATTATTATTATTATTAGGTTTAATATCTCGGTAGATTTCTATTTTTGTCCTAAATCTCAATTACATTCTTTTCTTTTTCGAAATCTCAATTGGATTTTTATTTTTGTAAAATTGAAGCAATTAAAAGCCTATCGTTAAATTAAACAAACGTCCGTTTCATTTTAACCTACTTGGTATGGTCAGTATATTCATTAATCTAACGTGACATTAAAAATGATTTTTTATTGATTTTTATATTAAAAAATGAATTAAGTAAAGTTGAATCCAGACATATTCAAGGACAAAAAGGACAAATCCCTTTTCTTCTTCCATTGGAAGCGCGAAGAGGAAGAAACCCCTTTTCTTCTTCAGAACCCTAAAAATCCTTCTCAATGATGAGCCCAACATAGAACCCAACATCATCTGCATCAAGGTTTCGCGACTCTTCTTGGTTTTCTTTTGAATCTTTCTCTTGTCATTTTATTTTTTTGAAAATTTGCAAATGGCGATTCGAATGAGCATGCAGCGCGCGACGCCGGAGACGAAACGCAGGATGCCGCCGCCGAGGCGGTTTTGGAATCGTCGGAAGATTTGCCAGAGTCTAAGACCCGGCGGAGGGAGCTCATGGCAGCGGCGGCGGAGAAGCGAATAGCAGCGGCGGTGAGGGTTTTGCCATCATCATTGCTACCGGGAAAGAAAAGTGGTGAATTGGGGAGGAGAGAGGAGTTTGGAAATGAAGTCTCTAAGGTGATTCTTGCATAGTGGAGCAACCAGGGAATACGGTTTAGCTCTGATCCTGTAACATCAATGGGCCTAGTGCAACATGAAGGTGGTCCATGTGGCGTTTTGGCAGCTATACAAGCATTTGTACTTAAACACATCATTTTCTTCAATGATGAGTTGAAAGATGTACCACGCCTGCCACAGAAGGGTCTGGGTGCATCATTTAAAAGTCTGTCTGTTCTATCTTATAATTTTTCTTCACTCACTAAAGGTGTAAAAGTAAGGGCCCTCGTAAGAAGTATGGCTGAAATTTTATTTTCATGTGGAAGTAATAAAAGGGTTGTGATTGCAACTTTGAGCTTTCGAGAGAATGACATTCCGCATTTTGAAGGGATTTCAGAGGATGAGGTTATTGCAAAATCACTTCTAAAGAATGACATTCCGCGAATGTATGCTTTCAGTTAAACCCCAATTGGCTCTTCTTAGTTTTCTTTTGAATCTTTATCTTTCATTTTCTTTTTTTTGAAAATTTGATGATGGGAATTCTGGGTTTTTTTAGCAGTGAAGCAAGTATGAATTGAATATAATTTGTTGTAATTTTGAGTTGGTATCTCGCATGGTGGAAGATATGGAACCAATGAAAGATTGAATTCAATACAGGGACTGCACTTAAATTTTTAGATTTTGTTCATTTTGTCCTTTTTTAAATCTGAATTTACACCTGTGCAATCCAAATTTTTAATACAAAATTCAATTTTAATGTCACGTCAGATTAATGAAACGATCGTTTGTCTAATTTAACGGTAAGCCTTTAATTACTTTAATTTTATAAAAATAAGGATTCAATTGAGATTTCAAAAAAATATAATTAAAATTCAGGGCGAAAATAAGGAAACCTTATTCTTATTATTATTATTATTATTATTATTATTATTATTATTATTATATAATTGAGACGTTACTGAAAGCGACAATGATCAGTCCACAAATCATCTCTATTTTTTTTAAGTGGTGATATGATAATATCATTAAAAATAAAAAACATTTGCATTATAATCTAAAATAATAAAACTTTAATTATATTTATTAATATTTAAAAAAATTGTTAAATGAGTATTTTTCTTTTAGAAATGTCAAAGGAGATGTCAAAATCCCTCCCCGAACCTGCCCCATCCCTCGACCCCGGCGTGTGGGGTCTATATGACTCAGTCAGTGATCTATATTTTTAAATTCATCACATGGAGGCTCTCTGTTTGTGGTCGATGAATGGTTGGATGAATACGATGGCCATGTTCAGTCAAATTCTGAGATGGATGAAAAAACCAAAGGTACTCAGACTTCTATGTCTCGCTTCAACTGCTGTTGGACTGATCTGTTATGGACTCAGTTCCTTTCTAAACCATTTGCTGGGAAACTGGAGCTGCTGGAAGATGTTTCTTTATATTGTTTTCAGTTTCATTGTTTGCCTTGCCGTATTGTTCGCACCGGCAAGGTCGAGCTCCACCTCTCTCCGGTTGGAAGCTCATTTGGCATTTTTGGTTCTAATGCTCACTTCTGTTTATTCCTTTTTCATTGATAACGTGGTGAAGGGTAAACCTGATGCATACAGTCTCATCTCCTGTGCTGCTTTTGCTACCATGTCGCTTAGCTTGTCAAATCTCACTCAATTTGGATTCCAAATTGATCTACTATATTTCTTCTGCGGAGCTCTAACAATACAACTCATGAAGATCAGATTGTGGTTAGTCATTGTTGGAGCAGGTTTCACTTATTCCCTCCTCCAGCTTCGTGACTATCCGAGTGACACACCACAGGAGAATCTTCAGCCCGACGAAGAAAATCAACTCTTAATCATTAAAGTTGATGGCACAGAGAGTGATGCACAACAAGCTAATTTTGATGTTGATAGTACTCTGGGTAGTTCACCAGAAGATGAGGATCTTAGATTTGGAGACCATCTACTCACTCAAAGCGATTCACATCCGGAAGATGCTGGTCTTATCATTCAAGAACAATTCATGAACTGTATAAAAGAGCTTGAGAAGGAGAATCAGAGGCTTGTTCCCATAGTTGGTAGCCACGTCGAAAACTACATTAAAGCCGTGTTTGATTCCAAAGAAGTATCGGATCCTAACGTCAACTTGGTGATGGATGTACTTCCATTGGGAATTATGAAGCACCTTAAGGAAAACGTGAAGCTGATGGTGGATGCAGGTTTCATGGACGAATGCATCGACATTTACAGCAAATCGCGAAAAGAGTTTGTAGAACAGTGTCTACGGCCACTTGGGTTGCAATTTCAAACGCCCAACAAGGATGTTGAAAAGTGGTCAAAGACGTGGAAGGCTGTTGGGAAGATACTGTTTCCCAATGAAATGAGACTCTGCAGTTACATCTTTTCAGGGATACATGATGCTGCGGGTGTCTCCGCTGTGGAGAAAGTTTGCAAGAAAATTTCGACTGATCTACTGAGTTTTACCGATACCACCATAACAGCTGACAACTATTTGCCGAATCTTTTGTCCTACATCGTTCCTAAAGTGTCGGAGTCATTGGGCGAGCTGACACGAGAGTTAATCTTACCGACTTCGGTTCACGAATCGTCTATTGTTGATGATATTAAAGATGTTCGGCAAAGTTTGGGTATGCTAAACCAGTCGAGGGATGGTATTTACCCTAATAGTAATGATATTCAGGACGTTCGGCAAAGATTGGCTATGCTAAACAAGATTGGGGGGAATATTCTTTACCCCAATAAGAAGAAGGCAGGTCTGATAGATGGAGGGTTCCATTTAGTTACTGATTTGCTGAAGAAGAAGATACGGAAATTATAGTATGTTTTTTTTTTGGATATTTAATAATTACTATTGAATTGTATTTCAATATTTTTGCTAATATATATATATATATATATATATATATATATATGTGAGATTATATTTTGGTATGTTAATCTAATCAAGATTCCAAATTTTCATAATGGTGTTTAACATTATAATGTTGAAAAAAAATATTAATACTACATTGACAACAAACTAATTTATTTCAAATAAAAGAAATAGAGATACTAGTACTGTTGTATTTTTTTTCAAATAACACGAATAATTATAATGTGAAATTTAAATAGAAAAATGTTACTAAACAAACATAGTTAAAAATTGAAAATGATCTATCACGTGTTTACTACATTAATTTGTTATCTGCATTAAATCTCTACGAAAGGCATCTAAATGAGTAACCGCTGAGCCACCATTTGTAATTGCACGAAGACATATCCGCTGAAGAGTTTTGGATCTTTCCCTGATTCCCCTTGCAAGCTCTGTGTCCAAATCCATAAACTTTTGCAGTAGCATTACAATCTCATCCTTCTCCACCAAACTATTCACATCAACGTCTTCCTTCATCCTCCAACCAACCTTCCAATCCTCCACTATCATCTTACTGTCCAATGGTTGGTCCATAATTATTGGAAAGGTCAAAAACGGAACCCCAGCAAGCACACCTTCTTTTGTGGAATTCCAGCCACAATGAGACCAAAACCCTCCAATACAAGGATGACACAACACTCTCAATTGGTCACACCATGTCACCACTAATCCATTGTCCCCACATATCTGTTTCAACCTTGAAGCCTCACCACGGGCAACCCACAAGAACCGAATGCCACTTTCCCGCAAAGCACATGCAATCTCATCAATTTGAGCCCTTGAAACCGAGAAATGACTCCCTTGTGAGATGTAAAGAACAGAACCAGCAGGTTGTGCATCTAGCCACTCCATGTAGCCATGGCTAGTCTCGTTGTTATCGCTCAAAGTGGGAGTGTTTTGAAGGCTAAAATAAGGTATGGCAGGACCAATAGTGTATACGGGAAAGGGCAGCTCTTCTTTTAGGACATCGATGGCTTCAGGTTCAAGCTCGTAAATGGAAGCGAATAAAAGATATTGTGCTCTGGAAACCCATTTGAAACCTTTTAGGGACAACTGCATCGTTTGCGTACTTCTACAACTTCCATCGTTTAGAGGAAAATCTGCTAGGCGCATTGTGGAAATCCCAGGAATATAATCCACACGCTTCCCACCATTTTCTGGTAGTGCATCAGTTAAACAAAAGAAATCCATAAATTCAATGTTTCCACATATCAGATATGGAATTTCGTGAACTTCAAATAATCTTTTGAAGCAGAAACCACGACGAGAAGGGATAGTCTTAGAAGTTCGTATTTTTTTCTGTAAATTATATCAACTGGTGTATAATAATTATACATTATAATGACTATTTATGCTAAATGCAATAAACTTTAAAAAAGAATGAGAATATGATTAAATAATCCTTACCTTTTATGTACTTTGAAAATACGCATTACATTAAGAAGATAAATATTAATGTAAAAGCGATAAGCAATTTTAACACTTATGTAACTTTGTAGGATTTATAATATAATATAACATCAAATTTTTAGGTTATTTTAATTTTTTTTTCTTGTTTTGATCTTTCTTTTATTTCACTTTGGTCTCTAAAGATATTAATTCAATGTGCGTAAATTTATAAATTACTGGCACATTATTTAAGATTAACATGTTTTTACTTTCTTAAAAAGTTTCGAATTTTGATTATCGTCTTTAACTTTTAGGCCTTGTTCACTTGAGTGGATTTGAAGGAGAGTAATTGAGAAGATTTGAAGGTAATTATTTTTGTTGTTTATTTGAAAGTAAGTGAGAGTAGATTTGAAAGTAAAATTTGTGAGAATTAGTGTAGAATTTAATTTATGTGATAGATTAAAAAAAATTATTTCCAAATTCACTCTCACTTACTTCCAAATCTATTCAAAAAAACAATAAAAAAATTTATCATCAAATCCTTTCAAATCCTCTCAATTACTCTCCTCTAAATTCATTCAAGTGAAAAAGATGTTAATATTAATTACTTCCTCCTCGTATTTTAAAAGCAATCATGATCCTACTTAAAATTAGCACGTTTCTCATTGTAATTGGAAAGCATTTAAAAAGTATATAAATCAAAGTCAATGTTTTAAGAGATACACATTAAAATTTAAATTTATCATACGGATAAGAAGTGGAGATAAAATTTATTGCGACTAAAGTAACATTTTTTAAAAAAATTAAAACGAAAACCACAGATTTAAAAGCACAATTTCAAACTAATACAGAAATTATAATGATCAAACTTAATATGAGCTGAAGATAATAATTTGTGATGTTGATTACCTGACAAATTGACAGGGTAATGTCCATTCTGATCCAGAAGGTGATGGTGGTAGAGCACAGAGAACATAGACGCGGACATGGTCCAAAACGACGCCACCGGAATATTCCTTCGGATTCCAACCACCACCGCCCAGTACAAAAAGGTGTCAGCTACGATGGCCGTTGGCGGCGGCTGAAGGCAGCGGAGCAACTCCTCAAAGGGGGTTTCCATTTTGGTCATGACAGCTTCCAAGAAGCCGAGGTGGTCGTTTGCGCGAGTGAGTTCGGATGGTACCACATTGGGGATTGAACGGAGTTCGATGTTGTCGGGTTTTGGGTCGGAGGCGATGAGGGCGAGCCATTCCTCGGTGACCACGAAGGTTACGAGGATTCCAGTGTTGTTGGAGAGAAGCAACTTGCAGAAGTTCATAAGGGGGTTGATGTGGCCCCTTGCAGGGTAGGGCATGGCCACAAGGTGACAGGGACAAGTTGATGGAGCTTCCATGGTGGACTTAGGGGTTGCAGAAACAGTTAAGTCTTGGAAGATGAAAGTTCAAAGCTACAGACAAGAACACGTGCTTTCACATGTTTGTGTTCGGAAAATGATGCAAGTTATGTGTTTGGTCTTATATTTATATTGGTTAAATAATTTCTTTCCTTTCCATTTTCGTAACAAAATCACGGTTCTTTATTTTTTTCTTCTTCCTAATTTAGTTTTTATTTTTAAAATTTGATATAATCAGGTTTTTTTCTTTAATATTATACACATACCTTTAGAAGAGTTTCCATGTGAGATTTTTTATTTTTTTAAATATTTTTTTCTTATTTTTTTTCATTTTTATTTTTAATTAGCTTTTCTATAATTTTGATTTTTAAATATAAAATATGTCACATATGATATCACATTGACATGTGTTTCATTGTTTTATTTTTAATTTAATTTCTGTATTTTTATTTTGTTTTAATTTAATCCTATTTTTTTTAAAATTACATTTCTAATTTAACTTTTATACAAATGTTATACAAATATTTTTATTAAAATTGATATTTTTATGAAATATTTTTACTAAGATTAAGTTTATTTATATTGAACTTTATTTAAAATTATTTTTAAATAAAGGCTCAATACTTATTTTGATCTTTATATTTGTTACTCTTTTTCAAAGTGGTCCTCAAGTTATTTCGGTATTCAAAATGATTTTCTTTTTTGTAAAATTTGTTCAATTTAGTCCTTTTAGTTAACAGTGTCTAAATCGCTAACGATGTAATACCAGTTAAGCCAATATTGAAAATGCTAACAGTTTTGAATATACGTGGAAAGTTAAAGGGAAGTGACATGACAATGTTAAGTTAAAGTTGTTTCTGTAAAACAAAATTTGGTTTCGAAGGAGTTACTTAATTTGGGTTTGTTGTTCGTTGAAACTGCAATTAGAGGAGCATATGTCAAGTAAGTGTTCTTAACCTGATGTTGAGTTTATTGTATTGGGTTTTAGGGTTTATTTCGCGTTTAATATGTTAATTTTGTTGAATGTAATTTTTTGTTTGATGAAGTTTGCGGTTGTAGGTTTCTTAGATAGGCAAGATGATGGGTGACTCACGGTTCATTTAGAGATGGTCTAACCTAGTGGTTTCTGCGGTGGTTGCTTGATTTGGGTGGTGGATTTAATGAGCGAACTAATACGATGGTGCATATGGAGGTGCGTTGGGGTTCATGGAGATGGAGGTTAACAAAGTGGTGGAGAAAATCTTGCTATTTAGGGTTTGTTCTCACAGTGGCGCAATGTTCCTCACGATGTTTATGTGTGATGCAGGTTTTTGATGATGAAGGAGGTTGAAGGAGAACAATGGTAGAGATTTGATGCGTCACAATGGTCTATTGGTGGCGATGAAAGATTTCGCTATGGTGGTTTCGGGATACATGGTGGTTGTGATTTGGGGTTTTGAGGAAGATGAAGGCATGAGAGATGCTTGTTGGAGATAAGCGTCGCAGTGGTTGCTTTGGACTCGCGATGGTCTATGAAGGAAACTGGGTTTTGTTCTTGGGTTGTGTTGCTTCTGTTTATAGGTGTCGCGATGGACATTGTTAACTGAGGCGTGAGGGTTTCGTGGTGACGTTATAGTGATGGAGGTTGGTGCGACGAAGATGGTCTGGCTATGGATTGATTTTCACAGTGGCATGAACCTAGGTTCACAATGGTGAATTGTTGTGCCTTGTGGTGGTGGCGCAAGGCCATGGCACTTAGGGTTCTTGAGGTTGAAGAGGGAAGATGATGAAGTGGCCAGGATAAAGATGATGATGTGGGCAACCACATCAGATAAAATGGGCCACACCATTCACTTATGGCTGACCTTGACTCTGTGTCGTTAACAATTTAGACACCGTCAGCAAAAAGGACTAAATTGAACAAATTTTACAAAAAGGAGCCACTTTAAACGCTAAAAAAACTCGAGGACCACTTTGAGAAAAAGTGACGAATATAGGGACCAAAATAGGTATTGAGCCTTAAATAAAAGAACCACCTTCTTATCAGGGGCGCCAAAGACAATGCAAGCGAAGGCGCCAGTGATGGTGAGAACATCGACATAAGAGAAATTAGGTCAAGCAATAGAATCGCGCCAACGTTCAAGTGACAATGTTTTAAATCATCGTGGGTGGGTTCTGGAATGCGATGAGGATATTGACAGTGAAAAGAGAAGATGAAGCACAATGTGGAAAGAAAGAAGAGAGAAAATATGAAGAGAGAATATGGGTGAGGGTTTTGGGTTCTCTCAAAGAGAGAAAATGAACCTCAGCATGCGAATAAAAAAAAAAGATAATCATTAGATCAATTCTTTGTATAACTAATCTAATATTGGTTCATAATTTTATTTTTCAAAATTAAGATATTAGATAGGCTTCTTCTAGGTGGATATTAGATCGATTCCTTCTATAATCGATCTAATAAACTTTCTAATATTTATAAAATTGCCACCATATTTTCAATTACGTCGTTTTTTGTACATCCGATCTAATACCTTATGGTAATATCCTCATTTTCCACTAGTGGAACCACATTAAATTCACGTTGAGGTTTTCTTATAATTATTGAGTTTTGTTAGGGTCTCTTCACTTAAAAAAATCATGTAAAGTGACTTGTTCTACAAGAAAATCAGTAAGAGTTTGCATTGTCAAACTTAAAGCACTTAACCCTGATTCCAAACTGAGTTTTAACCATATAAAAAATATAAAAAGGTTTAAAGAATAATTCTAGTGTGTTATTTCAAAGAGTAGGGTAACATATATATACATACAAGGGTCCTATAATTTCTCATCTATTAAAGGAATGACAACTACACAAATCTACACAAATCATAATAATGGCTAAATTATAGCCAACACAATATTTGATAACCTAATATTTACTAATAGAATATTTGACTTATCTTAACATCCCCACTCAAGTTGGTGCATGGATATCACACATTCGCAACTTGAATAAAGACTCATTAAACAATCTGCTTGATACTCCTTTGGTGAGAACATCAGCCAAAGGAAATTATTCCAACTTCAAGCTTCTCTTTGATGAAATGTCTATCGATATCTACATGTTTTGTTCTATCATGTTGCACAAGATTGTGAGCAATTGCTATAACCAACGTATTTTTACAATACAAACTCACAGCTTCATTTGGTTTAAAACCTAAATCTGACAACACATTTTTAATCCACAAAAGTTCACACACACCTAGTGTCATGCCTCTGAATTCTGCTTCAGCACTACATCTTGCTACTACATGCTGTTTTTTACTCCTTCAAGTTACAAGATTCCCTCCTACAAAAGTAAAGTATCCAGAGGTAGATCTTTTATCATCTTTTGAACCTACCCAATCTGCATCAATGTACCGTTCTACCTTTAAGTTTCCATGATTTGAGAACAAAATTTCTTTTTCAGGAGTGGACTTCAAATATCTCAAAATCCTCCCAACAACATCCATATGAAGCTTTTGTGGGTCATGCACAAATTGACTAACAACATTCACTACATATGTAACATTTGGACGTGTATGGGACAAATAAATTAATTTTCCTACCAGCCTTTGGTAAATCCCTTTGTCTATGCTTATTGAATTTGAGCATTGAAAGAGTTTATGATTTTGTTCAATTGATGTATCAACTGATTTACTCCCAAGCAGCCTAATTTCTGATAGTAAGTCAATAATATATTTTCTTTGGCATCGAAAAATATCACGTTTTGATCTAGCTACTTCAATATCAAAAAAATATTTGAGGTTCCCAAGTTGTTTCATCTCAAATTCAGATACAAGGTATTGTTGTAAACTAGAAATCTCATCTTGGTCATTTCTTGTAACAATGATCATCTACATATATAATCAAAGCTGTAATTTTTCCTTTTCCTTTGTTAAAAAATATTTAAGAGTTGTTATGTCTAATAATGTGTTATGTGTGAATATCTTTGTTAGAACACTATTATGTTAATTCTTTGACTTTATTATTAAAAAGTGCAACACGAGATTGATATGTTGTCATTTTGATGATTGATGTGTGTGTGATATTACCAATGTGATGTGTGAACTGATTGATAGAAGGGTAGTTTAGGATTAAATGGGTATTAGTTCAATTCTAGAGAGAAAGAGAATTAAATGAAACTTTGATTTATTTGTATTTTTGGGTCAAGGATGAAAGGGTCTTTTATCTTTATTTAATTGGTGTAGAAATTAAATAAGGGGCTATAGGAAGAAAAAAGGTGTGAATTAAATAAAATAAAATAAAAAAGGTGGATAGTCGACGTGAGATTAATGAGAGATAGAGATTTAGATAGATTTGATTTTTAAAATATATTATTATAAGTGAGGAGATATCAAAAATAGAGTTTGGTTGTTTTATAAATAATAATGTATAGAGAGAGGGGTGATATTGATGTTTAGAAACTCTAGAAACTCAAAATCAAAGAGAGAAGCATAAGAGAGAGGCTTTTGGGAGAGAAAAGAAAGAGCAACAGAAACCCTTAGTGTAAAGGAATATTTGTGATTTTTGGAAATGTAGATAAAGCCTTAGGATTAGGCAAGGTATAAGGAAGCTTACCTTTGTTTTCTTGTTTGAGTGTGTGATGAATGTGGGTTTATTCTTGATATTCTTGAGGGGTATGGGGAAACTTATCTTTGCTTTGCTTATTGTTGTATATCATATGTGTTCTTGATTATCTTGATTGATACTCTTTGTTTTAAGGCATGCATATAAGATTATGGTTATGATTATCTGTGATTATTATTGGGTAAGGTTTGTGTATGCATGAGAATAAGATTTATGTAATATTTGTGATGGGTTTTCCCTACGAATATATGTATGGTTTTGTTGGATTATTCCATAATAGGGTTTGATGTTAAGGGGAAACAAAGTTATGGTATTTGGGGTTTTACCATGTAAACACATGATGTAAAGATAGCATGATTTGGTGGTCTGCCAGGATTCAACTACGGCCAGGGTTTTGGTGAGTTTATCAACCTAGATGTTTTGGTGATTTCATCGGCCAATCATTGCTCGCCAACCATTAATCTCGGCAATGCATCTTCTTCTGCTCTAGGGCCTTTTGAGGTATTTCTTTTTTATGAATATTCTATGAATATTATTTTCTTTCTTATGTGTTAATGTATTTTATGAACTATCATATTGCTATTTTGTTTATTAATATTTTTGTGGCTTTGGAAGAATATATAGGTTAAGGAGAGTCAACCTTCGTTGAAATTAGATGAGATGACTTCATTGATGTTAGCAGGAGCTTGCTCATTTTTCTATCGAGCGTCATGCAGTAAGAAGTTTTCATAAGTACGTAGTTTGTTTCAGTTTTCCTTCTGTGTTACTGGATCTCGTGCTATAAATCTATTTGGAGCTGTAAGTGCAAAAGAGAGTATTTCTTTTGACCTGCCTTCTAAGCTTTAATGAGGTTGACAATTTAATGTTGAGTTCTGAAAAGAACTTGAACAATAGCAAAAGCAGCGGGATAACTTCTTCGGATATACCACCCTTGCGACAGTGTTTGTCAGTAGATTCAATTACACTAGGCAATAGAAAATATACAAGAGAGCTAAGAAGGGTTTTTGGTGTCTAAACCCATGGCTCCTGGGGAACTAAATTGGAAATCTTTGTCTAAATTGGAAAAGGACGAGGCATTAAACATAAAGAAGGGACAAAGAACTGATTTATCTAGTGACAGGGGAACTGGAGCAAACTTGACAAAAATGGGTAACCAGATTCATAAAATCCCTATTGGTAATATTATTATTAGGTTTAATAGGTTCACAGGTCCCTATTTTTCCGGTTTCGTTCCAATTGGGTCCTCCTATTTTGAAAGTGTTAAATTGAGTTCCTATTTTGATAAAATTAAACTAATATGCCCTCGCCATTAAATTTAGTAGATGACGTTAACTTTAATGTATCGTGGCATACTGACCAAACAATTAATTATGACGTTACACATGTGTTGGAATTTATTTTATTTGAAGTTTTAAATAAAATCCTTTAAAACAAATTAGGGTACACCTCCACCTCCCATCGTCGCCATGCCCTCCTCCGCCACCTCCACCTCGCCAACAACTTTTTCTCCTGCGAGATTCCTCCCGAATATGGCACCTGGCAGCACCTTTAGTACCTCGCCGTCTCCAGCAATGAACTCACGGGAAACATCCCTCTCGATCTTGGAAACCTCACAACGCTTCGCGAGCTCTCACTCTTCCTCTTCCAGATCCCCTCCTGACTTCAAACCTTCCTCACCTTCATCTTCTTCTCCATTCTAATCATATTATTTTTATTTTTCTCAAACCACTGTCATACATTCCTGTCAACACCCAATTTCGTACGGATAACTAAATAATAGGACTAGTTTTTTATTTTTGTTTTTATTATTTTACTATTTGGTATTGACTTTGTTTTTTTTTTCTATATTCTTTTTGAAAAAAAAAACAAAAAAAGAAGAAAGAAAAGGAAAGAAAAAAAAAGAAGAAAAAATCAAAAAGAAAAAAAAATGAATAGTAAAAAGTGAATAGTAAAATTGAATAGTAAAAGGTGAATAGTAACAACGTAAAAAAAAGTAATAGTAAATAAATAAATAAATCCAATATTATGAAAGTTCCTTAAGTAATAATGAAAGGTTGGTAGGTGGTGGTTGGAAGTAAGAAGTTAATTTAATAAAATAATATTAAAATAATATTAAAATAATATTAAAAAATTAGTAAATAGTAAATTTTTTTTACTATAAATAGCCATGGGAGGGGAGCTCATTCCACACACAAAGAATCAAGTGAGAAATCTTGAGAAAAAAAATATAGAGAAGAAAGAGTTAGGAAGAAAATTTTGGAAGAGTAGAGGTTCTGGAAGGTTTTCCGGGAAACAACCTCGGAGTAGGAAACTAAGTCTGGAAAAGAGGTAAGGGGAGCTAACCTTTCTTAGTTTTTTTTTTTTAAATTATAAAATATTTTTTTTTACTATTCATGTCTTGAAATTTTGTGCAATTACTATTAATGAAACCTATGTGCTTCTTGCATAACTATTTGAATTTCTGTGATAATGTTATATGCTGTTGTTTTGAATCTGTGAATAAGAAATTTGTTAATAACAAGTTGAGGAACACTTTGGCTAAGGAAAGACCTGGTTATTAAGTTGTCCATTGTGACGCACCTCTTTTTCCTGGAAGTCTACTCAATGAGTTTTTAACCAAATTCTTATCAGGCAGATTATCTACAGCCTTTCCTTTTTAAAAAAAAAAATAATCAAAATATGTTTTTAAAGGTTAAAGCACATGTGCGACCGTTCGCGTAGGTCTTGTGCTAAAAATCTTTTTCTTTTGTTTTTTACAAAAAAAATAAAAATATGTTTTGAAAGGTTAAAGTACACGTGCGACCGTTCACGTAGGCCTTGTGCTAAAAACCTTTTCTCTTTCTTTTATAAATATACCACAAAAGAATAATAAATATAAAATCCCTAAAAAAACTAAAAACATCTTCATCCAGACAAATTTCCAATCCATATTTTCGAACAACAAATTTCTCAAACAAAATTTTCAAACGTAGTAGCCAGAACTACGTGATCCTTGATTCTCCATAAAAAATGGAGATACGTAGGAGCAAGGTCAGTCCTTGTCAGGTTCACTTCGCAAAAATCCAAATCTTTTCCAAATAAATTATCTCAACAATTTCATAAAAAACTAAAAAATATTTTGTTTCTTTATAATGTCTTTTTTTGGGGATATTTACACATTTTGTAAACCACATCACATTCACGTATTTAATTAAAGGTACTGCCTTAGAGCAGGCGTTGTAGGGTGCTAATACCTTCCCTACACGTAACTGACTCCCGAACTCAGAATCTGGTTTTCGTAGACCATGCCTTATCTTTTTATGGTTTTTCCGTAGTTTTCCAGAATAAACTATGGTGGCGACTCCAAATCTTTTTTCCAAAAACGCGTTTTTTATTTTTGGATCGTCGTCCCGTTACGATTCCGGTTTCGACAATTCCAACAAAACAACACTAACAACAGTCGTCACCTAGTTTGCGGCGGGCGTCGCTTTCTCCTGGGAGGAGGTTGTCCGGTGGGCTCAAGGTATCGCCGGTGGTGGTGGACTCCACCATAAAGAAAAGGATGGCCAGCATTGTTGCCGGGATCTCGAAGGTCTCCGATGCGTTGGTTGGGTCCAAGAGTGCGAGGAAGAATTGGGATAAGCAACCCCGCCACGCCTGTTGAAACTAAACACAAAGAAAAGGGTGATTCTAAGAACAAGGTTGACGTGCAAGCAATTTTGCGTACGTAGGCCCTAATGTTGTTCTGAGCTTTTGTCGCAGTTCTGAGCTTCCATTGGTAACCATCTAAGACTCTATTGATGGAACAGATAAGAGTAAAACTGAGATTGAGTCATTTAGAAATTCTACAAAATCTGGAGATGTTGTGATTATAGATGAAAATAGTTTAAAAGTGTTTATGGATAGGACTTTTGTTCAACAACAATGATCTAATGTACATGGTAACCATCACAAACAAAAGATTAAACCTTTCCACCCCAAAAAGCCTCCAAAGCCACCCTTGCCTCCCATAGGTCCTTCACTAGATGCTAGTGATCAGAAGTTTGTCAAGGATCTTGTTGAGCTTGCCTTGAGAAAGCGCACAAGGGTTAAGAAAATAAAAGTAGTAAGAAAGATGAAAGCAAACAAGTCATCATCATCTTCAACTTATGCCAACCTTTCTGCCATGGTCATTACTGTTTTCTTCTTCCTTGTAATAATACTCCATGGTAAATAATCTTTTCTTCTATTGGTTGTCTTCCAAGTGTTGTGATTAATGCACGTTTTCATTTTGATTTCTTTCTAGGATGTTGTTTTGAGAATATCTCATGATTTGGTATATATGCTATTTGTAAATATGATTCTTCAAAGACACACTTAATATTTACTAGCACATCACCCCCCAAAATCTCAAATTACTGTCTTGTCATATTTGCAGCCACTTACAAACTTGAACATGTAACTATATTTTATCCCCGCTGATAGTAAATTGGTGATTTAAAAACAATAACAGAGAGAACCATTTGTTCTGAAATTTTGTTTCTGGTTGCAAATGAGGATACTGATATTATCAAGTGGTATGCAGGCAGAGAAATGATATTTGTTTCTTTTGTTCTAGGAAATAGTTACTATAAAAATTAATCAGAAACTGAAGTTCAATAGATTTTGGCATGAAGGCCTGTGTGGAAAAATAAATCAAATGCATAACTGGATACTGTATATTTTGCTAGAGGAAGGGGGTTCGAGGAAGACGGCGACCGACGACGATGAGAAATGGGAAACGAGAGAGGTGCGCTGGACGGTTGGATTGGGCGATGGGTGTGGATATAAATGTTGAAGAGGTGGGTGTAGGAGGGTGAGAAGAAAATTTCCCAAATCGGAGAGAAGGTGAGGTTGGGGTTGGTAAGGGGAAGGGAAAGGGGAAGGAGAAGGGGAGATTTTACTCTGCCACGTGTTAATTAAACGACAACTTAGCATGTCACCTCGTTAGAAAGTTAACGCCATCCATTGCTATTTAACGACAAGGGTATTATTAACTCAATTTTACCAAAATAGAGACCCAATTGAACAGTTGTAAAATAGGAGGACCCAATCGAAAAGAACATGTAGAAACAGGGACATGCAAACCTATTAAACCTTATTATTATTATAAAATACTATATTACTGACCTGTCATGTATATTGTTACATAATTTTTAAGAATATGGACTTTAATATTTACGAGGGCTAAATAGGAATGCATATGCACATCAATTTACTTCATTTAAATTTTCAAGCTCCTTTTTAATCCCAAAAGAAAACATTCAAGAAGCTTCTAGCCTAGTTTAAACATTTTAGAATAGAATAATTTGAATAATCAATCTGTCATCTAAAAATCTCCTAGTAAAGCATTGATAAATAATAATACTAATGTCGTATTTTAAAAATGGACAACTCTTTGCTCTGTTTTGTTCTTGGTTTTGATTTATTAACTTATGTTAATAATATGTTTGTGTTTATTTCCACTCTTTCTTCATGACTTTGCACACTCTGTAATGCTCTCAGGAGGAAAGTAGGTCTGCTGCTATCGGAAGGTCACGAATGGTCACAGAGAAGGATGCAAATCAGGTTCAAACACTTGGAGGGAGTTCTGTTCGAAACGAAGAGGAAACTCGCAGATTACTAGCTGGAGGTGAAGGGTTGGATCATAAAATTAAGGAAAAGAGGTCTGTTGGAACGGTAAGAAACAAAATTACAACTATTGAAAAGGATGTAAAAATAACTACACTTCCAAAGGTAAATGCTGATTTGAAGATGCGACCATGGTATGTGTGTTTTGGCCGAGACTCTTTTGTGGTTTTGGATGAAATACCTAGGTTGTTTAGTAGTTTTTATGGTGCTATAGAAATTTATATATTTATGGTATTGTTTATTATACTAATATTTCTTTTATCATTTGTAATGCAAATGTATTTGAGTCTCTTAAATATATTCAGTGTTATAATAACATTAAGAGTGTAACATTCCAATAAATATATAGATAGAAAGCTATAATTTATTTTTTTAGGAGTTAACAAAAACAATATTAAAGAACAGTGGAGAAGTAGCAAGTAAGGAGAAGGAAACATGAAATTCACATAAAATTTAAAACTGTACAGGAGTTAATAGTCTGATACAATCTACAAGACTAGACCGTTCGGTCAATGGATCAGTTCGTGACCGAATGGTATTACAAAAGGGATTTATACCAGACGGCTTTACAAAATATAGCTATACAAATACCGAACGGTATTCTAACAAATGAAATACTAAGATCTACTGACCAGACGGTCCTATACTATCTTCAGGCTAAACGACCTCCAAAGCTTCTTCTATTGAATCTTCAAAGTCGCCCTCTGCTCACATCCATTGGATGATCATTGCAGTGAAGAGAACAACCGAACGGTTAAGACCGAACGGTAACATAGACAAGATAGGAAAATAAGGGTAAGCTTATGTAAATTTAATTAATCATTTTCAGTATACATTTAAAAACATACACATGAATCACATACATCAACATTTCAATCATGCTATCATAACCCTAGTATATCAATCAAAACCGAACGGCAAATATCAACCTGACCAACCACTTCGACTATGTCCGGACGGTATGAACCATGTAGCTCGTCATTCTTTGCACCCAGGTGGACCTGGCTGGGATACACTCAACAGACCGCCACCTGAGGTTAGTCCAGTGGAACCACCTCGGTATAGAAATACCCTGAGGCTAAAGGACCTCCTACCATTCCCATGCATGAGTTACCCTTCTCTACATGAGTAGGCGTAATCACGGAATATCAGGATAGAACGAAACCTGAGTCTGACCACGGTCATACTTTACCAGTACAATTTCAAATCATGAGATATTCCTCCTTGGAATACTCTTTAAATAATCATAATAACTTTCATCACTCTTGTTTCATACCATCCAAGTCCAATAATTTTATTCAGAAAACAATTCTTTTATATATAGACAATACTAAAATGAAATGGAATGACCGAACGTACAAGAAGTTTTAACAAGTGACCGAACGGTCAACAAGAAGGAAACCGAGCACTAATTGGAGATCAAGGAATACGGATAACTCATGAGAATGAACGAACGGTCAACAACATAATTAACTTTGTAAGGAAAACCGAATACCAATTTCAACTCTAGCCGAATGCTTTTATATATATATAAACGAGAGTTCTCTTCAATAAAGCGAGTGTCAGTACAAGACCAAACACTCTTTGGGAAACTGAATGTCAGTATAAGACTGAGCACTCTTGCAAGGAAATAATAATGTAAGACCGAACGTTATTCAAAGGAAGAGAATTATATAAGACCGAGTACTTAGTCTATGACCGAGTACTTCCTAAGGCCGAGCACTCAATCTATGACCGAGTACTTTCAATAAACATTATCAATACAAGACCGAACGCTCATCAAGGGAAGAAAATTACCATAAAGCTAAGAAGATTCAAAAGTTAAGGGTTAGTCTAAGACCGAGCACTTTCATGACCGAACGCTTAGTGTAAGACCGAACGTTCTAAAGATATGATCAAATATACTTTAAAACCGAGAGGGTAAACTTTCTTGATTCGGATGAAAGACTAACTAAATAAATTAGTAAAGATTCAATATAGGCTCATAAGACCGATCGGTCATCAACTAATTTCCTACAGAGGAAAATTTAGCCAAGACCGATCGTTTTGGAGAGAACCGAACGATCCTAATGACCCTCGGTTACAGTTCCAGAATTCCACTAAGTTTAACAGATTTCTAACCAGGTTCATATCATCTATCAAACATGCAATCCATACAAACAACATACCATACTTTAGACAAATCATCAATCATATACTCATTAAATCATGCATCCAAAAATAGTCATAATTAAATTTATAAGCTTCACTTGCCTCTAAAATGCCGTAAGCTTCTAAGTCTTTAAGCAACTACTCCTATGGCTTCCAAAAATCCAAAGTCGTCCAACTGAAATTCTGATCGGTGTAAACGAAAGATCTTGGCACCGGGAGTATTTAATTTGAAAGGAGTTTGGTGATCGGAGAAGAGGAGGTGGTCAAAATCTTAGAGAGAAGATTGAGGTTTTTAGAGAGAATGAGGAGAAAATGGTGGTTTCTGGAATTTGAATTTGAGGAAGAAGAAGGGTTGCATGCAGAAGTGGCACCAATTTTCAAAATCCCATTTTAAATACTGCCTCCAAAAAGGACGCTCGGTCCACTCTCTGTCTGCCACCTGTCTTCCACTTTCTAGAAGCTCTCATTCTCTCTGCTGTCGCACGATTCATGATGGCGGATTTAATTGCACTGCACACCTTGTCTCCCACTAGCCTAGGAAAATCCAGAGGGCGTGACACGTAGTTTCCACTAAAGTAAGGAATTAAATGGGGTGTGACAAAGAGAGTTTATAATATTTCTTTAAGACAAAATTATACATATTCTATAATTAATTTTGAGTAATTATAAATTAAGTTGTAATTATTTTTTATTTTAAACTATTTTATGTTATTATGATAATTTTAGCAATAGAATGATATGTATTTGACCATTTTAATAAAAAAGGTTTATCGTGTTTTTTGTTATTATTAATATATTTTAATTTTATTATAGATAAATATTATTGACACAAAATATAAATATTTTAAATGGTAATATATATTAAATAATATAAGAAAAATAAAATAATAAACTCTCAAACTAAATAATATTAAAAAGGAAAGTTAAAATATCTACTTGTCAAATTAAATAAAGTATATTAATCTAAAAAAAAAAGTGCAAAAGACCAAAGTAACTATTACAATAAAATAGTTAAAAATAAAAGAAGTTTAAAATTTATCGTAGAAAACCTCTTCAATATGAATGTGATACCAAATGGAGAATTCCACAAATTGATTTGCATAAGGGTTAAAAATTCTCATAAATAATAATAAAATAAAACTTCAATTAAATAATGAGGGTTAAATAGTGAATTTTATAAATATTTTAATTTTAATTAAATAATTTTCATACGTAAAAAATCATATCAAATAAAAAAAATAAAAAGAATTTTTACAAAATATCACTGAAATATTTAGACTGATTAGAATAGACTACCACCGTAAAATATTTAAGATTATTGGAATAAAATATCATTGTAAATTATTTATATAGAGTAACAATATACTTATTATTAAGATAACAACTAACAATATTTTTAAACAAAAAATTTCGAAAATAATAACTAACAATATTCAATAATATACGAAGTATATTGAAATCTTAAAATAATATTTTTTTTATGATTCAAGCACCATATAAAATAATTATATTGAGATTTTGAAACAACCTTGTGTTAAATTATTTTTTAAAAATATCTCACTTTAAATTTGTGAAAATATAAAATGTTTCTCATTAAAAAACCCTAGTTTCATTTTTTGAAACAAACATGATTTCGTACTGAAAAAATGTTTTATATACCACAACATATATTTCGAATGCAAAATTTTTGTAAAAAGACATTTTGTTTTTAAATTTTTAAACGAAAAGCTAGTTTATTAAACTTTTATGATTTATAAATTTCACTATTTTCGTTTTTCAATAATAAAATAGTTAAAAATAAAATTAATAATGATCATGTTACATTACGTATATTATAATCTTTTCTATAAAGATAATGGAAGTATATTTATAAAATGCTATTTCTTTTTGTGAAGGTTGTGATCCTTTTTAAATTATTTTTATATCAAAAGAAATTATTTCATTAAGTTTATAAATTCATTAAATTTTTTGAGTATGTAAATTTATTAATTTTGTAACTGTGAATTTTAGATAATGTAAGAAAAAGAGAATCACTTATAGGATTATGAAATTATTTTTATAAACCTTCTCTGATTTGTTGGTTTTACACAATTTTATCGTTATATCTTTCTTAAGAAGAAGACAAAGATGAAACTTTGATTTTTCACCTGTACAAGTGTATGTATTGTCAAATTGTTGTCGTCATCCTCTCCTTTCTTTACAATGATTGGAATTATTTTTTGTATAAATTATAATATTTTAATAAATTTTTTTAATAATTTTTTTACAATAAATACTATTTTATTAGTTTATATATTTAAAATGATCTTTCACTAACTTTCATATAAACTATTATAAAAAAAATTGTCAAAAAAAATAATTAAAGATATATTTTTCTTTTTCTATTCCTCATAATAATAAGTTTATATTTTATAAAGCTAGTTTATTAAACTTTTATCATTTTCTTTTGATAAGAAACTGAGTGTCTTTTAGCGAAGATAAATTAGAAGAACCATATTGACTTAAAGTGAAATAGAGAACACTCGTATTTAAGTAGTTCTATCTATTAACTGTAGAAATTAATATTTTATTTATAAGCAAAACGATTATAAATAATATATTCTCCAAAATATTACAAAACATTTCATTTACAAAAAATAATAATAAAAATATAAAAATTATAAAAAATAATAAGTATGTGTCATATCTTTATATCTCCTTTACAACAATATTTAATAATAAAGTTTAAACTAAATATTTGACAAACTTAGTCCCATGGATTCATGAACTTTAGATGGACTTTTGTATGTTTAATATATAGTATCGGGTCCGAGACGGTACATATATATGAAATAAATTTGACTTATTAATACAAGGATTAATTAACACGAAATGTTTCTTTTTTGTCTTTACTTTTTTTCTATTTTTTTTTTCAATTGACCCTTCATAGTATCGCTAAAATTCAACTCTTCTCATAGTAACCTTTACAGACCGCAAGTATTTTTCTCTGAAAATGAAAGTCGAAACCCCACAAGTGAAACATTTTTCTTATCAACTCAACAACGCTTAAAGAAAGTCTGCAACATTTGAAATGAGGTGTCTCTTGTGACTATAATGATAATTTCAACATATTTTTTATAATATTTTAATATCATTTACGTGATTAATCCAAAATTATTTTATAATTATTAATAATAATAATCATAAACATCAATATAAACCAATCACAGAATGACATAGATAATATTAAAATATTATGAATTAAATATGTTTTAGTTCCTGAAGTATCACTGATTTTTGGTTTTAGTCTTTACTCAGAACATTGATGGCATTTCATCCTCTTAGTATTGAAACATGTAACTTTAGTCCCTAAAAATGGACGGCGTCAAGTTATTACTGATGTGGCTAACGACCCTGCCACGTCTTCACTGAGCACTTTCTGCCACGTTGTTTTTTTTTAACATTTGGATTAGCCTTTTTTGGATTTGCACGTGTGTTGAGTGATCAGATCAATTAGGGATCAGATTATGAATTAGGATTTAGGGCAAATTCGTTTTTTGCAATTGGGGAAAAGTGACGTTTCTAGAAACATTACTCGAACAGTGTATTGGAAAGCTTCTTCTCGAAGCATTGTATCAAGGTGGTCGTTGCGGTGGTCGTGAAAGAGACGTTGGGTCTGAAAGGCAATCGCGCATTGTATCAAGGTAAGTTCTCGTATTTCGTTTATGATTGCTGGGTCGATTTTGGGAGTAAAGTGTTAATGTCTGAATGTAGGTCTAGAAATGGTGTTCGAAGTTTCTTTGCATCACATGGGAAAGTTTGTTAGTGATAAGGGGCTACGGTATGTTGGCGGAGAGGTAGGCGTGATAGTAGGACTTGATCCAGATCGTTGGTCTTATTTTGAAGTAGTTGGAATTATTAAAGAATTTAATTATGATGCAGACTTCAAACTATGGTGGAAGGGGTCCAAGGAAATGCTGATGAATAATCTGAGATTACTGAGTGATGACAGGGAAGCAATGAACTTGGCTAAGTATGCAGAGGAGACTGAGGACATGGTAGAAATATATGTTCAACATGTTCCTAGTGAGGCAGTGGAAGTTTTGTTTCTTACTTGTGGTGAAGAGACACATGATGGAAACATGGAAGGAGCGGCTGAGAATGTAGAAAAGGGTGGAATGAGTGTATAACAGGGTCATGCTGCTGAGGAACATATAGAGGTTCAAATTGGTGAGGAAGAGGTCGAAATTGGTGAGGAAGAGGCTGAAATTGGTGAGGAAGAGGTAGATTGTGATGGTGGTCATGGACATGATTATGTAGAGGAAGAAGAGGAAACATGGAGGAATGTGGTTGAGGGGGAAGTAGAAGCTTCAGCTGAAGAATTTGTGGATGAGAGTGAAGAAGAAAGAATGGATAATGATGATGATGGGTTTGGTGTTGAGAATGATAGGGTGGATGATGTTCGTAGAAACATTAATCCAGTTTTGGAAAGGTGGAATGCAATGAAAAAAAAAGAAACGTGTGAGTAGAAGAGGCAATGTTGGGGAAGGTTCATTTGTAATGGATGATGAAGTTAGAGACCATGAGATCAATGAGGAATACAACAATGATGAATTGGATTCAGATTTAGAAAGTGATGAGGATGGCAGCTTGAAAAGGGGCAACTTTAAAAAGTTTAGACAAGATGATATGAACAAGGATTTTAGATTCTCATTGGGGATGGAATTTTGTTCATTGAAGGATTTAAAAATGCACTAATGGAGCATAGTGTATTAAATGGAAAAGAGATTAAGTTTGTGAATTATGATCTCAAAAGAGGGGCATAATCTAAAAAAAAATGTGGCTTTGTTATTATGGCTAGCAAGGTAGGAGGGAAGGAAACATTTAGGGTGAAAACCTTAGTTGGACGACACAGGTGTGGAAGAGTTTTTGGAAACAAAAGTGCAAGTGTGAATTGGATTGCCCAAGTTTTAGTTCACAGGTTTGTAAATGTGGCTAGCATGACTGTCAACCAAATCATTGATGACATTAAAAAGTCATTCAGTGTTGGAATCAAATTGCCTTAGATTCTCTGGTTGGTGATGGGGAAAGACAATATGCTCGTCTATATGATTATGTGGGGGAATTGCTAAGAGTCAAGTGTGGAACTTTTAAAATTAAAGTGAATCAACCCCAACCAAGTTTGCCACCAAGATTTGGCTCTTTTTATATGTGTTTAGAGGGGTGTAAGCAAGGTTTTTTAGGAAGTTGCAGGCCCTTCATAGGGGTGGATGGTTGTCATCTTAAGACAACATATGGTGGCCAATTGTTGGTGGCGGTTAGCCGAGACCCCAATGATCAATACTTCCCACTGGCTTTTGCAGTGGTCGAGAATGAATGCAAGGAAACTTGGAGATGGTTTTTATCACTGCTTTTGGATGATATAGGTGGCACTGATTGTCAACGTTGGGTGTTTATTTCTGATCAACAAAAGGTATTTCAATTTGACTATTTTGCTATTTTTATTTTCTAACAATCTCATCATTTGCTAATCACCAATACATTTTGTATTTTATAGGGACTAATGATAGTTTTTAATGACATGATGGATGGAGTGGAACATAGATTGTGCTTAAGGCACTTGTATAACAATTTCAAGAAGCGATTTGGTGGAGGAGTGCTCATTAGAGATCTCATGATGGGAGCTGCAAAGGCTACATTTGAAAAGGACTGGGAAAAAAAGATGGGTGAGTTGAAAGCTATTAACATTGATGCATACAATTGGTTGCTAGGTATTCCTACCAAGTGTTGGTGTAAACATGCATTTAGTACCTACTCTAGATATGATGTGTTGATAAATAATTTGACTGAGTCCTTTAATAGTACTATATTACTAGCTAGAGACAAACCAATCATAACTATGATGGAATGGATAAGAACTTACATTATAAGACGGTTTGCAACACTTAGAGAGAAAGCAATGACATATCCAGGAGTTGTAATGCTTAGACCACGAAAAAGGCTTGATAAGGAAATAGAAAAGAGTGGAAATTGGATTCCAACTTGGGCAGGGGCTGAAAAATTTGAAGTCACACACGAGTTTACAATGGATAAGTTTGTTGTTGACTTAAGTAACCATTCGTGTAGTTGTTACAGTTGGGATTTAATAGGAATACCCTACAGGCATGCTATTGCTGCCATAAATTGCAAAGTTCAAAACCCTGAAGATTATGTCTATCCTTATTACAAGAAAGAAGCTTATGTCACTTGTTATGGCCCTGAAATAGTTCCAATTAATGGCCAAAAAATGTGGCCTACTTCTGAAAACACCCCCCTTACTCCTGCCTCTAATTTATAAAACACCCCCTGGGAGGCCTAAAAAACTAAGAAGAAGAGAGGCAGAGAACTTGTGAGCCATACAAAATTGTCAAAGAAGCATGCTATTATGAAGTGTAGCAGCTGTAACCAATTTGGGCACAATGTAAGAACATGTAAAAGGAAAAAGAACAGCAATAAGGTACAAAATATCTCTATTACAACTTCACCTAATTATTTTCACACTATGGATTCTAATGTTGCTTACTTTTTTTGTAGAACACAAGGGGCACTTCAAGTGCTGGAGGATTTGGTAGCAGGGCGAGATCTGAAGCAGAAGCACCGCCATCAACGTCACAAGGAGGAGGAAAATCAAGAAGGGGGACTTCTCAAGTAGGAGGACCTCCAACAACAGCACAAACTGGAACATCAATCAGTGGAGCAGGAGCTGCATCAAGTAACCAAGCTGTAAGAAGAACACCCTCAGGACTACTGGGTGCACAACATCTCGGTTCCCAAGCTAGTACCACTTGAAGCTAGTACCAAGCTGTAAGAAGAACAACCTTATTTTAATGTATTTTGTATTACACACCCACTTAGGGAATAATAGTAGTGGACAGTACTTTGATTAAAGTGATGTAGTTGGCAGGATGTAGTTGGCAGGGCCCACTTGCACTACTTTACTATTGAATGCACAATATTTTTTGTGAGTGGTAAGGGACCACTTGAATTACTTAATAGTATGGGACCACTTTATGTTTACTTTTGAACTTGGGAATACTACAATACTGCTGCAGATTTAAATTGGGAATAGTGAGTTGTTGTTCACGTGATTGCTGACTTTGGGACCACTTTATCTTTACTTTTGAGGATGTCTAATATATCTTTACTCATAGTGATACAGTTGCTCTTGTCAATTTTATTGTAAATTTGACTACTGATACTTATACTCATAGTGACCATTAACTAAGTAGATGTTTCTTCAAACGGATTTTATTTTCCTGATGGCATACTGATTTCTTAGAAGGACTTGGTAAAATGGAAATGAGTGAAATGGAAATGCTGAAATGATGAAGCAGCTACAAAACTGCTGCAGCACGGTAAAAGTGGCAGAATGACTGAAATTGCAGTGACCAAATTCAGTTGCAGTGATTCATATGGTAAAATGGTACTTCAAACATCTCTATAATATCAAATGGAACATGGCTAGTGATTAAAATAGTAAGGAAACATACTGCACTAAAAAATGAGTGGCTCACATCTTAATTCAAGCAAAATTGATGGTTGAAAATGTGATTTGGTACATTGGCTGGAAAAATACCAAATGAACAGTAAAGACTACTTTCAATGCATAAGATATGACTCCACAAGCAATGAAACAGCAGCAATACTGTCAAGATCTCAAAATGAGTGGTCTAGTTGAGGATTTCAAGCAAAAGTGAAGGTGAAACTATGATTTGGTGCCATCACTGGTGGAAGGTCAAATAAACACTCTAAACAAGTTTAAAATGTGCAAATAAACTTGTTCAATATGTGAAAATGCACAGAAACATTGAAACTCACCAAATCACTGTTTCAATTGAATGTGCAGCTTGAACTTGCTAAAAATTTTGTTGACTTTAGCTGATTTACTGTTAATGCAATTTTTACTGGTTTAAGTATCTTTATAAGTAGCTTTTGCTACTAATTCTTACTCAATTATTGATGTACCAAAGCAGCAAACACTTATGCAGAGAAAAGCAACTGGTATCAGAAAATTAACAACTGAAATTAGTGTTTGGAAAGTCAATTTGCACCAACTTATTTAAACACTCACTTTTTCAGCACAAGCAAATCCAAATGATCGGTTTAAACTTATAAGTGCTGCCAAGTGAGCCTAAACAATAGTATTTCAAAATTTTACTGGTGTAGTTCCCTTTTTAACACCAATTTAAGCAACTCCACCACCAAATTTCAAATGTAATGGTACAAATGAATTTTAAGCACACCATAGCAGACAGACCCAACATATTAAACTTGAGTGAAACACTTGAACTGAATTTAAAGATGTTGAACAATAAACTAAGTCTTGAACTCAATTTTATTCAATCATAATTCTTAATTACAATTCATCTTCAGTAAAAACATAATACAAAAGAAAATGGTTAACGCCCATGACAACACAAACAAGTACAACATCATTTTCCCAACTTTCTTCTCTTCTTGTAATTTCGTTTTCAGCTTCTCTATCTTCTTCTTTAAATCCAGGACAACTATATCATTTTCCAAACACAGTTCAACTCCTTCACGTTTTTCTTGAATTTCAGAAATTTCTTCTTCATGCCATTCGAAATAATTACAAGTTGAATTACTCTGCAATCAAAATAACACACCATTAATAGAAAGTTGAGCACATGAACTGAAAGATTTAGTCACTTACTGCCCAATTTCTACATCTATAGAATAGTCTTCCTTTGTTCTTCGCAGTTGTCAACACCCAATTTCGTCCGGATAACTAAATAATAGAACTAGTTTTTTTTTTTATTTTACTATTTGGTATTGACTTGGTTTTTTTTTTTATTTTTATTTTTCTATATTCTTTTTGAAAAAAAAAACTAAAAAAGAAGAAAGAAAAGAAAAAAAAAGAAGAAGAAAAAACCGAAAAGAAAAAAAAATGAATAGTAAAAACGTAAAAAAACAGTAATAGTAAATAAATAAATCCAATATTATGAAACTTCCTTAAGTAATAATGAAAGGTTGGTAGGTGGTGGTTGGAAGTAAGAAGTTAATTTCATAAAATAATATTAAAAAATTAGTAAATAGTAAATTTTTTTTACTATAAATAGTCATGGGAGGGGAGCTCATTCCACACACAAAGAATCAAGTGAGAAACCTTGAGAAAAAAAATATAGAGAAGAAAGAGTTAGGAAGAAAATTTTGGAAGAGTAGAGGTTCTTGAAGGTTTTCGAGGAAACAACCTCGGAGTAGGAAACTAAGTCTGGAAAAGAGGTAAGGGGAGCTAACCTTTCTTAGTTTTTTTTTTTTAAATTATAAAATATTTATTTATTTGTTACTATTCATGTCTTGAAATTTTGTGCAATTACTGTTAATGAAACCTATGTGCTTGTTACATAACTATTTGAATTTCTGTGATAATGTTATATGTTGTTGTTTTGAATCTGTGAATAAGAAATTTGTTAATAACAAATTGAGGAACACTTTGGCTAAGGAAAGACCATGTTATTAAGTTGTCCATTGTGACGCATCTCTCTTTCCTGAAAGTCTACTCAATGAGTTTTTAACCAAATTCTTATCAGGCAGATTATCTATAGCCTTTCCTTTTTTAAAAAAATAATAATCAAAATATGTTTTTAAAGGTTAAAGCACATGTGCGATTGTTCGTGTAGGCCTTGTGCTAAAAATATTTTTCTTTTATTGTTACAAAAAAAAATGTTTTGAAAGGTTAAAGCACACGTGCGACCGTTCGCGTAGGCCTTGTGCTAAAAACCTTTCCTCTTTCTTTTATAAAAATACCAAAAAAATAATAATAAATATAAAATCCCCAAAAAAACTAAAAACATCTTCATTCAGACAAATTTCCAATCATATTTTCAAACAAAAAATTTCTCAAACAAAATTTTCAAATGTAGTAGCCAGAACTACGTGATCCTTGATTCTCCATCAAAAATGGAGATACGTAGGAGCAAGGCCAGTCCTTGTCAGGTTCACTTCCCAAAAATCCAAATCTTTTCCAAATAAATTATCTCAACAATTTCATAAAAAACTAAAAAATATTTTGTTTCTTTATAACGTCTTTTTTTGGGGATATTTACACATTTTGTAAACCACATCACATTCACGTATTTAATTAAAGGTATTGCCTTAGGGCAAGCGTTGTAGGGTGCTAATACCTTCCCTACACGTAACCGACTCTCGAACCCAGAATCTGGTTTTCGTAGACCATGCCTTATCATTTATGGTTTTGCCGTAGTTTTCTAGAATAAACTATGGTGGTGACTTCAAATCTTTTTTCCAAAAACGCGTTTTTTTATTTTTGGATCGTCGTCCCATCGCGATTCCAGTTGCGACAGCAGTAGTTGCCTTCAAAAGCAACAATGTTTCACCACAACCACACATTTTAGATGGTAACTGTGAAGATGATCCACAGCTTTGCGACTTTGCCGAACCAATCGTCCTTCGCGTCCAACCATTTCCTGCACTCTCACCTTTCATTTCACTACAAGAAGCAAATACCTTCATCACCTTTCGTGCCAACCCAAACCCTAAATCCCCAATCCTTAAATTCAAAGGCAGAACAGCAAAACAACTATCAACTTACCTCTTGAAGAAGACTATCTCCCTCTTGAACAAGACGATCTCGAACCTAATTTGCCCCCAACTCAGATCACGAAGAACAACCCCAAGGTGTCTTAAAATGTGGTTTATAAAAGATCAAGTCACCAACACACGTGCTACAATGTTAATCTCCTTCCAAATGTTAAAAAACCGCAACGTGACAGACAATGCTCAGTGAAGGTGGAAGAAGACGTGGCATGGTCGTTAGCCACATCAGTAATAACTTGACGCCGTCCATTTTTAGGGATTAAAGTTACATGTTTTAATACTAAGAGGATGAAATGTCATTAATGTTCTGAACAGAAACTAAAACCAAAAATATACTTCAGGAACTAAAAGCATATTTAATCTAAATATTATTAAAAAGATATTATCAAAAAGATATTATCAAAGTGTCATTGTCACTCTTGAGAACCTTCGGAGTCCACAAGTATTTTTCTCTTAAAGTTCGTCCAAACCCCACGGATAACATGTTTATATGACTGTTTAAGAATATTTTTAGTTTAAACTCACTTTTTTCCCTTTTGTTTTTTGAACATGAAATTTTAGTTTTTATAAAGTTTTAATTACAAATATGATTTTTCATTTTCTAAAATTGAATAATTTTTTATTTAACTATTAAGACAATTCTTTTCAGATTTCCTGCGCTTGAAAAGTAACTTAGATTTCGTTTGAAGTACTTTGGAATGAGTTCTACGAGGTTGAAGCTGCCATTGTACGGCAAAAGGTCTTCTTTTTTTTTTTTTTTTTTTCCTTTTAGGCCAAAAAAGTAACCTGGCTACCCATTTACGCGAAATCTTGGTCACAGTGAGGGGTTTCTCTCATCCAAAAATTGGAGGCTCTCTCTCTGTCCGTGGTATGTGAATGGCTGAATGCAAAACTTGCTCTCTTTCTTGAGAAAGAATACGATGGTCAAGCTCAACCAAATACTGAGATGGCTGAAGAAACCAAAGGTACTGAGACTTGTATGTCTTGCTTCATCTGTTGTTGGATTGCTCTGTTATGCACTCAGTTCCTCTTTCAACCATTTACCGGGAAACTGGAGCTGGTGGAAGATGCTTCTTTATATTGTTTTCAGTTTCATCGTTTGCCTTGCCGTCTTGTTCGCACCGGCAAGGTCGAGCTCCACCTCTCTCCGGCTGGAATCTCATGTGTCATTTTTGGTTCTCATAATCACTTCTGTTTACTCCTTTTTGTTTGATAATTTCGTGAAGGGTAAACCAGATGCATACAGCCTGGTCTCTTGTGCTGCTTTTGCTACCATGTCACTTGGCTTGTCAAATCTTACTCAATTTGGATTCCAGATCGATCTACTATATTTCTTCTGCGGAGGACTACTAGTACAACTCATGAAGACCAAAATGTGGTTAGTCATTGTTGGAGGGGGCTTCATCTATTCCCTCCTTCAACTTTGTGACTATCCGCGCCACAGACAAGGGGAGAATCTTCCCCTCCAGCTCCAAAATCTAGTAAACATTCAAGTTGATCCACGGAGTATAAGTAGTAGCAGTCATGAAGAAGCTAATGCTGATGTTGATAGGGATCTTAGATTCCAAGTCCATCTGCACACTCAAAGTAATTCACCTTCACAAGATGGAATCCAGCAACAACTTATGAATTGTATAAAGGTGCTTGAGAAGGAGAATAAGAAGCTTGTTCCCTTTGTCAGTCGTCATGTGGACAAATACCTTAAAGCCGTATTTGACTCCAAAGAAGAACCGCATGCTGATGTCAACTTGGTGTCTCCATCGGAAATTATGAGGCGCATTAACGAAATTATGAGGCGCCTTAAGGAAATTGTGAAGCTGATGGTGGATGCAGGTTCCGTGGAGGAATGCAGCGACATTTACAGCACATTCCGAAGGGAGTTTCTAGAACAGTGTCTGCAAGAACTTGAGCTGGAATTTGAAATGCTCAACAATGATGAAGTTTTGAAGTTGTCAAAAGCGAGCAAGGCAGCTTGGAAGATGTTTTTTCCCGATGAACGAATACTCTGCAACTACTTCTTTTTAGGTTTATCTGTCGCTGCGGATGTCTCCTTCGAGAAGGTTTGCAAGAGAGTACTGGAATTTACCCATATCACCATAACAACTAAAAACTATTCGAGGAATCTTTTGTTCAACATCGTCCCTAAAATGTTGGAGTCATTGGGCGAGCTGGAACTGAAGTTCAACGCTCGTAACAGTTTCTCGTTCGGACCTGACCTTGGAAACATTCTGCAATTATTGGCTATGGTAAACAGCTTTAGGGATACTATTTACCCTGGTAATGTGCAGGCACCTGTTAACCGCGAAGAGATTGAACACATTACTGCGGAATCAATGAACTACATCCGTAAAAGTTGTGTAGTTTGGACAATGGGAAGGGATGGCCAATCTGACCGCGTCGGGAATTCTTCATTTTGGGTGGTGATAGGAAGGATGGTTGATTTGCTAGAGAGCGAGTTGGAAGCCATTTCTAAACACTTCTACGCTGGCAATAAAATGCACTATCTTTTTATGGCCAATTGTCTCTTCTACATATCAAAAAGGGCGCATGATTTCAAAATGGACAATGAATGGTTTCAACAACGCAGAGCAAAGGTCACCCGATACTCGGAACTGTATACAGAATATGTTCGAAATGAGTTCTTAGAGAATAGAAAACGAAGACCTTTGTCTAATCCATTTATATATCTGGAGGAAACGGAAGACAAGAAAACTGTATGAAGTTTGCAAGAATTTGAATACAAAATTAGAGTGTCACAAGTACCCTGTTATAAAATCCTTTCTATTGTGTTTATTTTAATTTAATTAAAAGTTTGATCCAATATTTATTGTTTTTATTTAATTTGATTTTTTTTTAATTTAATTTTCATTATATTTAAAGTGATTTAATGTGAATTTTTTTTAAAATTAACGTTAATATCATTCAAAAGGTATGTCGTTTTGTTGTTTTTAGATTTGATTGCATTTACCGCTTTCTACATGAGTTTTGAGTTAGTTTATATGGTTAATGTAATTTGATTCACTTTAAAATTCTTAGAGTAAGTTTAAAACAATTTTGTTCTTTCAAATATACTTTGATTAGGTGAAAATTATAGGTCATATTTGTGTAGAAGTTATATGAAGTGATATTTGACTCATTCTTTGGTGTGTGAGATCTTTAAATTGGAAATACTAAATCTTAACTTGATTAATTGGATTGAAACTAATTTTATGCAATACTTAGAAATGATTGACCCATTCCTTATTTTGAACCATGGTCAAATAGCCCACCTTGAAAATAATCCCGTTACCCAACCTATTTGAGCAAAAACTTTTATTTCTTTGATTTTGAACCTGATTACAAGATAATGAAGTGAAGAGCTTTAATTGAAAAAGTAAAAGAACTGGAATTGTTTTGGAAATTAACATTAAATAAGTGTTAAGGTTTGGAAACAAAATAGGAGTGTTGATTCACTTAGCAAGGCCAAAATTTGTGAGCCAATTATATAGAAAACTTAAAAAAAAAAAGGAAAAATAGATAACAATGCATGATTAACTTAGCAACTCAATCTTTTAGTCAGCAAATTTGTAGTAGAGTTTAAAATTTTTGAAAAGGATAAAAAGAAAAGAAACATGAAGGAGAAAAAGACGCATACTTTCATTGTCATGCAAAAAAAACATTTACCTCATTAAATCTTGCCATTCAAGTTAACATTTGCCCATTGACTTTGGTACCTTGAGACAACTTTAGGGAGATGTCGTTTTAGACAACAATAAGTTAACTTTATGTATCTCTGTCACTCAAAATAATTTGGATTAACCATATATATAATAATGGATGTAACAAGCAGAAGGTGAAAGTGTGAAACTGAAGAATTATCCATGCTTACAATGTTATATACATCCTTACATGCAAATACAATCCAAGCTTCTCAACGCATCAGTCTTATGAAATGTATCTAATAAATGCATCAAGGTTCCCATCTGAGGATCCACCTGTGCTAATAGCTCTGTGACACATGGCCTTCATTTCCCTTGCCCTGTCTCTGATCTGCTTTCCCTCTTGGCTTTCAAGATCCATAAACCTCTTAACCAGCTTTTCTATCTTTTCTTTTGCCAAAACCTCTTCAGTGTCCAACTTCTCTGGTTCCACCTTCCACCCATTCCTCCACTCATCTACAATTTGGCTGCTATTTGGAACTTGATCCAAGAAAAGAGGGAATGTGAGCATCGGTACCCCAGCAAAGAGAGCTTCAAGAGTGGAATTCCATCCACAATGGCTCCAAAATCCACCTACAGAAGAATGAGACAACACCTTCAACTGGTCACACCATGGCACCACCCTACCCTTACCTCCACACTTGTTTTTCAACCAAGAAGCATCTGCTCTAGCCACCCAAAGATAACGGACGTTGCTACTGTTTAGTGCTTCAACAATTTGATTCATTTGGGCACCGGACACTGAAAGGAAACTGCCCAAAGAAATGTACAATACTGATTCAGGTGGCTGAGAATCTAGCCATTGTATATAGTCATGGTTATGATCATTGTTCACGGAAGAAGGGTTTTCTCCTAATTCTAAATACGGTATGGCAGGGCCAATGGGATAGACTGGAAATGGATATATAGCTTTTAAGGATTCAATTGTTTCAGCTTCTAACTTGTGAACTGTGGTGAGTAAAAGATAATTTGCTTTGGGAACCTTCGAAATACATTCCAATGCAAGCTGCAGGACTCGTTGATCATTTTCATGAAGCACAGTTCGAAGGTCTGCCAAATGAGCCGAAGAAATTCCAGGAATGTTCTCTACTTGTCCATCTGCGTCATTTATAAAAGCCCACAGGTAAGACACGCACCTAAATACAATTGCATTACCCTTTTGAAGACAATAAGCAATGAAAAAGGTTTCATTCTTTAACAATTATGCCAACTCACTACACCAGTCATCATAGTTAGAAATTGAAGGCATATATAAGCAAACATACGGCTAAATTCTCACTAGATCTCAAACTTAAAATTAGTTAAGGAAGGCAAATGCAACTTCTCCAACGAATACTCAAACAAATATTCATGATATACACCATTGGTAAAGTAAATAAACAAAATCAGAAGTAAAGAAGTGATATACCGAGCTTATCTTTATCAACGTTCAAATGCCGTTGTTGTACAAATACATCCAGGTGATGAAGCATGGAGTAAAACGACGCCGACATGGTCCAAAACGCAGCCACGGGAATATTCCTTCGATTTGCGAGGGCAATGGGCCAGCGCAGCTCAACGCAGCCGATAATCACGGTCGGCGGCGGCTCGAGCTGATCGAGGAGCCTATCAAAGGGCTCTTCCATGTTCGTCATGACGGCTTCGTAGAAAGCGGGAAAATTGGCGGCTTTGTGGCGCTCGTTAGGGATGACATTGGGGATGGCCGCGAGGCGAATGGATTCCGGCTTGGGATCGGCGCCGATGAAACCGAGCCACTCCTCGGTGACCACGAAGGTTATGAGAATCTCGTTGGGTCTTCTTGATGCTAGGATCTTGCACAGGTTCATCATGGGGTTGATATGGCCTCTCCCCGGAAACGGCATCGCCACCACGTGGCATACGCCGCCGCTGCCGGAGTTATGCATAGCCGGAGAAGTGGGTCAATGAGAATCAGTGTTGGGTTTTTTGTCTTCTGGAGTATGTGTTCGCATTTTTCTAGACTGGTGCAGTATGCAGTATTAAACAAAAACATAGCTGCTTTAAATAATAATTTAGACATTGTAAAGATAGATTCTTCAACAAAATAATTTTAATAAATTTTTATTTATTTTTTAACTAAAACACATGTTAAAATGGGATCAAATCTCAAAATGCTAACAAATTATGTTAAAAACATGACATTCGAATTGAGTACCTGATATATTCAATCCATAGCGAACATTGGATATTAGAATATTATAAAGGCTTAAACTCTCAATTGGTCCTCATATTTGTGTGCAAATCTCAGTTTGGTCATCAAGTTTTGAATTGTCTCAATTGGGTCATAATTTTTGTAAAAATGCACACATTTTACCCTAACCATTAAGTTGTCTCAAACGGCGTTAATTGATGCTGGAATGAATTTTTTATTTTAGGCTTAATCCCTCCCTTGGTCCTTATGTTTGTGTGAAAATCTCAGTTCGGTCCTCAAGTTTTTCCTCAAGTCCTTATGAAATGTAAACATTTTATAACATTTTACCCCAACCGTTAAGTGTATTGAGACGGTGTTAACTTTGAACTGAGCTGTAATTTTTTTTTTATGTTTTAAAATCATTAAATCCACGTGGCTATAGTCTTTCTTTTTCCTTCCAATCACTGATCACAGTTCACTCATTCCTTCACCCTCAAACCCCCCGACTCACACCTTTTCTCCCTCTCAAACTAAAAAATGTCGTCGTTGTCGACAATTCAAAAATTATGACCCAATTGAGACAGTTCAAAACTTGAGGACCGAACTGAGATTTTCACACAAACATAAGGACCAAGGGAGGGATTAAGCCTAAAATAAAAAATTTATCTCAGCATCAATTAACGCCGTTTGAGACAACTTAACGGTTAGGGTAAAATGTGTGCATTTTTACAAAAATTATGACCCAATTGAGGCAGTTCAAAACTTGAGGACCAAACTGAAATTTGCACACAAATATGAGGATCAATGGACGGTTTAAGCCTAATGAAAAAAATATAATGGAAAGAAACACATAATTAAAAATAGGTTTAAACCCTCCTTTGGTCCTCTTATTTGTATGTCAATCTCAATTTGGTCATCATATTTTTTTTGTCTCAATTTGGTCCTATTATTAGTAAAAATGAGGCAATTAAGCCCTTTCCGTTAAGTAATGACTAACGTCGTCTGCCTGTGATGACGTGGTGCACAGAGAATTAGCCGACTTAAAGGAATTTTATTACGTGGATTTTAGTGTAAAAAATGATAGATTTTGACGTGGAATTATGTTTTAAATTGAGAAATTTTAATTGAATCAAAAAAGGGGAATTGGGGATTTAAGAAATTGGGAATTTGGTGAGTATCAAAAATCAGAAATAGGGCTCTCAATCTCCTTTTGTTCGTGGAAGTTCTAAGTGCAAGACGAAGACCATCACTTGCCCGTGGACGCAACGAATTGACCTTGGACGTCAGTGAAGGTAAGTTTCCTATGTTTTATGTTTACGAATATGTAGTGCTTTTTGTGTGGTCTCGATTTTGGTATGTTGTTGTTGTGTTTAGGTTAGAATGTGTTGATTTGTTGTTTTGTTGTTCGATTTCTGCGATTTCTTTAAAAGTAGTGGTTCCAAAAACTGCAGTTGGTATGTTGATGTGTACGCTGTCGTGGTCCCAAAAGTAGTGGTCCCCTTTTGCTGGTCCAGTGTTTCCTTAGTGGGGATGTTAGTTTATCCCCTGTCCCCTTCATGTGTTACAGTTCCTTAGTTATTAGTTTATCCCGTCCCCTTGATAATATATTTTTTCCCCCAATGTACAGGTGTTAAAAGGTTGTGCTTCAAAAATAGTATAGCATGGATGACCGTATTAAAGTAGTGGTCCATCATACAGGACATTTTGTTAGTGATGATAATGGTAATTTAAAATTTGATGGAGAGATAACACACTGGTCTTGTGATCCAGACCTCTTCTGCTATTTTGGAATAATAACATCAGTGAAAGAGTTAGGTCATACAGACATTAAAGAACTTTGGTACAGTTTAGGAGGTAAGTCAGTGGTGCCAGAGAGGTTAGAATTATTGACTGATGATAGGGGTGCTTTGCATATGGTTAATATTGCAATGTTAAATGATGAAGTTCATTTGTACGTTGTTCATAATAGGAATGCACCAGAAATAATTGAAATGATTGATTGGGTTGGTGGTGCTGTTAATGATGAAGTTGATGTTGCAACACAAGTGGAGGGTGAGGGTGAGGTTGAAGTTGGAACATATATAGAGAATGGTCATGGTGAGGGAAAGGTTGAGGGTGAGGTTGAGAGTCTGGTTGAGGGTCCTGTTGAGAGAGAGGTTGAGAGAGAGGTTGAGGGTGAGGCTGAAGGTGTAACACAATTGGAGGAGGGTCCTGTTGAGAGAGAGGTTGAGAGAGAGGTTGAGGGTGAGGTTGAAGGTGTAACACAATTGGAGGAGGGTCCTGCTGAGAGAGAAGTTGAGAGAGAGGTTGACTGTGAGGTTGAGGGTGAGGCTGAAGGTGTAACACAATTGGAGGAGGTTGAGGTGCATGATGTAGATGAATTCGAGGTAGAAGATGTAGAAGAAGATGAGGATGACGATGAAAATATAGAGGATAATGAGGATGAAAATGTAGATGAGTCTAGCAGTCAAGAAAGTCTAGTTGATGTTACCATTCAGTGTGATAACATTGGTACTTCTAAAGGAAATGTGAGTGAAGAACCCTGCAGTTCATGGACAAGTGGTAATGATGACATGCATGATGTACGTGGTTTATCTGACAATGAGTGGGTGTCAGATGAGTTGGATAGTGGTCTAGATAGTGAGGATGAAAGTTCCATTCCTAGAACATTGTTCCCCACATTTAGCATGCCTAAAAGTTTGGGAGAATATAAGTGGGAAGTTGGAACTTATTTTATTGAGAAAAAGGAATTCACAGAGGCAATTAGGACGTATGCACTAAGTAATGGTAGAAATTTAAAATTCTTAAAGAATGACAAGAAGAGGGTTATTGTTAAATGTCTTGGGGGCAATGGTAAATGCAAATGGTATGCTTATTGTGCCTTTAGTTCTCGTTCCAAGTCATGGCAGCTAAGAAAATTACTGATGATCACACTTGTAGTAGAGATTTTAATGTGAAGTTGATCACTTCTAAGTGGTTGAGTAAAAGGATGGAAAAAGCTGTTAGAGAGAACCCTAACATGAAAGTCATGGACATTAGGGATAAAGTGAGTAGGAAATGGAATGTTGGAATCTCCAGAAATATGGCTTTTAGGGCAAGAGTCATGGCAAAAGATAATGTTGATGGTTCATTCAAGGAACAATATAGAAGAATCTATGATTATGGTCATGAGCTTCTCAGGGCAAATCCAGGTTCAACAGTGAAAATAAGGATCAACAGTGAAAATAAAGGTTCAAAATAGTAATGGTGAGTGTATCTTCAACAGAATTTATGTATGCTTGAAAGCATGCAAAGATAGTTTCATTAGTTGTAGACCCATTATTGGGTTGGATGGATGCTTTTTGAAAGGCAAGTATGGAGGGGAATTACTAACAACAGTGGGAAGAGATGCAAATGAACAAATTCTGCCCATTGCATATGCTGTTGTTGAGGTAGAAAACAAAGACTCGTGGACTTGGTTCTTGGACCTTCTGATTGGGGATCTTGGTGGGGAAGCTGTATGTGGAGCATGTACATTTATTTCAGACCAACAAAAGGTCAGTCAACCCTAACAAAGCTTAATTATAACCTATTTCACATAAACCTCATCTGACTTCAGTATTTGAACTTGTAGGGTCTGTTAACAGCCATTGAGGCACTTCTACCTAGGGTAGAACAACGATTTTGTGTTAGACATTTGTACTCAAACTTTAGAAAGCAATTTCCTGGAAAAGACCTTAAACGTTTGATGTGGACGGCAACAACAACCACATATCCACAACTATGGGAGGCTGAAATGAGGAAAATTAAAGAGATCAATGTAGAAGCATTTAAGTATTTGATTGCAATTGTACCTAGGTATGTATTCACTTTACTCTACGTTATTCTTCTTTTACTTTGACATTTATATTTTGTTTGACATATATTGTTACTCCCAGATATTGGTCAAAATCTAGATTCACCTCTAGATCACAATGTGACACTCTTGTGAACAACATGTGTGAAGGCTTCAACAGTGTGCTAGTTCACACTAGGACTAAACCAATTATCACCATGTTGGAAGAGATTAGGGTTTACATCATGAAGAGATGGGCTAAGAACAGGACAAAGATGGCACTATATCAAGGTAGTGTGTGCCCTAAGGTTCTCAACAGATTTCAAAAGCAGTCATGGTTAACGAGATATTGGATACCAAGGTAACTTTAATACTACAATTAACTTTAAACATGGTCATCTTTGTTTACTTTGTTTCTAACTTTGTTTCTAACTTTGTTTCTAACTTTGTACCCACGATAGATGGTCAGCAGATCAGTTATTTGAAATCATCCGCATTTCACAATTTGGGGAGCAATTTGTTGTCAATCTTGACAAGAATGAATGCAGTTGTAGAAAATGGTTAATTACTACTATTCCTTGCACTCACACCATCACTACAATGAAGTTCTTGATTGTAAATGCAGAAGACTATATTGGTACTTGCTACAAGAAGTCTACTTATGAGGAGACCTACAACTCCATCATTTACCCCATCAATGGTCAAGTTCTCTGGGACAAAACTTCATATCCAGATGTCTTACCCCCAAAGAAGAGGACAATGCCTGGCAGACCCAAGAAAAAACGAAGGCTAGAGAGTTGGGAGTTGAATAAGAATGATACTGAATTAAGAAAGGGTGGGAGCAAAAAAGCATGTGCTGTTTGCAAACAACTTGGACACAACAAAAGATCTTGTCCATAACGACCAACAACACCAGATCTTCCTGCTAACCAACGTACTGAACAAACACAAATGTCAATAGCTCCTGTTGAGCAACCTTCTGATCAAACACCACACGTGCCTGTTGCTGATGAATGAAGTCATATTTCAGTTTTTTTGGGAACAATGAAATGTCACCTTTTTTTGGTTTTAGCTTTTAAATGTAATGTCAGTTGTTTTTCATGTACTGATTAAGACAATGTTGCTATCAGGTCTTTTTGATTATTAGTGTTATTGGTAATGTCTGTTTAAGGGTCCACATCCAGTAATAGCCTCACTCTGTGGATTGACTCTGTTGGGAACACAAACTAGTTGTTAATTGTTATAAAACTCTTTCATTTGGCTTCCTCATTGTTCATTTTAATTGTCATAAACCTTATTTTTCTTATTTTTCATTGGTGCTTGTTGATAACAATTTAACTTCTTGGTCAATGAATACAATTTAACTGCTTGGTTGTTTGATGTCTTGATAAGCTTATCTTGAAGATCTTGTTGAAATAATGTGACAACAGTTTTATAGATAAACATCACAAATCATTATCAAAATCTTTGTTACACTTTTATCGAAATTAAACAAAGGACCTTTTCTAAATATGAAATTAATTGCTGTTAATATGAAATTAGATTACATACTTTCATCAACCTACTTTCATCAACCTCTTAAGAAATCAACCTACTTTCATCAACATTGAAATCAAAATTACATTAAACAGACATGTAACAAACATCATCCCAACTAACAGCTTCATGCTCTTCTCCAAAATAAGGAGACTTTTCTCTAAAGAAGCTAATTTTAGCTTTTCAACATCTCTTTCTTCCATCTTCATCATACTTCCACCCACTTTGTCGTTTCTCGCACTTGCAGACCTTTCATCAAGAATCACCAAATTTCGTTCATCAATGACTTCTTCATTGCACCACTGAAAGAAGTTGCATCCACCCATATCTTCACTCCCACCCTATAGAAGAAGAAAACTCACCCCCAAGTTAACGAAATCAAAAATCACACAAATCAAATCACACAAATTACCTTGAAGTGAGGGCAACCCCAAAATCGTTTGCCCTTGTTCTTAGGGGTTTTAGCGATGCAGAACACTGCTTTCGAAAAATAACAACTGGCTTTTCCTCCCAACCTGCTCCCACCAGTAGAACTTTGTTGAAAGCCCCAACCCGTGCATTTGCAACAAGAAGACGATCCAGACATTTCGTCACCTCAACTGAACACTTCTTCCAAACCTTCCACTGCTTCCATTGCTTCCACAAATATTCTTCCCTAAACCAGGGTTGTGAGCATGATAAGTGTTACAGTTGCTTTAAATGTCAAGTCTTAGGGCATGTTAAGTGTTAGGGCTAACAGCATAACACGTATTTGCCATGTGGAAGGTTTCATTATACAACCAACACCCATCTAATTTAAAACATATTGCCACAACAGCTAAAAAGAATTACAACTCATCACAGGCAGACGACGTTAGTCATTACTTAACGGAAAGAGCTTAATTGCCTCATTTTTACAAATAATAGGACCAAATTGAGACAAAAAAAAATATGATGACCAAATTGAGATTGACACACAAATAAGAGGACCAAAGGATGGTTTAAACCTTAAAAATATCCATAAAATCTTTGGATTAGATCCAACAATAATAAAATCGAAATTACTTTGTATTAATTATATCATGTTGTATATTATGCTTAGATCGTGTTTTACTTTTATTTATTTCATGACAAGTTATTTGAATATTTGTGCTACCCTCGAAAATTTTGAAAATTCTTAATAGTTTCATTGTTAAACGAAGGTTTAAACCTTATTTCGTATTTATGTGTCAGTCTCAAGTGGGTCATTTTTTTTTTCGGTCTCAATAAAGTCCAAAAATTTGTAAAATGAACCATTTAAACCCTCTCCATTAAGTTATCATTGACGTTGTCTGCCTATGATAACGTGGTGCACAGAAAATTAACTGAGTTATAAAGATTTAAATACGTAGATATTACCTGGAATTTATTATTTAATTTATTATTAAGTTTTGTACAAGTTTTATATAACGGGGTTTTTATGTTATATTATTTAATTTAAGATATTATGATATGGAAAAGGGTTTTACTTATTCAGAGTAGATACTCATAGGCTCAAAACCCAAAGGTCCACCACCTGTTGGCGCCATTTTCATCATCACGGTTAGATCCTCTTCCACCACAGTCTGCAATCAGTTTTTGCATCATCCAAACACAACAACAATCCACCTAATATTAGATCCCTATCCTGCAGAGAAGCTCAGATGAACAATCTCAAAAATCCCCAATCAGTCTCCTCATGCGTCTCTAATAGCTTCTGCTGCAGAATCGCCTCCATGATCGACGACAGCACCTGCTCGTTGCCCTTCATGTAGTTCTCAATCTGCCTCTTCAGCTTTGCCGACACAAATCCAATGTGTCAAACGACTACGCCGTTAGAATGCTACAATTGATGAGAACATAGAGAGATACATACCTTTGTTGTCGATGTCGTCAGGGTTTTGTGGAACTAGCAGGGGAGTTCCATTAGAGCAGAAAAGTTTTGGTCACAAAGGAGTTGAAGCGGCGGGTGCAGGGGTGGAGTGAAGAAGGTTGCTTGTGAACTCAATCCTCTCTGTAATTTCCCAACTATCCCTGACCTAACTCACTAGATAAACAAGACCACACACATTTTCAAAATTTTCAAATGGTTGACAATTTCTAGAATACTTCAGAACTTGTGCTTTTTGGCTCTTATATATAAATGGTTCAAACAATAATAGCAAGTTGATAATTCATGAATAGTTCCATCTCCTTCTTCGAAGTGTGTTCTTCTACTCAAAATCGTTTTCGTGTCTAGAAATTAATTCCAGTGTTTTAATTTTTGCCAATCACATAACCATGGGGAACCAACTTTGCAAAACGTATCTCTCTCTCTCTCTCTCTATATATATATATATATATATATATATATATATATATATATATATATATATGATCGATCATGTTTATGGATGAACTTAGTTAGATTATTGTTTCCTTTTTCACTTTCTTTGTTCAATTCTCACCAATTTTGTTGTTTTTTTGTGCACAATTTGCAGAAGAAAATCAAGAACCAAGAGAAGGCCAATGGGTTTCATCCATAACCAAGCTTCACCCTCTCACACAGGAATTAGAACTGTGGGTGTTGAGTAAGTTTGTAACTTTTCCACTGATTTGGATCTCTGTATCTCCATAGCCACTTGGAACATGAATGGCTAGCTACAACCTTATAATCAAACACTTTGACATCAGCGTGCAACATGTCAAGCATCAGGTAACACCGTTTGTGAAGATTTAACGGGCAAGACTTAATTGGTTCAAAATTTTCAAATATTTGGACCTAATTGGCTCAATTTTCAAATATATGAACCCAATTGAGACAGTTGAAAAAATGATGACCTACTTAAGACTATCACACAAATACGATGACCAAATGAAGGTTTAAACCTTAAATGAAAAATGATCTTTAATTTAATTTTATCTAGTGAAAAAAAAGTTATGTCTAAATTAAGTGAATAGCAAAGTAAATAATCAATATCTAATTGTATTTCAATTATAGATCAATAATTAGAGATTGAAAAATGATGTATATTATTTAAGGATTTAGATATATTATCATTTAATTCATTTTCCTGATCATACTGTTCATCAATCTTTTTCTTTTGATTTTTTTTTCTACTCATTCTCTCTCATAAGTTATTTATTAAAGGTATTTTGATTCTCAAGTCAATGTTCAGTTAACAAAGCTTAATAAATTTAGTAGATTCAAAAATATTAAATGTCTTACCTATATACATCATATTTATAGGCCCTTGAATGAGATTTTATCTTAATGACAACTTAACGTAGATCAAATTACCTTTTAATCTTGTTTGCCACGATAATCCCCTAAATAATTATCAGACTTGTTTTCTTTGCATCCGATTGATAACGGGACCTTAAACATTGCAGTATGAAGCTAGTGAGATTGATTAGTGTAATTCTCCTTTCAACCCACACGAGTTTTTTCGTCCAGTTTCACAACTCAATCAAGAAAGGGATTTTCTTTAAACTGCCATGGTCCTTGCAAGCGTTGCAACACTTTGTTTCCTTTGACGAACCATTGGCTCCTTTTTCAAAAAGTCATGTCGCTTCGAAAGCCACACCTGTCAAAGGGATGTGAAACGTCGCTAATCTTGGATAATTTGATCAAAGTAGATCCAATGGCTTGAGTTTTCGCGACTATTGACCAGGTCTTCTCTATAAATAGTGATGGTCTCCCCTCATTTTGCATCACACCTTCTCTTCAAAGCTTCTTTTTTGCTGTATTATTCTTAATAAGGTAATAATACCCAGTGTGATTGATTCTTCGTTGTCTGAAGGTTTTTTGGGTAGGGAAACTAAGGGGTATGCAGCATCTTTTTCGGGCTAATCATCTAATCTGGATTGCTATCAAATCTTTTATTAATATCTAGTTTTACGTTATCAAATCTTTTATTAATATCTAGTTTTACGTTTGGAATGAAGGAATATATTATAGATCTAACATGAGATAAAAGTATATAAATAGATACAAATCTCATTTTAAAAGTTGAATTTGAAAATTAAATTAGTTGTTTATTTATTAAAATTGAATACACAATAAACTATATAAGTTTAATAAGTACATAGCGAAAATTCTCAAATTTATGAAAAACTTAAAACTTAATTAAGTCTTGTAAAAAAATCATTAATTTATTGTTTTACAGATAAAAATAAAAATTTTCCATACTCAACATTTGCAAATTTTCCAAACAATAAATATGTGAAGTTAAATAATTAAAACAACCATAAATTTTAATATATAAAAAAGATAAAAAAAATGCATTCATATTTTATATTGTTTTGTGGGAACATATATATGACCCTAGAAGAAAAAAAGTCATTAAATATTCTTAAAAGGTTCATTACATATTAAAACCATTGAAACCAATAAAATATTAACAAAATGTTACTTACACTAATAAAAAAAACATTTTTTATAATAACTTTTATATCAGTTATAATTCATCAGATATAAAAATTAACGTAATGACATAACTATAAATAAAATAACTTTTTCATATCAATTGTAATTATAACAAATATATAGAAAGTGGGTGCGATAACATTTTTGTAATAAAGAAAAAAAAGCTTTCTATACCGTTATATTATAACTGGTATAGAAAGTGGAAGTTGTAATATTTTGTAGTAAATAATTATAACAGAGGTATAGAAATGGGTTTCCAATTCTTCCTGACTTTTCTACTTTCAGTCCAAAATGGTCCTCTTTTTTCCCTTTTGTGACATTTTGCTTGCACTTGATGGTGTCACAAGGGGCTTGCGTGTTTGCCCTATGTTTTCCCTTTCGTGGCATTTTGATGCATTTGTTTAGTGGTTGATAAAGAACCGTAGTGCGTTCTGAAGATATGGTGGTTAACATAAAACTAAATTTGATTTGGGGAAGATGGTGATGTGTCTAACCTTAGCGCGTTGAAATCTTGAGCTTTCTCCGTCAGTTTGCTTGTTCTATTAGCGGTGCCGTTGAAAATCCTGGTTCACTATTTTCTAGTCTGGTTTTTCTTTTTCAGGTGACACCAACGATGGTGTTCATTGTTGCTCGCGGTTTCAGATCAAGTTGTATGTGCAGTAAGAGTGAGCAGTGGTCAATCCAAATCTTCCACAAGCCAAAGATGGAGATGTCGTCACCGTCCGATCTCTTGTGCATTGGATTGACACATATGTTCATGTTCCCTATGGGTGTGTAGTGGAGACATACTAGAGCATGATGCCGTCATGGCCTATGATGTGGAAGTTAGTATTTTAAGGTTGTGAAAGGAGTAGTTGATAAGGTAGAGATAGTGAAATGTGGAGAAAATGTAGAGATAGTGAAATGTGGAGAAAATGTGGAGATAGTATAATGTAGAAGTAGTTGTTGGAAGAAGTGTTGTAATTGTTTTTAGTTGTTGTAGATGTTGGCTTCTTGCCTCAAAAGATAGTACACATGGGTATTTTAGACCTCATCTCTCTTTCATGACTATTATAGAAAAATCTAGCTAGAACTTATGTAGAAAGTTCTAGGCTTTCTACCTATGTAGAATTTTCTTGATTTTTTCTTCTTATCTTAGGATTTTCTAGAACATTCTAGAATTTATATTACATTTCAATTCTCCTATCTTAGGAGCTTCTACAATTTGCATTACACTTTAATACTCATCCTTAATGCAAATTCGGTAACTCTAAGCATTGTGCGCAATAGTTCAAATCTTGGTCTTGGTAATGCCTTCATAAAAATATCTGCAATTTGGTCTTCTGTTGGGCAGTACTCGAGTCAAATTTGTTTAGTTGTCTCTTCATCTCTAATGAAGTGATATTTAATGGCTATATGTTTTGTTCTTTGATGATGGACTGAATTTTTTGCTATTGCTATTGCCGAGTTGTTATCACAATAGATAATAGTCGGTCCGTCTTGTGGTTCACCCATTTCTTCAAGTATTTTTCATAGCCATATTGCTTGACTTGTGATTTCAGCAGCTGCTACATACTTTGCTTCTACTATTAATTGTACCACGATTGCTTGCTTCTTTGATGCCCAAGATAAAATACTAGATCCTAGTGAGAAAGCGTATCCTGACATACTCTTCATATAGTCCATTGATCCTACCCAATCATTATCTGTGTAGCCAATCATCCTTGAGATAGTCATGGTTTTGTACCATATGCCAAACTCCTTTGTGCCTTGTAGATATCTTAAAATTCTTTTTCCTACTCCATAATGAATCTGACTTGGCTTTTGCATGAATCTTGATAGAAGACTTGTAGCATACATAATGTATGGTCGTGTGGCTGTGAGATATAGGAGACTTCCAATTAAACTCATGTAGCGTGATGCATCTGCCTCTTGTGCTCCATCATCTTTTTGTAGCTTCTCGTTTACGACCAACAGAGTAGTGACAAGTTTACAACCATTCATCTTAAACTTCTTTAGTAGAGCTTCAATATATTTCTTTTGAGAGATAAATATACCTTCTTTTTGCTATTTCATCTCTATACTAAGGAAATAGTTCATTGAGCCAAGGTCGGTCATTTCAAATGTCTTCATCACGTCTTTTTTAAATTCTTTCATCATCTCCATATTGTTTCCTATATAGATAAGGTCATCCACATATAAAGAGATAATGAGATGGTACTGACCTTGTGCCTTAATATATAGTGTTGGCTCACTCTTGCTCCTCATGAATCCTTGATCGATAAAGTATTTATCAATCTTGTTATACCATGCTCGAGGAGCTTGCTTCAGGCCATATAATGTTTTTTTAAGTCTTAGTACTTTGCCTTCATTGCCCTTGTTGATGAAGCCTTGTGGTTGTTCAACATAAATCTCTTCTTCGAGCACTCCATTTAGAAAGGCTGATTTGACATCCAATTGATATATATTCCATCTTTTTTGTGCTGCAAGAGCTACTAAGACTCTAATTGTATCTAAGCGAGCAACTAGAGCAAACGTATCATTGTAGTTTATTCCCGGTTGTTGTGAGTAGCCTTTAACGACCAATCTTGCTTTGTGCTTTTGTATAGTTCCATCAGGATTAAGTTTTGTTTTATATATCCATTTCACTTCTATGATGTCTTTTCCATAAGGGCAATTTACGAGTTCCCAAGTGTTATTCTTCTTAATCATTTTAATCTCTTCTTCGATAGCCTTGACACATACTTCTTGCTTTGATGCTTCTTTATAACAGTTAGGCTCAATCATGGCCATATTGCAAGTTTCATATATGTCTATCAAAGATCTTACTCGTCTTGGACTGGATTCAGGTGAAGAATCTTGTTGTTGTGGAGGTGGAGAAAGCGTACCTGAATTTTCTGCTTCTTCTTGAGTTTCTTCTTGAGATTGTTGCACTGGAAGTAAAATGTTGCTTTTAACAACTTTTTCTTCTTCCCAATTCCAAGAAGCATTTTCATCAATTTCAACATCTCGACTGATGATGAGCTTTTTTGTTTGTAGGTTGTAGACTCGATAGCCTTTTGACCGTGTGCTATATCCCAAGAATATTCCTCGTATAGTTTTGTCCTCAAGCTTGTGCCTCCTTTTGTCAGGAACATGTATGTAGCAGATAAACCCAAATACTTGTAGGTGTTTAGTTGATGGCTTTCTTCCACTCCAAGCTTCAATAGGAGTCTTGTCTTGGACTGCCTTAGTTGGACATTTGTTTAGAATGTAAATTGCAGTATAGATTGCTTCAGCCCAAAAAGTGTTAGGCATACTTTTCTCTTTTAGCATTGATCTTGCCATCTCCATAACTGTGCGATTCTTTCTCTCTGACACGCCATTTTGTTGTGGAGTATATGCAACTGTAAGTTGTCGCTCTATGCCTTCATCTTCACAAAATTTGTCAAACTCGTGAGATGTGTACTCCTTGCCATGATCACTTCTAAGTACTTTTATCTGTTTTCCACTTTGCTTCTCAACAAGGGCCTTGAATTTCTTGAATATGCCGATGACTTATGACTTTGCCTTTAAGAAATAGACCCATGTCATTCTAGAGGATTCATCAATGAAGAAGATGAAATACCTGTTGTTGTGATGTGAAGGCATTCTCATCGGTCCGCAAACATCGGTATGAATCAACTCCAATAAGTTTTTTGCTCTCTATAATTTGTCTGTCGAGAATGGTAATCGATGTTGTTTGCCAAGGAGACATCCTTCACATGATTCATTATTCTCCTTCAAGCATGGAAGATCTCTCATCATGTTTTTCTGATATAGAGCTTTAAGGCATTTGTGTTGAAGTGGCCAAATCTCCTATGCCAAAGCTATGAGTCATCAACTTCTACCTTCATGGCAATATTAGTTCTAGGTTTGAAGCTTATTGGAAAGCTTCTATCTCTTCTCCATTTTTACTTGGCCAATTTCTATCATTTTACTATCATAAATTTTGCATGTCTCTTTCTCAAAATGAAGAGAATATCCATTCTCCATCATTTGGCCAATACTTAAAATATTCTCTTTAAGATTAGGAACTAGTAAAACATCCTTGATGAATTTCGTACCTTTCTTTGTCTCTACCATGACAGTTCCTTTGCCTTGAGACTCCACTGTGGTGTGATAATGATAATTCTTACCATTATATATGGTGCAATTTTCTTACCAAATCAACTCTCTTGAAGCCTGAAACATGCTTAATCCTCTCTTTTATCTAACTTTGTGAATAACTTCAGTTTAGGTTACACATACCAGTTTTCATCACTAATTCCCCAAGTTTTGTAGGAACTTTGTGTGCTTTGGAAGAGAGTCTTAATTACCAAGAGTGGTAGCCCAGGAAAAGCTAAAAAGAGATAAAATTCTTGAAGATCACTGCAGAGGCCACGCCTGGGCGCCCTAGAAGGGGGCAGGGCGTCCTTTTCGGCTGTTTCCAACTCAAATCTGGCGCCTGGGCGCCCCATAGGGGGGTTGGACGCCCTTTCACGCTGCCTTCACTTCAACATATGGCGCCTAGGCGCCCCTAAAGGGGGCTGAGCGCCCTTTTCTGCTGTGTTTCCAGTTAAAATTGGCGCCCGGGCACCCCAGAAAAGGGGGTTGGGCGCGACTTTTTGCTGACTTGACACCCTAGACCTATAAAAGGCTCACATGCAACGAGGGTGCCATCTTCTTGGCGGCTGAAGCTTGGAAACACCATTTTGGACCTCTAGGAGCTGGTTTTGGGTTGTGGGAACTCTCCATTCTTCCTCCTTGGGTCTCCATCTACTCCATTTTCTTCCATTGTAAGCTCAAGCTCTCCATGACTATGGAGAGCTAAGTTCTTTTTGTTGGGGAATGATGGAAACTATGAAACTCACTTGTAAATGCACTTGTTTTGAATGGATATATGCTTCTTTCATTACTTGCTAGTGTTTATGTTCTTTGCTTAAAGCTTGTTGTGACTTGATCAACCATAGCATGATTTTAGGGTTTGCTTAATGTTGGGAAATGTTGTGTGAACCTTGAACTGGACTATACACCTAAAGGAAATAATGTCTAGGGATAGAGTTAGGAACTTTGGTTGTCTTAAACTTCTTTTCTTAATGCGGATGAACTTGTTAGGTTGCCAAGGGATTGAGATTTAATAAGTGAATCTAGGCTTTCTCACTAAGGGATTGGGTTTAAGTAACTTAGCAAGTTGACAAGAGCAATTAAATGAAGAAGAAGAGATTATGTGCATTTGCATAAGAGTGTAATAGTTGAAATCATTCTCCAACATATCCATTCCATATCATTTCAAATCATTTCATTCTCAAGAGTTTTGACCCCAAGAAGTTCACTTTATCATTTATGCATTATGTTTATTTTCACTACACAAATTCATATAAAAGGGAATCATTCTTTAGCCTAAGTTAGTTAGTTAATTATACGATAGTAAAGTGTTAACCGAGTCTCTTGGGAAACGATATCCGGTCTTACCGGTTTATTACTTAGAACGATTTGATACGCTTGCCAAAGAGTTAACATGGTGCCATTTCCTAGTCGAACTTTGACATTGACAGATTTATCAATGTCTTTGAAGATGCTATGATCTTTCGCCATGTGATTGTTGCATCCACTATCCAAGTACCAACTTCCTTCTCCATCAGGAGATTCTTGATTGGCGTAGAATAAGAGTATCTCTTGATTATCTTCTTCCATAAAGTTTGCTTGATGCTTATTTTTATTACGACAATAATTTTCTATGTGACCAAATTTCTTGCAATAGTGGCATTGAAGTTTTCCATGATGCTAAAAATCTTTTTCCAAGTGACTTGTCTTTTTACAAAGGCCACATGGAGGATATTTTCCTTGATGAGTCATAGAGAAGCTTCTAGAATTTTCTTTATTTTTAGAAATTTCTCCTCTACTTTTATTTCCTTCACATTCTTTCTAGACTGCAATTTTAGTTTTGATTGAAAGGCATTTTCAATCGATTCTTCTTCATACCTTTTCAATCTTTGTTCATAAGCTTCAAGAGAGCCCATTAGTTATGTTACTAACAATGTAGCCAAATCTTTTGTTTGTTCAATCGCGGTTGCGATTTCATCATATTTTTGGGGAATAGAAATTAAAATTTTCTCAACAATTTTTTTGTCATGAATATTTTCCCCATAGGATCTCATCTGACTAACTATTTCATTTATTCTAGAATAGTAGTCTTTAATGGTCTCAGATTCTTTCATTCTTATTAATTCAAACTCTCGTCTTAGAGAATGAAGTTTAACATTGCACACCTCATCACTTCCTTGAAACTCCTCTTATATTATGTTCCAAGCTTGCTTTGCACTAGCGGCACCAATTATCCTTGGAAAAATTGTGTCATCAATTGCCTGTTGAAGAAAAAATAAAGCCCTTGAATCCTTCTGCTTGTTTTCCTTCAACTCCTTCTTTTGGGCTGTAGTAAGAGTGGAAGTGTCTTCTGGAATAGTGAATCCATGTTCTATGTTGTCCCATAAATCTTGAGAGCGGAAGAATGTCGTCATTTTAACACTTCAAAAATCATAATTTTCTTCTTTGAAAATAGGTATTGGAATTGATGATGATCGATTAGTAGTAGCCATGAGTTGAGAAAATATTTTGGAAGTAGTAGAATGAGTTATAGTTTTGTTTGAGGTAGTTGAAAATTTTATCTATGCCAGTAGATGACCAAACGTACGTAGCTCTGGTACCACTGTTAGTATTTTAAGATTGTGAAAAGAGTAGTTGATAAGGTAGAGAAAATGTGGAGATAGTAAAATGTAGAAGTAGTAGTTGAAAGAAGTGTCGTAGTTGTTGTAGATGTTGGCTTCTTGCCTCAAATGATAGTAGACATGGGTATTTATAGACCTCATCTCTCTTTCATGACTATTCTAAAAAATTCTAGCTAGAATGTATGTAGAAAGTTCTAGGCTTTATACCTATATAGAATTTTCTTGATTATTTCTTCTTATCTTAGGATTTTCTACAATATTCTAGAATTTATATTACATTTCAATTCTTCTATCTTAGGAGCTTCTACATTCTTCTACAATTTGCATTACACATTGATACGTGTCGCGACCGTCGACGATTTTAAAGTTGTTGGAGATGAGCTTGTGCTTTAGGTTAATGGTCATATCGGTGGTGAACACGACCCAATGAGGTTTATCTTGGATGATGGCATGCTACAAACGATGTTGGCTGGGTTGGGTCGTGGTCCGACGACTTTGTGACCACATAGATATGCCCGCCTTTCCCTTCCACGACGTATTTGTTGAACTTGACATCGCACTCTATCACCTTCTACCGGTTCGCTGTTGAATTGGGGTCGTAGCACCAATAGTCGTCGATTGGGTTTCTGGAGAGACACACAGGTTTTGGTCCTTGGACAGTGTTTTCCTTCTCCATAACGAGACATTGACCTTCCTGCATCTTTTGGGGGAAACAATTTCCCAAAGTTATGATGCAAGTTATGTCCAAACTGTTACCAATGAGGAGCAGTGGTAAATCTTGAAGTTAATGGTTTTGATGATGCTACAAGAAGTTTAACTTGAAGAAGACATTAGAAATTATTTTAAAAACACTTTGTAGAATACAAATGTATTAAGAATGTCTTTAAATATGTAAAACTCGTATTTTTGGTACTGTTACGTATTTAATCGATTATGAAGAGCAATAATCGATTATCCTGAGCTTTTCTGAAAAACCATGTTGCCCTAGAATAATCGATTATCACTCCCAATAATCGATTATCAGAAGTCTGTTTTGAAAAATGCCCCAAGTTATTTTGAAAAACCTGTAACGGACTTGAATAATCGATTATCACTTACAATAATCGATTATTACTGGCAGTTGCGACCTGACCTTTCATATTCTTATTAGCTGCCTATAAATAGGTCTTTTGAGAACTTCAGAAAATAAATTTTGAACAGAGAGCTTTTGTAGAATACAGTTTGTCTGAGGAAGTTCTTAAAAGCTAGTTTAGTTCCCTTGCCTGGTCTCGTGAATAGGAGAAGCTTGCGTATCGTTGGTCAATAGCCAAAGCGGTTCTCTTTGAGTTGGTAAGGCGCTTTGCCTGGTCTCGTGAATAGGAGAAGCTCGCGTATCATCGGTCGATAGCCGGAGCGGTTCTCTTCGAGTTGGCAAGGTGTACTTTGTCTGGTCTCGTGAATAGGAGAAGCTCGCGTATCGTTGGTCGATAGCCGGAGCGGTTCTCTTCAAGTTAACAAAGTAGTTCTCTTCCGGTTCGTTCGTCGAAGGAAGTTTCTTTCATCTCTTTATTTTCATTCACTTATTGTAATATGTGAAACTGAGTTTTTAGTGAAACTGTTAATCACTTTTTATAGTGATTAACGACTGGACGTAGATTCTTTTGAATCGAACCAGTATAAAAATTATCTGTGATTTTTCTACTCCTTACACTCTTTACTATTTTATGCATATCAACTGTTTGATAAATTTTCTGTAAGAAAATTTACTTTTAAAAACTGGCCATTTTAATTTAAAAAGTGACCAAACATGCTTTCTGCTTTATAAATTTTATTCCGTTGCGCGACTCTATCAAGGATACCTATTGTCCTAAACCAACACAAACAAGCCTTTATGGTACTAACACTGCTTGGAGAAAATGTAGTGCTACTTGCCACTCATCTCCCTAAAGCTTCCAATCCATTGAGAGGTAAAAGTAGGAGCAACACACCAAGTAACGATCCTCATCAAGCATTGTTGGCACTTGAAGCATTTGTTTTGAGTTCATTAGCCTGAAGGATTTATCTTTTGGTTGTTGAGCTTCAATGGAAGCCTCAATGCTGTTAATGCCCCAATAAAGATTGGACAACAATGATTGCTAAGAGAGTTCAAAAAATTCCAACTTTTGAATCCTTAACTTAGAGGTGCATCTCAATTTTAGACCATTTTTGTCTTCTCATCTTTTAAGGTGTCTTGAATGAACCTCTTGACAAAATCAAGCACCCATATATTTTTGAGGTCTAACATATCATCTAGTTTGGAAACTTGTTCAAAGGTAAAGAATCACATTTAGAATGTGAAAGTTATGAGTTAGTGCAAGTTATGTTTGAGATTAGATTATAGGTAGAAGTTTAGCATTTAGTAGTAGGTTCCTCCCATGAGTGTTTTTAGCAAGATATTTTTTTATACCAATTGTACTCTTAAGCAGGATAAAAAGTTATACTTTCTATACCAATTCTGAAACCGATACAAAAAGTCAATATTTTTTATACTCTTCTCTTCTATATCGATTCAAGAATCAATATAATTTTTTTAAAATAGGTATAGAAAGGTTTTTTTTCACTAGTATCATACTTCATCATATTATTATGTACCATTACTCCAAAATGAAGGAAAAGAACAAAAAAGTGATTAATAATCATAAATAATGGTCATTTGATGAAAACTCAAAATGTCTCATACATGTGACTATAAATGTAACATCTTTGTCAGTGTTCCATCCATCCAAAACCAAAACAAGAGTGAATCATTGATATAAATTAGTATGTCAAAATTAGTATCTCCAAGAACTCGATTGCAAACTCTAAGAATTCTTCTTTCTACGTATACAATCCATGTTAATAGTTTTCATTAATTTGCTTTTCTTCACAATGCTTTTTCTTTCTTTTCTTCTTTTAGAAATGATTAAGCAAGAAGCCTGAACAGGAAATAGGGTGTTAGAAATGGTGAATTATGTTTGGAATTTGCTATTTTTGTAAAAAAAAAAAAAAGATTGCTTGTTGAACTTGCGTAAACAAACATTTAAGTTGGAAGTGATGATTAATGAATATGGTTTATATGTTATTGGTATCTTCCATTCATTTCGTTATAGAATTTCTTGTCATGTAATTATGTTGAATAACTTATGTTTAATGTTCAAGATTCATGAGCCTAATCCAAAATAAATCAAATTGAAATAAGCTATCATTTTATATATGAAATCTGTTAGCCTTTTACATGATGTATTAAAGAAAACTTCAATTAAAACTCTAATATTTTTAGGGCGAATTGGTAAAATTGTAAGCATAATCAATTCTCTAACATGTTATAAAAGGAGAACAGTAAAATAAGTACACATGCAAAACTTAATTAACTTTTGGAGATAAAATCATGTTCTACAATCCAAAATTTATTCTTTTCATTATATAAAATAAACTTATTCTTGTTTTTATTTCTTTAACTATTGTTTTTGTGTAATTTTGGCATGAAAATTTCCAATTGCACAAATTGTAGTAAATTATATATTTTTTATTAATTACTTGTTAAAACATATGCACTATGGGTGATTACTTTTTTTTTAATGATAATAAAAAATAATAAAATTATTATTATAATTATAAAATTAAATATAATTTTTTTATAAATTTATTATTAATAGCTTTTATTTATTTTATAGATAATTTTTAACTAAAGAAATAGTTAAATTTAAAAATATAGTCAAATAGCTAAAAATAGTTAAATTTAAAGAATGTAATAAAATTGAAAAAAATAATTATTTTAATTTAAAAAATTATTTAAATGGTAAAATTAAAAAATAAATATCGACCCAAAAAGATAAATCTTCTTTATATATAGATTTTAATTTTAAAAAAATTATTTAAAAAAAAATGGACAAAAAAAGAGAAATTCTTTTTAAATATAAGTTCAATTCTCATTTTATTTAAAAAACAAACTCAATGTAATCTGTTGCTCTAAATTGATACTAGCAACTATCTTGATTTTCTTTTTGATCATTTTTCTTCATTTATTCTTATATACTTCTCATAATACATTGTTTATTCATCACCGTCCTTCTGGACCACCCCACATCGAAACTTATATCTGTTGCATCACTATCTCTCATTCTTCCATCTCCTTCCTCAGTCTCTCCCACATGGCGTGGGAACAATGGTTTTCATGCCAAGGCGAATGACGATGTCGAAGAAGTTCATTTGGAGTTGCAAGATCCTCACCAAGAGCAAACACTTGAGGGTTCAAGTGGGCTCCTTGCTGGCATTACCGGAGTCAACTCGTCAGAGTCATCACAGTTGGCTATTGTGCGTTGCTGGTAGAGCTGTCATTATGGGTTAAATATTCTCCAGAAGAATACAAAAACTTCAATGTCGCAGATGCAGTTCTTCTGTAACCTGACACAAGTATATGTATGTTTATTGCAATTTAGTGTGATAATCTGTGGTTGAATTATAAAAAATAAACAAATAAATAAAATATGAAGAGTGAAGCAGTCTAAAATTCCAAGGGAAATTCAATATTCAATATTTATGTACCCTAGAGTCTGGATTTTGTCATTGAGCGAATATTGTACATAAATATGAAGAATAGACTAAAATTAGCATACAACTAAGAATGTGATAATGGGGCGGCGGAGGAGGCACTCACAATTGAAAGAAGCAAAATTCAGAAAACCCAATTGTTTGATTTTATAAAGGCAACAATGAAATCTCTTACAAATAATATAAATTTGAAAAAACAAATGGAAGATTCAGATGACAGGAGTGAAGAATAACTTACCAAGATTTATTTAGATTTGAAATTTATTTAAATTGAATTACAAAAAGTTTGTGATTTTTTTTATTTAAAAAAATTATAATTAAGTGAGTCAGTGAGTCAATCCGTTTAACCCATCAACCCATGGTGGATCAAGCCGGGTTCAAATTTTTATGGCTCGATAATAAATGAGTTGGGTTGGATTGACTTACTAAATGACTAATCCTAAACCTTAAACCCTAAACCCTAATAAATGAGCTGGGTTGGATTGACTTACTAAGTGACCAACCCGTGCTGGCCAGACCGGATGACCTGTTTTGACAGCATTAGTTGTTGGGGGTTGGGAAATAAGAAAGGGTTGAAACATTGAGGTAGGTGGTAATTGATGGACAACAACCGGTATCGATTTTGCGCAGCGAAAATAAAAACATAGTACGATATAGATTGTTAAAAGATAAGAGCTTGTTCGGTCAATTTTGAAAAAGGTTCCTTTAATTTTCTTACAAACATTTATCAAACAGTTGATGTGCAGAAAATGTAAAGAGTATAGAGTTCAAGAAAATCAACACAGAAATTTTATTCTGGTTCGAATCAAAAGATTTTACGACCAGTCGTTAATCACTATAAATAATGATTAACCTTTTTCACTAAAAATATAGTTGTACATATTACAAGATAATGAAATGAGCAAAGAATAGAAAACACCTTCCTTCGACAAACGAACCAGAAGAAAACACTCAGCCAACTTGAAGAGAACCACTCTGACCTTTGACACACAAAGCGCGAGTTTCTCCTATTCACAAGACTTGGCAGCCAACTTGAAGAGAACCGCTCCGACCATTGACACACAAAGCGTGAGCTTCTCCTATTCACAAGTCTTGGCAAGAGAACTCTATCACTTTGAGAACTTCCGAAGACAAACTGTATTCTTAAAATGGCATAGATCCTTTTTCACTCACACAGAGCTTCCCTTAGGCACAAAGCTCTAATACTCTCAAAATGAAAAGTTTTCTTTCTAAGAGCTGTGGAAAAACCTATTTATAAGCCCAGGGTCAGAAATTGAAAAGACATCTCCCAACTACCAAAAATAATCTATTATCATAAGTGATAATCGATTATTTGTGTCCGTTATGGGGTTTTCAAAATGTGATAATCGATTATTCTAAAGGATAATCGATTATTTGCGTGACTTGGGCAATACTGAATCAAACAGAGATAATCGATTATTTTGTGCAATAATCGATTATTTGTGCGAGCAACTCATTTTCAAACAAGCTCGTGATAATCGATTATCACCCTTGATAATCAATTATTTGCGTAATGAATCACTAAATACGAAAACCTTTAAGAGGTTTTACATCATTACAATTTATCTTATACATTTGTTTCTACAAAATGCGTTTAACAAAGATACCGATGCTCCTCATTGGTAACAGTAGTGGGGTTGCACGGTAGGAAATATAGTTGTTGTTTTTAATTTTTTTATTTTTCTATGTTGTATAGTCTTATTTCTTAGGGATATGCATATAAGGATTAGATGATTTTATCTAGTCACTCACGTTGTTGAGCATGTAAATTGTGAGTGTGATTATCATTTTATTTGTATGGCTATAAAGCCAACCTATTACTTTCACTAGTACAGTAAAGGGAAACGAAAGCGGTTATTTTCGTTTATACGCAATGGTTTCGCAACTGAGGCATATACAGGCGAAGCAAAAAGGGGTAGGCTTTTTGCCTCGGTTCTGAATCGAGGCAAAAATGGGTGTGTTTTTTCCTCGGTTCAAATCCAACCGAGGCAGTAAAGGGGTTTTCTCATTTTTTTTTTTGTGTTTTTTTTTGTTTTCACCATTCGACAGGTCAGTTATTAGCCCTTGGCCGCAATCCATCAATGTACACTGCTCCATCTCACACCATTATCATCAAAGGTTCCGAATTGCGAAGAACAAAGAACGAGGACGACGTGCGCCCACCACCACCTACAGAGAATCAATCAAACACCACCACTCCAGTAGAGAATTAATCAAACATAAAAACAACCCAATCGAAATCAGAAAAAGGGGAGGGAAGGAAACTTCCTCCTTCGGTGCGAATCAGAACGGAAAGAAGAAGAAGAACAAGAACGGCCACCGTGCCCTTGCGCCCCCGCCGTGTCTCCGTCGAGCCTCCTTCACGCCGTTGATGATCCCTCCGCTGCGCCTCCATCGGAACAGAGAAGAGAAAGAAAGCCTCCCTCTCGCCAACGTGAAAGAAAATGGGAGAAAAAAGAGGAGCGGCGCAACTTCTGTTTGAAAATGTCTTTGTTCGCGAAATTTAACCCTAAACACATGTTATTACCTTGGTTATTTTTTTAACCGAGAAAATAAGGGTCTACGGCCTGGGTTCTATAAAGAACCGATGCCTAAACCCTCTAAAAAAAATAAATAAATAAATTCAGCTATTTTATGCCTCGGTTCTTTAAACAACCGAGGTAATAGATCTTTGCGATAATTACAAAAATTCCATCGCGTCAGTTTTAGGCATTGGTTCTTTTTGAACCAAGGTATATACGTTTGTGATAATTACAAAAATGCCACCATGCCAGTTTTATACATCGGTTCTTTCTGAATCGAGACATATATGTTTGCGATAATTACAAAAATGTCACTGCGTCATTTTTTGCTTCAGTTACAACTAAATCGATGCCAAATGCGCGAGTTAAAATCCTTCTTTTTTTACTAGTTTTTGAATTCAATATCACATTCCTTCATCATATATCTTTAAAGTGCAATATGTTTTGTGTTCAACAATTGGTATCAGAACTCCTTCACAGGAGCTTGATCCTGGATCTAATTGAGTGTGAGAGAAACAATTATGAGTGTGTGGAAAGAAACCGCAAATATCTTTCAAAGGTACTTGAAAGGAACAACTAAAGTAGGCCTTTTTTACAGGAAAGGGGAAAGTAAAGATATTGTGGTATACTTTGACAGTGACTTTATTGAAGATCTAGTTGATCGAAGAAGCACTTCTATAGCTTCGTGTTTTTACTTAGTTCCAAAGTAGCTTCATGGTCCTGAAAGAAACAATTTATAGTGACAATGTCTACTATCGAGACTGAGTACATAGCAACTACTTTTGTACTTGTCAATGTATTTGGATTAAAATATTATTCGAGAAGCTTGTCCTTAAAAAGCAAAAAAGAACTTTGATTCTTAGTTACAACAACTCAACATACAATTATCTAAGAATTCAGTATTTCATGAAAAAAACAAATATATTGAGATAAAATTTCATTTTTTTTGGGAGACTTTGCAAAGGATGGAGTTCTCATACTGAGATTATAATTTAAAAATTCAAGTTGCAAACATAATAACCAAGCCTCTCAAATTGGAGCAATTCTTAAGGCTTCGTAACATGTTAGGCATGATTGAAGCTTTAGAACTAAACTAAAAGCTATAACATTATAGTTTAAGGGAGGAAATGTTGGTTGTTAGGAAATATAGTTATTTTTAATTTGTTATTTTTCTATTTCAATTCAGTCAAATAGTTGATTAGTTGTAGTTCTATTTCTTAAGGATATACAAATAAGGATTAGATGATTTTATCTAACCACCCACATTGCCGAGCATGTAAATTGTGCGTGTGCTTATCGCTTTATTTGTATAGCTATAAAGCTAACCTATCACTTTGAATTCAATAACACATTCCTTCATCATATATCTTTAAAGTGCAGTATGTTCTGTGTTCAACAGTTTGTTGTGGTTGTTGCAACATAATTCAAGCTCATATGTGCACGTAAGAAGCTGAATAAATTTCAGAGAAAATTAGCTACTTTGTTGGAAGACTTTGTCAAAAGTCTGTTGCTGGTTTTTTGGCTAGTTGTTAGGAGCAATTTTGAGTTTCTGTTTTTAAGTTATTTTTGGCACCACTAACGTAGGGTTGTTAGACGTGGTTAGTGGAGAGTGTTAGCCAAGTTTCCTTTATATTTAAATATTGTATTGTTCAACATTTAAAAAATAAGAAGATAGTTGAACTCTCTCATTATTTTGTCATCTAGGTTTTGTGATCTTCTTCATCTGAAATTTAAACATTTGGTATCAGAGCAACTAATTATTATCCGGGTTCATATCCAGGGAATTTTTGGGTGAGAGGAGAAAGCACTCAAGGGTAAACACGGGTTAGAGAGTGAAAAGGTTGTTCATAATGCAGAACAACGTATCAGGAATCGCCAGTTCACAATTGCCTATTTTTAAAGGCATAAATTATCAGTTTTGGAGCTTGAAAATGAAAACATTATTCAAGTCTCAAGAACTGTGGGGTTTTGTTGAAGAAGGATTTGAAGATGCTCAACCTCCAGAACCTGATCAACAGTTGAGAGAGAAGAGAAAGAAAGATTCCAAGGCATTGTTTATGATACAACAGGCCTTGGATGATGAAATCTTTCCTAGAATTGCCTCAGCAACCACATCTAAGATGGCGTGGGATACTCTAAAGCAAGAGTATCTAGGTGATAAGAAGGTGATTACAGTGAGGCTACAATCACTAAGGAGAGAGTTTGAAACAACTCTAATGACGGACAAAGAATCTGTCCAAGAATACTTGTCACGTGTATCCATTATGGTACAACAAATGCGGTCATATGGAGAAACAATGACCAATGAGCATGTGGTTGGAAAAGTTCTAAGAAGTCTTACAAACAAATATGATCATGTTGTAGCGGCTATTGAAGAGTCAAAGGACATGGCTGATTACGCCTTTGATGAACTCATGGGATCCTTGCAAGCTCATGAGGAGAGGCTCAATAGAAATGGTGAGAAGAAGGAAGAGAAGGCATTCCATGTGAAAGGAGAATCCTCAAACAAGGAAAAAATAGGGTAATTTAGTGGAAGAGGTAGAGGTAGAGCTGGCTCAAGAGGAAGGGGCCGTGGAAGAGGATAGAATAAGGAAGGAAAAGAGCAATCATATAAGGGTCCACTTAAATGTTACTATTGCAAGAAGCCAAGCCACAAAAAAGCTAGTTGTTGAAAGAAGGAGGAGGATGAACAAAAGGGAGATCAAAAATCCAATTTTGTGGAGAATGAGCAAAAGTTGTTCTTAGCACAAAGTGCAGCTGGAAATGATGCAGGAGGTGGCGTGTGGTATGTTGACAATGGGTGCTCAAACCATATGTCAAGTGCCAAGTCTATGTTCAGAGAGCTGAATGAATCTTTAAAGAGCAAGGTGAGGCTTGGACATGGAAAACAACTTGAAGTGGAAGGAAGATGCACGATTGAAATCAAAACTGAGCAAGGAAACACTAAGCTCTTATATGATGTGCAGTATGTGCCAAATTTGGCTCACAATTTGATAAGTGTGGGTCAATTACTCAATTCTGGATATTCAGTACTGTTTGATAATGATTTCTGTTTGATCTGTGATAAGAAATCCAAAGAAGTTGTAGTAAAAATTATTATGGGGAGAAACATAATGTTCCCTCTTGATTTATCTAGAAATGTGAGCAAAGCATTGATAGTTAAAGAAGATAATGATGCCAAGCTGTGGCATTTGAGGTATGGTCACATGAATGTGCAAGGGCTGAAGCTTCTGAGTTCCAAAGACATGGTGCAAGGGCTGCCTAAAATTGGTGAGCTTGAGTTGTGTGAAGGATGCTTATATGGAAAGCAGTCAAAAGGACCATTTCCTAGTGGCAGAGCTTGGAGAGCAAGTGAAAGTTTAGAGCTACTGCATGCTGATCTTTGTGGACCAATGCAGACAGTTTCTCTTGGTGGAAGTAAGTATTTCTTGCTTATAACTGATGACTACAGTAGAATGAGTTGGGTCTACTTTCTAAAGGCTAAGTTTGAAGCCTTTGAAAAATTTAAAATTTTTAAGGCTATGGTTGAGAAACAATCTGGTTTATGTGTGAAAGCCTTAAGAACAGATCGAGGTGGTGATTTTTTGTCAAATGAATTCATCACATTTTGTGAGGAGCAAGGAATAAGAAGAGAATTGACTGCACCATATACTCCAGAGCAAAAAGGAGTAGTTGAGAGAAAGAACAGGACAGTAGTAGAGATGGCAAGAAGCATGCTCAAAGCTAAAGGTGTACCAAACAACTTATGGTGTGAAGTTGTAGCTACTGCAGTGTACATCCTCAATGTCTCTCCTACAAAGGCAGTCATGAATATGACACCATTTGAAGCATGGAGAGGAAAAAAAACCATCTGTAAGTCATTTAAGAGTTTTCGATTGTACAGCTTATGCTCTGGTTGATTTGAGATCTAAACTAGATGATAAATCTCTGAAATGTGTATTCATTGGCTATTCTACTCAATCCAAAGCATATAGACTGTATAACCCTCTTACTAGCAAGGTTATGGTCAGTAGGAACGTTGTGTTTGATTCGAATGCAGGCTGGAATTGGGAGCAAAGAAAAAGTTGTGACAGTACTCAGCATAAAACAGTAGGGACTGATGATTAAGGGGTGGACTTAATTGTGCCAACAAATGATCAGCAGTCTCCAAGTCCTCCTACAACACCATCATCTTCAAATCACAGCTCATCATCATCTTCTTCAAGTCCTTCATCATCAAGTTCATTGAATAATTCTGAACCAAGAAGATACAGGACTCTTGCTGACTTGTATGCAAACTGCGACTTTGCACTGATGGCAGCAGATCCAACCAGTTTTGATGAAGCTAAAGATGATGTTGAATGGCAAGATGCAATGGAGGAGGAAATCAAGTCCATTCAAAAGAATGAGGCTTGGAAATTGGTTGATCTTCCTGAAGAGAAGAATGTTATTGGACTTAAATGGGTATTCAGAACTAAGTTAAATTCAGATGGGAGTATTCAGAAGCACAAAGCCAGGTTGGTGGCAAAAGGGTATGCACAGCAAGAAGGAATCGATTTTGAGGAGACATTCTCACAAGTGGCAAGATTTGAAACTATAAGAGTGATATTAGCTTTGGCTGCCCAATCGAAATTGGATGTGTTTCAGCTGGATGTAAAATCTCCATTTCTTAATGGAGACTTACAAGAAGAAGTTTTTGTTGAGCAACCACTCAGCTTTGTCAAAGATGGTGAAGAAGGCAAGGTTTACAAGCTGCAAAAGGCACTTTATGGACTGAAACAGGCTCCAAGAGCCTGGTACACCAAGATTGACTCATTCTTCCGTCAAAATCAGTTTGAGAGAAGTGAGAATGAGCCAACTCTCTATGTAAAAAAGGAAGGCTTCAATGGATTCATTGTTGTCTGTCTTTAAGTGGACGACATCATCTACTTTAGCTCCTCTCAGAAGCTGCTAAAGGAGTTCAAAGCATCAATGATGGAGCAATTTGAGATGACAGACTTGGGACTGCTTCAGTATTTCTTAGGACTAGAAGTAAAGCAAGGAGAAGATGGAATATTTCTGTGCCAGAGGAAGTATGCAGAGGATTTGCTAAAGAAATTTTCAATGGAAAAATGTGAAACTGTCAAAACTCCTATGAATTCTAGTGAGAAGCTGCAAAAGGAGGATGGCACAGGAAAAGCCGATGAAAAGCTGTTCAGAAGTCTTGTAGGTGGTTTGAATTATCTCACTCACACACGTCCTGACATTGCTCATAGTGTAAATGTGGTATCAAGATACATGCATTCTCCAACAAAGCAACAACTAGGTGCAGCAAAAAGGATTCTGAAGTATGTTGCAGGATCAACTCGTTATGGAATCTTGTATGAACATGTCAGTGAGTTCAAGTTAGTTGGCTACACAAACAGTGACTGGGCAGGCAGTTTGGATGACAGGAAAAGTACATCTGGGTCGGTTTTCAGTCTTGGCTCAAGAGCTATTACTTGGAGCTCAAAGAAGCAGGATATTGTGGCTCTTTCATCATCTGAAGCAGAATATGTAGTTGCTGGTACAGCAGACAAGCTGTTTGGCTTAGAAAGTTGTTAAAAGATTTATGTTGTGAGTAGGAAGGAGCAACTGAGGTATGGTGTGATAACAGGTCTGCAATTGCTATGACAAGAAACCCAGCGTTTCACGCAAGAACCAAGCATATTGAAGTACAACATCACTTCATAAGGAAGCTTACGTAAGAGGAAACAATCGCTCTAAGATTCTACAGCACAAACGTCCAAAATGCAGATCTGTTTACCAAGGCTTTAACTCAAGCCAAACATCAGTTCTTTATGGAGAAAATTGGTATGTATGAGTTTGAATTAAGGGGAAGTGTTGCAACATAATTCAAGCTCATATGTGCACGTAAGAAGCTGAATAAATGTCAGAGAAAATTAGCTACTTTGTTGGAAGACTTCGTCAAAAGTCTGTTGCTGGTTTTTTTGCTAGTTGTTAGGAGTAATTTTGAGTTTCTGTTTTTAAGTTATTTTTGGCACCACTAAGGTAGGGTTGTTAGACGTGTGGAGAGTGTTAGCCAAGTTTCCTTTATATTTAAATATTGTATTGTTCAGCATTTAAAAAATAAGAAGACAGTTGAACTCTCTCATTATTCTGTCATCCAGGTTTTGTGATCTTCTTCATCTGAAATTTAAACAGTGGTAAGGTTTATGATGGTGGTGTAGGGGTTGCACGATGTTGGATTGGTGATGGTGTGTGTATTTTTTTTTTATGATAGTGTGAGGGTGTTGCAGTTTTGGGGTTGGTAGTTCTGTGGGGGTTGTAGTGTTAGGACTGATAGCAGTGTGGGAATTTCTTATGATGATGTGGGGGTTGCATGGTGTTGCGGTTAGTTGTGGCATGGTTGTTTCTAATGGTGGCAAGGCTGACAGGGATTAAAGCAACGACGAGTGGGATGTGGGGAAGTCAGATGAAGGAGATGATGTGTTTGGAGAAAAAAATAAAACAAAAGGAAAAAAAACAAAGAATAAAAACTCAGAGAAAATAAATCAAGAAAATAAAAGAAAAAACATAAAAAAAATCACAAAACATAAAAAATTTAAATATTGTGATCATCTTCCAATTGTATTAATATCAATTTAACATAAAAAATTATATTAAATCATTTTAAATAAAAATTAAGAAAAAAAATCATATTCAATCCATTTAGGGTTTTTCTCATTAAGGATTTACGGTAACTATAACCTTATGTTTAGAAAATGGTAAGAGTTGGAGAAAAGTGGAAGAAGATATAGAAATATGAAGAAATGTGATGAGGAGTGAAAATAGAGAAAAAATGATAAAAGAAAAACTAAAAATTTCACAATAAAAGATAATTTAAATTTTGAGACATTATACTTATGATAAAGACCAAATTAAATTTTTCTTTTTTAAAAAAATATAAAAACTTAATTAAGTAAAAATATTATGAAAACTTAATTAAATAAAAAAGAAAATATAAAAATTAAAATAAAAAAGATTCAATATAAAAATCAAATTACTAATTAAACCTAAAAATATTTATAACCCGTTAAAAAACTATATTTAAAATATTATATGATTAATTATATGCACAAGATAATTACTTATATTTGTCCCTTCCCATTTTTTACTACAAAAGTTCAGTCATTTAATAACTTTTCTCTTTTCAATACCAACCATGTCACTTCCTTCTTCTTCTTTTTTTCTTTCTTGTAAACCAGTAAAAAATAAAATTTAATATATTTTTCAACTGGAATCATTGACTCTTGATTCTTCCTTATTGTGTACGTGGGTTTGAACAATTGGTTAAAGACATGGTAAGAACTTTAATTTTTTCCATGGTATGGATTTGAATTTATTGAAATTACTTGTACAATATTAAGTAGTTATATTTGGTATGTCAATATGAAAAAAAAAATTCATAACTGGTTTCTGACATGCAAAAATTAATAAATATTATGACTTAAAAAGGAGAAAACACTTTACCAAAAAGAGGAAAATATAATTCACTAAAATGAGATATTCACACAGTGAAATTCCTAACAATTTCTTTGTCAATCATAGTTTAACAGAGAAGGAATATATAATCACTATCACAATTGTACTTTGAACAGGTCAACATAATGAAAGTAACATGAAAATATCTCCAACTAACATAATTGAAAAGAAAAAAAAAAAAAGTGTACACATTTTTCTAGTTGCGAGATATGTCATGCTTACATGCTTAAGGTACAAACATGGCTGAAAAGTTCATCACGCAACTAAATTGGCAAAGAGAAAATGCTATCGTTAGTGCTCAACGTTCACTTAAGTAGTTAATTAGTACCCTAAACGATAGATTTGTAAAGAAACTAATAAAAAGAAAGATTAATTTTAGTAGTATGAAGTTCTTGTGGAATATTATTATATGATTTGAGAATCGAATCTTCAAACCACTTTTGAACCAAATCAAATCATGCCAAATCATAAAACACTTTTCTAAAAAAGAATGAAAAAGAGGAAGACGGTGGTAGATCCACCATAAGTTTTTTTTCTCTTTTCTCAGTGTTTTCTATTATTCTCGTTTTGAAAACTGATGGGTATATCCATTTGGAAGTTGGGATCAATATATCAGGATGATCAACGACAACCATAGATCACACACCTTGGAAATAGGTAAAGGAGAAAGACAAGAACAAGAGATGTTAAGGTTTAATCATTAAACTAATCCTGTTTTATTATTTTGACGGTTACAAAAGAACTATAAAGTTTAGTGTCTTCGTTGTCTTCCAACGTTGTTCATATAAAGATTAAAATTTACAATTTTCTACACGTAAGATCAAAATAGTAAAGTCAGATGAAAAAGAGTATCAAATTAACAGCTAATAACAAGCCTGGAGCTGAAGACACATAAAACTCCAAAATTGTTTTTCTTTTTTATATATTTGAAACATGGAATGAATTTTATATTGAAATTAGAAGCATTTATTTTTTTGTTTTATGTTGTAGTTGTGTAGGATGTGAGAGAGATAATTTGAATGGATAAATACAAGAAACAATGTTTGAAGTTGAAAATAAATGTACAGTGGGCTTAGATATTTTGGGAGATATTTTTGGTTTGAGATCTTTTTGGAGCAACTTCAGTGTCTCTTCACAAAGCGACCCTACAACAAAAATATCGGAAAAGCTGCTTTCATAAGAAAACAAAACAAAATGACCATACAGCAAAACCAAAAAGAAACACAAAATTCAAAAGTGAAACCTTGATTCTTGGTCTTTTATCAGCGTTTAGTTTCCGAACTTGGTATCTTATCTTCTTTGAGAACAATCTGTTCTGACGTTTCTCTTTGTATCTAAGAACACTTGCTTCCCTTCTCGCTCTCTCTTCTTCCAACACTGGCACTTCTCCATTCTAAACCACAAAATTATATCATTCATCGCTACTCTCTCTCTCTCTCTCTCTCTCTCTATATATATATATATATATATATATATATATATCTATATATTACCAAACACAAAGTGAACGAAAATATCTATTCTAGATAGTAAAACTAACGTTGGACTTATCCAAAAATAGACATACCCTAAAACTCTCTGTTAATTACTAGAATAAAGTAAAACTATGAGTACCCAAAAGAATTTCAATCACTGCATATCAACAAATCTTCCAAAAACCAGTTCATATATATCAGACACTAAAAGAATTGAAGATATATGCAACTTATTAATTGCAGAGATGCATTTGAGTAAGCAGATAGAATATGATAGAAGAAGAAGCATAATGGATGGTAAATACTAACATAGTAGCCATTGTTGGTTGCCAAGGAAAGAGAACAGTCATCAGCCCAAAGAGAGCCACGGTTAGACCATGCATCCAAAACCTCTTGATAGTTCAAGTTCAAGTTCAAAGCCGCCATCTTCTCATCATCCACTTCCCAAAACCCAACAATGTTTTCTCTCTTTATCTGCTTCTCCTCAAAAGGGTACTGCCTCATGCTCTCTATTACCTGCTCTTTTCCTTCGTTTTCGTCTTCTCCTTCCTCTTCAATGGGAGCAAATTCCTCCCATTCCATGAAATCCCAATGGAATTCGCCACTCGAAGAGTCTTGTTGCAGTAACTTTTGTTCCTCTTTGGAGTTGAAGACCCCTTCCATTTCGTCAAAAATATTGAAATCTTCATAGGTGTAAGATTGGTTAGAATTTGGTAATAAGGAAGTGATAGCATCTGGTACCTCTTGTTCTTCTTTCTTGGGGCTTCTGAGTACTGAAGTACATCCCATCTTATCTCTACCAAGTTTCTCTCTCTTTCTCTCTCACTCTCTCTTCCTTTCTCTCACCTTTGGACTTTGTAATTGTATAATAATATAATAATAATGCATGTGCTCCTACCATCGAACGTTATGTAACCATCAATAGCATGAAGTACGCATGTTATATAGTGGGAACAATCACAATGAAATAATTCACCTTCTATCCCTTCATTTTTTCCAATTTTTGTAATCTTTGATTACTTGCATATTCTTTACGTTTAATCCTCTCATTAAACTGTTAATTGCTTAATTTTTGCATACATTTTCTTAACTCATTTTAATTCATACATATACGTTAATCTATATTTTTTTATTTTATTATAATTTTATACTAGAGGTTTTCAAATGTGTTATTTATAAGACTAAAACATAAAATTCCGTAAATGTGAACAAATGATAAGCTGTTTGAAAACGAAATAGCAACATGAGTACTTGACATTTATGAATCATGCATAAAATCGTCACCAAACTAAATAGAATGTGTTCAACCAAGTCTACATGTTATCAACTTTGTTGTTGTTTAATTATTGCCATTAATGTTACTTTTATTATTATTGCTAAGAAAATTATATCATTATGTATAAGATTGATTTGGCGGTGCAAGTGGAAAAGATGAAGACATAAGTTGTGGGTCCGAGTGCTCTCTTAATTATAAAATAACATATGAATAATTAACATGTTCTGATGAAAAAAAATGCTATATTACCTTTAGAAGTTTAACAAACTAATTTAATTTTCTCTTAGGGTTGAGAAACTAAAGAGTCAATTTTTACCTTTTTAGGTTCTTAATTATCTTTAATTTAATTTGTGCTATTTTTTTTATTTTTTTTCTTATTTTATTGTACAATGAAGAATGGAATATGGCTTTTCTTTCAAATATTTTAAAATTTAGTTTTACTTCATGTAAATTTTTAATGCATTTTATTTCTTATATTTTAACAAAAGGTTTAATATCCTCTTTGGTCTCCACTTTCATTGTATAATGTTAAATTCGTTTCCATTTTTAAAAGTGTTTGAAATATGTTCATAGTTAGGGAATTTTGTGTCTAATTAGTCCCTTCCGTTAAGTATAACCAAACGGCGTTAGTGTGTTGATGATTTGGCACCAGTTATCGACAACATGTCAATATATTGTTTTGTGCGTGCTGACGTGTGTCATTGATTTACAGAAGATTGTTTTATTCCGATAGGTCCAAATTTGAATCAACCACAGTCCAACCTTGCTGGAGCCATCACGACACCCATTGGCTGCACCCATCAGCTCCCCCGTTGCCACAAACTTGCATCACCACCGTCAACTAGAACCCAAAAATGTGAGAATTAGAAACCCTAAATGCAGGAACCCTAACTCCAAAATCAGGAAAGAGATTAGAAAAAATAGAATTGCAAGAAAGAAATCAGGAAAGAAACCCAAAATTTGAAAGAAACCCAAGAGAGAAATCAGGAAGAAATAGAATCTCAACCTAAGAGAAAAATCAGGAAAGAAACCCAAAATTTGAAAGTGTTTCTCCTGCCGCAACCCAGACAACCACCGTTAGGCTGATTTCTTAGGCAGAAACCCCATGGCCATTCAATCTTCAACCCCAACAAGAACAACAATTGCAAGATCAAGATTACAAAACCAGAAACCACAAAAATCAATTTGGAACAAACCCCTACCTCTCAAATGACCAAACTCAGATCAGAACAAAAACCTCCAAAGAGGAAAATAAAATCCCAATTTCAAAACCCAAATTGCAAGAACGATTTGCAATCACAAAAACCCTAAATTGCAGAATCTAGAACAAAAACCCCCAAAATTCGAGAACAAATCAAAACCTTAATTGCAATTTCATAAGAGGAGGAGGAGGATTGCACCGCGAATCAAAACCTGTAAAATAGGAACCAAAATCATCCACCCCAAAACGCTAGCCTCACGCGACAACAGAGAACCCAAAAATCTCCAAACAAAACCCTCGCCGCAACACGCAGAAGCTTTCGTCGTGCTCTTGCAGCACCGCGCCATAGTCGTGCCTTCGTCGCGCCTTCGCTTTGTCATCGCCGGCGTGAGGTCGTTTCTTATGCTCAACACGCAGCAAGACGCAAATCATCCTCGCCCAACATTGGGTCGTCCACGGTGGAGAGAAAAACAAAAATTTCAAGCTCTTGGCTTGAGTGTGATGAGGGAGAAAGAGAAAGGGCAGAATGCGTGTGACCCCTCGAAGGAATAATGACACGTAAGCACTGTGCGTTGCCAGATCATCAATCTATTAACCTCGTTTGGTCATACTTAACGGAAGGGACTAATTAGAAGCAAATTTTATTAACTGTGGACATATTCCAAACACTTTTAAAAATAGGGACGGATTTGAGATTATCCAACAAAAGTGGGGACCAAAAAGGATATTAAACCTTAACAAAAACACATATTAACATTAAGCATGCTATGCAGCATTTAGTATAAAAGAATAATGTAACACTAAAAAAAATGAATTTTACTAAGATTATTTTTGTTATTACTGACAGTTTTAAATTCTGAAAAATATATTTTTTACGGTTAAAAATATCGTTGGTAATTGATTATCAGTAGTTACCGCCACAATTATAGAGGGTTGGTCAAAACTGCTATTATTTACAAAGATTATACACAACCGCAATACTTGCAAAGAATCGTCAGAATTAAATAGAGTTTAGGAACCATCGGAAATTATAGAGATTTTGTAAACCGTTGGAACTAACAAAGATTTCTAAAACCGTCGTAACTTACAAGGGTTCCAAAAACCGGTGAAACATTCAGGGGTCCAAAATCGTCAGGAATGCATATCAAATTGATTTTTTTTTGGTATTATATTTAGTAGATTATGATAAAAAATGTTGTAATAAATAAAACACACAATAAAATAAATTGAAACTAAAATTGAATATTATATAAAATAAACGATAAACATGTTTTGATGCAAGTATGATTTAACAAAAAAATAATAAGATTATTCAATTACATATTAAACATGAAAATGTTCATTAAGTATGAATAATTTTGATCTTCTTCATTCAATTAATTATCATTTGATACACTTTCTGGATCAGATACCTGCAATATAAAATAATAGTTGGTTATTAATTTATTTTAAATAAATTATTTATTATATTTAGCTATTATTATCGGTGATGGTTAAAATATGGCAAATTGTGAATGCAATTGACCTTGATAGTTTTGCAACATGAATGTCATCATTGTCTTCATTTCATTTATATGTGATGTCAATGAAGATACCTATAATATAAAAAATGAATTTAAAGGTAATAAAAATAGTAGCCAATAAGTTAATCAGTAAAGGAACAAAACCAGTAAATATTGGTAAAATATTCATTAACTTGAGTTTGTAATTCAACATAAGAAGGAGAAGTTGAAGATGATGCACTATGATAATGAGCATTGATTCCAAAGACTTTAGATGGGCAAGGACCCAAACTTAGATTGTGAACGCGTCCATAGTTGTAAGATTCGGGAAAATAGGAGTCTTAGAAATAAAGTTTTGTTAAGACTTGAGTATTTTAAGAGTTATATCTTATAAGGTGTTGTGTGTGTACATCTTTGTTAGAACATAATTGCTATATTATTTATTTGATGTTATTTAATAAAGTACAACACATGTTTTGGTATGGTTGTTAGATTGTGATGTGTGTTATTATCAATGTGATGTGTTGAATTGTTGTTAGAGATGTGTGTCTAGAATTGAATGGATGTGAGTTCAAATCCTAAGGAGAAAAGTTTAAGGGAAACTTAGATCTTATTTATATTTTTGCCTAGGGCCAAAAGGGTCGCTTGTCCTTTATTCTTTGTAATCCTAGAGCAATGATGTGTAAATGCATCATTAACTATTCCACACATGTTATCAGTAATTGGAACTCTTCCACTATCTTCTTCAATCATGACACCTATTTCATCATTTACTCATTGCATTTCTAACAGGGACATATTATCTTTCCTCTAACACCACTATTACTGAATGCGAAGTTCAAGAAGGTATTCAATCCTCCCATATATTGACTTGTATTTCGAAACATGTTTATCCATAATTTGTCAATTAAAACGAGTTTTGTTCATGGCAAGAGGAATGGAAAGTTAGAATAAGTGACCATATTACACGAAGTTGACTACATTAGAAGAATTTACTAAACTGGTTATAAAACTAAATCCTTTACCAACTTAGTTACAAATTTGAAAAGTGAAATGGTTCCACTTTCTTATGAATTTGTAGAATTTAAAACTAATTAGTAGACCTATTTATTTATAAAATTCTTGACTGAAAATATGGAACATTAAGTAGTAGTCCTACTTAGGGTAAACCGTGAATGAATAAAACACTAAGTAACAAATGTACTTAGTAATCACATTGAACTGGTTTTAAATCAGTTTCGAGAACCTAAACAAAACATTAATTAAAACACTAACCTGTAATAATAATAGTTTTTCACTTACATGGAAAAACAAGGTCTTATAAGCTGACTTCTACCCAAATTCAATATTTCAATAGTTAACCTATTCATTCAAAAGAAAAGGTATGATTAACAAAAGGTAAGATTTAGGTGAAAAATGATTCTCAAGTTATGATTTGAACATGTTCAAGAGAAGCTTTGTGACAATAATTTCACAAAGAAGTGGTACAAGTTGTAAACACTAATCTTGTTTTCTTCATAACTTAAAAAGATCTAAATAACAAAACCAAGTAGTTAAACTATAATGAAGTAACTTCTCTCACCTATATGATATGATTTTGTTTACCACTAAAATTTCATTTGGAAACCACAAATGTTGAAAAACTATATATTTCCATGATTTGATATGAAGTTATGTTGTATATATTTCCAAAAACACCAAGGATTCTTTCTACAACTTGACTTGAAAAAGGCCTTTGCTACAAGTGAATTGAGCAAAACAGAAAAAAAAAAACATGCAGAATTCAAAACTGAAATATTTCTCTCTTGGCCATTGAATGAAAGGCTAAAAATAGCCACAAAAGTCTCACAACAATGACACTACCTTTGTGGCATTTTAAACACTCCAAACCCGGGATGAAATTTCACTCAAACTCGAATCAAAATTTTATTGTTGGAACGAATTACTGCTTGTTGTGACAGCACCTTCAACTCCAGGGTCCTGCACCTACTTCACCTCCTAAGATAATTCTGCACCCCAAATTCTTCACGGCACCATAACATTCCCATTGATAAGCACCAAACAGAACTAGAAAAGAAACACTGGACAACAGTCAATTTTGAGCACGTATATTGGCACTTAAGATGGCCAAAAATTGAAACAAGGACTGAACAAAGGAATGGAATAACGTAAGAACTCAAATGAAACTTAGGAAAGGCTATAGAATTAGATGAATAAAGCAATGAAACAAATCACACAAAGGAATGCAGAAACTGCTACTGGTGGTTTTTAGGTGAAAATGTAGCTTTTCAGATTTTAGTGCAATGGTTAATTTTCTTAATAACAGATTGATGGACTTTTAGCTAGTGAAAACCATCCAAGCAAGTTATAATACACTTGTTACAGCTGTTTGAAGTCGGATTAACTCATATTATAGGCTTTTTCTCATTTTTCACATCTTCAGTTCCTATTTTCAGCTTTGCCTCTTTTAATAACATTCAAACCAGATTGCTTATTTTTGCTTCTGACTTTTTTAGCATTACAAAATTCTTGACTAGAATTATGCAACAGTAAGTAGTGGACCTACTTAAGATTACAAATAAATCGTGTATGAATAAAACACTAAGTAATTGATAACTAAGTATATATCTTTAGTTCAAGCCTTAATTTCTTGGTATTTACGTGTTATCTATGTTTCAAGGGTGAACAAGAGCAAATGTCTTTTATCTTAGCCGAAACAAGGCCTAAACATTCAAGGAAGACTACTCAAAACTGCAGAGGATATAGAGAAGTGAAAAAATATGAAGTTGTTTCAATGGCTTTCTACTAATAGAAAGTAAATAAATCCTCGAGGAATCAGAAATCAAGGACCAAACTGTCTTATAAGATAATGTATTCAGTGAATGGAGAGACCAAAGATATTGCTCACCTGAAGAATAGATACACATCGTTACAAAAGAGAGTAACAAAGAATATGACAGTAGCGTGAATGGAATCAGACCAACTTTGATTAAATTAAGTTTTGGAATAAATGAAAACACATATGGGAAAACTGTCATGTAAGGATAGATTCAAGAATCAAATTTGAAGGACTGTTTTACAACAAGTTCATAGAGGTTTTGATTCAATTTTTCTTCTTTGGTTCAAACTTTTTATTTTATGATACTTTATGAACTGATTTGTTATTCAAGATTCAAGCTTAAGAACCAATACTACCTTTCATGACTCCACGATCACTCTGAAATAATTATATTACACCTATGTAGTCCTCCAAAACTGATTCATTTACATGTCCTATGGTCCTAAATTTTTACCTTTAATTATCTACCATTTTCATATTCATCACCGTGACCCTTTAATATACATGACCAAGACTATTTCCCCTTCACTCTAGATTTCACGTGAGATTCCAAGCACCTTAAGACATTTCCCTTCATGCTTGTCAAATTTAATTTACCAATTCTCTCATATAAAACATTAATCAACAAATTTTCAGCCTAATGAAAGAACTAACACGTCCTAAACGTATTTCCAAACTCAACCAGATCAAGGAGATTTATTGCTACAAGTATGTTGGAATTGATCAACTAAACCAAGAATTGCATCCTCCGTTGAGAGAAAATTAAGGATGCTTGGTTTCACAAAAGATCAACAATATTTTAGAAAACATAAAAAAAGGAAAATGAAGTGAATGGAAAATATTGTTTGTGTACATTTATAAATACATGTTATGTATTCCTTTACAATTCATTCCAATAAGTAGAGAAGACATAGGCAAGAACAAGCTAAGAGAGAGATTTGTTTCTAAATTTTTCTTTATCAATAATATATTTGCAGTATAATTTCACAAGTTCAATTTGAGTGTCATTATTCTGCGTTTGTATATTTCTCTCACAAATCTGATTAAGAGGAATTGTGCATAATTTCCTAACAACTGGTATCAGAGCCGGTTGCTATTATTATAATCAACGGTTCAAAGGGGTCAGATTTAAGTGGGAGAAATGGCTGCAGATGAAGGAAAGATAAAAATTAAGAAGTTCGATGGTACAGACTTTGGCTTTTGGAAGATGCAGATTGAAGATTATTTGTATCAGAAAAAGCTATATCAACCTCTCTCGGGGCATCAACTAGAAAACATGAAGGATGAAGATTGGATTCTTCTCGACTGACAAGCTCTCGAAGTTATTCGATTAACATTATCCCGCAATGTTGCATTTAATATTGCAAAAGAAAAGACCGCAGTGGGTCTTATGACAACTCTTTCAAGTATGTATGAAAAGCCGTCAGCCTCAAACAAAGTTCATTTGATGAGGCGATTATTTAATTTACGGATGTCAGATGGCGCAATGGTAGTGCAACATCTTAATGAACTCAATATAGTCACAACTCAATTGAGTTCAGTTGGAATCAAATTTGATGACGAAGTACGAGCCTTGATACTTTTGTCTTCTCTATCGGAAAGTTGGAATGCTACAGTCACAGTTGTGAGTAGCTCATCAGGCAGTAATAAATTGAAGTTTGATGATGTTCATGATTTGATTCTTAGTGAAGAGATTCGATGGAAAGAGTCAGGAGAATCTTCAACCTCTTTAGTTTTGCATACAGAGTCAAGAGGAAGAAGTTCAAACAGAGGATATGGACGTGGAAGATCCAAGGAAAGAAGATCCAATTCTAAGAATCACCGTAGTTTCCAAAACTCAAAGACAATTGAGTGTTGGAATTGTGGAAAGGTAGGACACTACAAAAACCAATGCAAGAGTGCACGGAAGAATCACGAGGATAAAGTAGAAGCAAATGTTGCTTCAACCTTAGGAGGAGAAGATGCATTGATATGTTCTTTAGAGAACAAGTAAGAGTCTTGGGTGTTAGACTCTGGAGCATCCTTTCATGCCACCTCACAGAAAGAATTCTTCGAGAATTATGTTCCTGGAAACCTTGGAAAAGTTTACCTTGGCAATGAGCAATCTTGTGAGATTGCTGGTAAAGGTGTGGTGAAGATCAAGTTAAATGGGTTTGTATGGGAATTGAAAAATGTTAGACATATTCCCGACCTAACAAAGAACTTAATCTCAGTAGGCCAATTGGCCAATGATGGCTACACAACAGTCTTCCATGGTGATAATTGGAAGATTTTAAAGGGTGCAATGACAATTGCTCGTGGTAGGAAGAGTGGTACTCTCTACAAGACAGAAGGAGCTTGTCATTTGATTGCAGTTGCAATGAATGAAAATCCTAACCTATGGCACCGAAGGTTAGGTCATATGAGTGAGAAAGGTATGAGGATCATGCACTCAAAGGGGAAACTACCAAGTCTTCGGTCAATAGAATTTGACATGTGTGAAGATTGTATACTTGGAAAGAAAAAATGAGTAAGCTTTCAGAGAAGTGGAAGAATCCCAAAGAAAGAAAGACTTGAGCTTGTTCACTCTGATGTTTGGGGTCCAACAATCGTCTCATCCATTGGTGGTAAGTGATACTTTGTGACTTTTATTGATGACCACTCTAGGAAGGTATGGACATACTTTCTTAAAAATAAGTCTGAAGTATTTGAAGCTTTCAAAATTTAGAAAGCCATAGTAGAAAATGAGACAAGATTAAAGATAAAAAAGCTTAGATCGGATAATGGTGGTGAATATGAAGACACTAGATTTAAGAAGTTTTGCTATGAGCACGGGATCAGAATGGAGAGGACCATGCCAGGTACGCCTAAACACAATGGTGTGGCAGAACGTATGAATAGAACGTTGATAGAGAGAGCCAGAAGCTTGCGTTTGCAATCAGGCTTACCAAAGCAATTCTGGGCAGAAGCAATCAACACAGCAACTTAATTAATCGAGGTCTGTTGGTTCCATTGGAGCACAAAATACCAGAAGAGGTATGGAGTGGTAAAGAGATAAAACTATCACATCTCAATTTTCGGTTGTGTAGCATATGTGCACATTAGTGATCAAGGAAGAAATAAGCTTGATCCTAAATCGAAGAAGTGCACTTTCATCGGTTATGGTGAAGATGAGTTTGGCTACAGGTTATGGGATAATGAAAATCAAAAGATGATTCGGAGTAGAGATGTGATATTCAATGAAAAGGTGATGTATAAGGACAGGAACAACACATGCAATAACAACTCAGAACATAGTAGACCAGTGTATGTGGAGATGGATGATGTCCCAGAAACTCCTGTAATTGAGACTCCTCAGTCAGAGGAATCATGTGAAAATAATGATAATGAAGAACTTGACACACCAGAACTCGCCACCATAGTTTATTCTGGAAAACTACGGAAAAACCATAAAGAAAAGACACAGTCCACGAAAACCAGATTCTGGGTTCGGGAGTCGGTTACGTGTAGGGAAGGTATTAGCACCCTACAACGCCTGCCCTAAGGCAGTACCTTTAATTAAATACGCGAATAAAATGTGGTTTTCAAAAATGTTTAACTTCCCCTAAAAAGAAAAATAGAATAAAAACTCTAAAGAAAACAAAATATTTTTTTGTGTTTTTTGTGCCTGACAAGGATTGACCTTGCTCCTACGTATTCTCAGTCAGACTGAGAAATCAGGGTTACGTAGTTCTAGCTTTACGTTTGGAATATTTGTTTGGAGAATTGTTTGGAAAATTTGTTTTATATTTTTGTTAATTTTTTTGGCGAAGAAGAAAAAGGGTTTTTAACACAAGGTTGACGCGAATGGTCGCACGTGTGCTTAAACCTTTTAAAATAATAATTTTTTGTATTATTTTTTTTTTAAAATAGAAGAAGAAAAAGGTTTTCAACACAAGGCTGAAGCGAATGGTCGCACGTGTGCTTAAACCTTTTAAAATAATAATAATTTTTTTGTATTATTTTTTTTTAAAATAGAAGAAGAAAAAGGTTTTCAACACAAGGCTGACGCGAATGGTCGCACGAGTGCTTAAACCTTTTGAAATAATTTTTTTGGATACATATTTTCATCATTTTTTTTTATATATTATTGATACATTTTAAAATATGTAGTAAATAATTAGAAAACAATTGTGGGGTGTCTAAACCTAATTTATTTCTAATGACAGATTGGGCCTAAGGGTGTAACTTAGGAGCAAACGGGGTGCAGAAAAGATTTTAGAATGATTTTTTAAAAAAAAAAAAAAAAACGGACTTGGCCCATCGCTGGTCCAAGCCTTCCCCACCCAGGAACTCAGAAACCCCTTTAGGGGTTTCCACACTCTCCCCTCACTTTGATACTCCCCCAAACCAGAGACCCAGGATCTCTCCTCCCATTCACCGAACATGACCCTAAGAGCCAACACCTTCAATGCACGCCGCCACCCTAGTCGAACCAAACCAGCCACCGTAACAGCCCTCTCAGTCCATCCCAAACGTCACCGGCGACCCTACACCCTACCGGACCCGCCGCCAGCCATTCGTCACCTCTCTCTCCACCAACGCCGGGTTGGGGGTTTACATCCAATCGGACACTGCCTGCCACCAATCGACCACCGTGACGCCACCTTCAGCCGGCCTTAGCGTCGCCAGCGATACCGTGCCCCGCTAGAGCCACTGCCGGCGACGTCGCCTCCTCTGTTCGGGAACGTCGCCAGCCGCCGCTTGGGCGAGCCCGACCGCCACTGGCTACGACGTCATCTGCGACAATACTCATCGTCGGAGCCCTAGCCGACCACGACGCCAGACTCTTTTCGCCCCCTTTCCTTGTCGTGGTCGTCGCCGCCAAAGAGACGGAAGTTGCCGTAACCGAGGCCACCGTCACCAAGGCCATCGCCAAAGCGATTCCACCGTTCGTTGATCAGAAAAAATAGCCACGGAGGCTTGTCGGGACAACGTTTAGGGGTTAAGGATTTTTTGCTCTAATGTTGTGATTTGTTCTGTGTGTCTATTGTTCAGGGGTTAACTCCTTTGTTGGAGGCTTGAGATAACAAAGGTGATATCTGGTTTTTTGGTTGCTGTGACTGATTGGGGATCTATATTTTTTTTTTAAGTGTTAGCTCAACCTTTGCTTTGGTCACAGGGTAATAGTGGAGGAATGGTTGTCGGTGGGGTTGAGTTCATTTAAGAAGGAAGAGATGTTTTGATGATTGTCGCTTTTAACATTGAGATTTCAGGGAAATAAGATAGATATACATGGTGAATGAGGAACTGGGATGATGTAAATCGGTCCTAGTGATCGTTGATGATAACAAACGAGAAAAATGGAAGAGGAAGATTCATACAATCTCCCTCAGTATATACAATGCTCAACAGTCAGCATGAAACATATCATCTAATGCCATTACCATGATAATACAAAGTAGATTGCTTACCTTTGAGAATTCTGTGTTGAGTTACTGTACTATTAAACTCCGGCGACTTTCCGATTGTGATGCTTTTTTGCTCTCTTCTCTGCTCCAAACTCTTCCTAAAATGTTTTTTTTGTTTTTTTCTTTTCACTGTGCTCTCCTCCCTCGGTGTAGGTCCAATGCAGATGTCTCTTCCAGCTCCTTGATTCTTGAAGCCGTCAGGAGGTTTTTTTTCCTTCCAGAGAGGGTCCGTCTTTAGTATCCCTCCCTCTGTTGTGCCCCCTGCAAAACCAAATTGTGTCTGCCAAACATACATCTGCCAAATCAAAACGTATTCCTGCCAAATCCCCCAGCATTCCCTTCGCGCCTGCCAAAAAACCGTTTTGTCCCCTGTACCACATTGTACCCGTAGTCTCCTTCCAACCAAAACGCCTTTTTTTTTTTTTTTCTTTTTTTTTCATTTTTTATATTATTTATTATTTATTATTTTTTACTTATTTATTTATTATTTTTTTTTATATGAGAAAACTTGTATAGTATTTAATGACCCAGACGAAATTGGATGTTGACAATGTGATTTAATGATTCCTATGGACAAACTGTGATAATTCTCATATGTAATTATTTGTGATAGAACGTTTGAATTGATCATTTCAATGATTATTAATTGTATGATTGTATGACTGAATTGATTATATGATTGAATTGATAATCTTATATAGAATATTGTATAATTTTAATTTTGTAAAATTTAGGAATGGATCGAAATTGGATTAATTTACCACGTATTAGTGCTGAGTAGGAGAGAGGTGTAGAGGAATGTATACAATTTGCACAACGTAATGAGGGGAGAAGTTATGATGAAGTGAAGTTTAGATGTCCTTGTGTGAACTGTTTGAATGGGAGAAAGTTGAACGCAACCCAAATTAGAGAACATCTTATCTGTGATGGTTTCCTAAGATGTTATACAACATGGATATGGCACGGCGAAGAAATGTACTTTCCGACTGACTCGCAAATTGAAAATGTTACGGATTCCACCATGGAAGAAGATCGACCGGATGAAGACAAATTGGAGGACATGATCCGCGATGTTGGCGCAGAAAATTTTGCCAAAGCTCATGTGTATGAGACAATGTCGACTGATGCTGGAACACCTTTGTATGTCGGTTCAACTAAGTTCACACGTTTGCCAGTTGTGTTAAGGCTCATGAATTTGAAGGCGAGCAATGGATGGATTGATAAGAGTTTTACAGAATTGTTGACGTTGTTGAATGAAATGTTGCCAGATGGAAATACACTACCCACTCGTAATTATGATGCGAAGAAAATTCTCTGTCCAATGGGTATGGAGTATAAAAGGATACATGTTTGTCCCAATGATTGCATTTTATATAGGAAAGAGTTTGAATTTTTGACAAAGTGTTCAAAATGTGGCTTATCACGATACAAGTCAAAAAACAATAGTGAAGATAATGGTCAGAAACAAAAAAATGGATCTGCTTTGAAAGTAGTTTGGTACCTTCTAATAGTGTCCCGACTTAAGCGTTTGTTTGCGAATCCCAAAGATGCTAAAAACCTTAGATGACATGCAGATGAGAGAAAAATTGACGGGTTGTTTCGTCATCCAGCTGATTCAAAGCAATGGAAAAATATTGATCAACAATTCCACGAATTTGGTAAAGAGTGTAGAATTCTTAGGCTTGGTTTAGCCACTGATGGAATGAACCCATTTGGTAATCTGAGTACCAATCACAGTTGTTGGCCAATTATATTGATAATTTACAACTTATCTCCTGCATTGTGCATGAAGAGGAAGTACATGATGTTTTCTATGATGATATATGGTCCAAAGCAGCCTGGAAATGACATAGATGTTTATCTAAGCCCACTAGTTGAAGACTTGAAGTTATTGTGGGTTGATGGGGTTGAAATATTTGATGCATTCGCTTCTGAGACTTTTGTGATGCGTGCAATGTTATTTTGCACCATTAATGACTTTCCTGCTTATGGTAATTTGTCAGGATACAGTGTCAAGGGTCATAAAGCATGTCCTATCTGTGAAGAAAAAACTGTAGCTCATCAATTGAAACATGGAAGAAAGACGGTGTATCTCGTCATCGGAGATTTCTAAAACGTAATCATCCATATCGAAGGTTGACAAAAGCATTCAATGAAGATCAAGAGAGGGACGAAGCACCAAATCCACTTACTGGCCTTCGAGTTCTTGAAAAAGTTAATAAAATACATCATGTATTTGGGAAAATATCTAAGAAGTCATCTTTAACGATCCCTTGGAAGAAGAAATCAATATTCTTTAATCTTCCATATTGGTCAAAGTTAGATGTTCGACATTGCATAGATGTGATGCATGTAGAAAAGAATGTGTGTGATAGCTTGATTGGTACACTACTCAACATTCAGGGAAAGACAAAATATGGAATGAATGCTCGTTTGGATTTGATTGACATGAATATCCGAGAAGAGTTGGCACCCAAGGAGATTGGTAAACGTACTTATTTGCCCCCTGCATGTTACACAATGTCTAGACAAGAGAAGATAAGTTTTTGTCTTTGTTTAAAGAGTATCAAAGTACCACAAGGATACTCTTCAAATATGAAGAGTTTAGTGTCGATGCAGGACTTAAAGCTTGTTGGCATGAAGTCTCACGATTGCCACGTCTTAATGCAACAGTTATTACCGGTGGCTATTCGTGGAATTTTGCCCAAAAATGTTAGGCAAACCATAAACAGGTTGTGTTCATTTTTCTCGTCAATATGTAGTAAAGCCATCGATCCTACAAAGTTAGATGAACTTCAAGGCAAAATTGTTATCATATTGTGTCAACTAGAGATGTTTTTCCCTCCATCTTTTTTTGACATCATGGTACATTTACTTGTTCATTTTGTTAAAGAAATCAAGTTGTGCGGACCGGTATACTTAAGATGGATGTATCATATTGAGCGTTATATGAAGATTTTGAAAGGGTACGATAAAAATCCATATTGTCCTGAAGGTTCGATGATTGAAAGGTATATTGCTGAAAGTATCGAGTTTTGTTCAGATTACATGACATCAACGAATCCGATAGGAGTTCCTCGGACATCATGGTTGAATAAATTTTCTACAAGTTAAAGCATCCGAGGTGTGAATGTGGTGACAAAAGATCGCGAAGAATTGTTGCAAGCGCATCTTTATATATTGAACAACACAGATGAGGTGATCTCTTTTTTGGAAGCACACAAAGCCATTGTTAAGAATAAAAATCCAAGACAATCAGAGAAATGACAGTTGATGGAGCATAACAAAACATTTATGTCTTGGTTCAAATCTGAAATTGACAAAGAGCCACATTCTTCTCAAACTTTATTGTGGCTTGCAAATGGTTTGAAGTTTGATGTCGTGTGTTGTACAGGTTATGAAGTCAATAATTGCACATTCTATACGAAGACTTTGGATGATAAAAGCACAGTACAAAATAGTGGAGTCAGTTTAGAAGCTGAGTCACTTCAATTTTCCACATCAAAAGATCAATCTCCTGTACTTGGATCAATGAGATATTATGGTATAATAGAAGAGATATGGGAGGTTGATTACACCAAGTTTTTTGTTCCATTGTTCAAATGTAAGTGGTTTGACAATAAGAGTGGTGTAAAAATTGATGAATCGGGTATGACACTGGTTGATTTTCGAAAGGTGGGTTACCGAGACGAACCGTTTATCATGGTTCATCAAGCATCTCAGGTTTTTTATGCCAAAGATCCTGCGTCTGACCATTGGTATGTCGCTCTTCAAAGCAAAAAACAAATTGAAGTTAACGAAGACAATCTGATTAATATTCATATTGTTGACAACCATTCATTTCAAACTACAACAAATTTGGACGACCAATCTCTAGTTGACGACGATGTACATGCAATTCGGTCAGATCATGATGAGGGAATATACATATGATGAATCCATATCTTTATGTATGAATTTTCAATTTCTGTAGCGGTATTTTATTAATATCACATAAGTTTTCCTTTTATATATTTCCAATGATTACCATTACATGTTTTGTTAAATTATATGATATTACATAAGTCTTTTATTAATATTTCATGTTGCTATTTATTTTGACAGATATATGGCTGATCATCCACATTCTTCAGGGGATGAGGCTCCCCCCTACCAGATCCACTAGAGGACCCACTAGGATGAAACAACTTTTGATCAGAAAGAATAGTGGTGAAAGAACTCCAATGAATGTGAACGTGGTCACGGGTGTGGCAATTGGCCCCTATGCAGATGACTTTCGATCATACCTTGGAGTAGTGGCACGTGATAGGATTAATATTCTCACTCCATCTTTTGATCATGTGTCTGAGGTTGATCGGAACATTATATGGAACGATATATTGGTAAGTTAGTTAATATCATTTGAATTAAAATTTGTTTATATTGATAATTTTGTACTGATACAACTTTATTATGTTTATTTCAGCTGACATTTGACATTCCAAATGTCGCAACACTTAGAAATAAGTGTTTGTCAACTGTTGCTGAAAACTTCAGAAACTTTAAAAGTAAGTTGACATCAAGATATATCTTTGGACACCTTAAACATAAGTCTCCATGTAGTTCATATAAGTCCATTTATGAGGAGACTCTGCGGCTTTTTAAAGAGAATCGGATGTCAGAGGAATGACAGGTTAGTATAATTGATATTATTCAATTCCTATTAACAAATATATATCATATGAACTAATTAATTAATGTGTATGTGACAGGCAATTAGAAGCAAAGCACAAGGAACAAGTTCTCATAACAAAAACCCCCACCTATTATCTCGTGGTGGGTATAGGAAGCTTGAGGAGAAAATCCTCAAGCAAAAGGCAGATGCTAGACCACCATCTCAGGGTGGTAGCCCCCCTCAGCCTCCTTCTCCACCTTCTAGACATGAAAAATGGAAGTTGGCTCGTATGAGACCATCGGACACCTACTCTTCCGACACTGCACGGGAAATTTCTGAAAGAATTGTAAGTAATCATTGTTCCGAAAATAATAATAATTGTAATTATACATACTACATTGAACTTTTTAAAGAATAATGGTGTTTTGTAATGTTACAGGACTCCTTGGTTGAGCAGAGCTCCTAAGGTCAATTCACTCCAGAGGGTCGCCAGGATATTCTTGCTGCTGCGATTGGACGACCTGAGCACCCTGGACGTGTACGTGCTGCTGGTCCTGGAGTAGGAATTAAAGAATATTTTGGGAGCTATTCTCGTCATCCTTATGCATACAGCGAAGCACAAAGAGAAAGGATGACACAAGAGATCACAAAAAACGTTCGAGCCAACCTTACGGACAAGATCACAAACAAGGTTAGGTCAGAGCTCAGGGCTGAATCTTTTAGTGAGTTCAGCTCCATGTTCCAGCAACAGTTTGAGACCTATGGCATGCGCCCGGTGCCATCTCCTGTACAAGAACAGGAACATGTTGTGCCTCCCACAGGTAAACTTAATAAACATTTATGTGCAATTATTTCTATCTTTTGTATAATCTAACATTTACTGTGACAGGGAGAAGAGGGAAAGGAAGTTGTTCCGCACCAGCCGTCCCAGGGGATGACATGGACGATGCTAGTCCATGTCTACTATACATTTTAGACGATACCGAGACGGTCCTGGTAGCTCGTGGAACAATGTTTAAGGCAGCGACTATTGTTCATGGTGAAAAGTTATCAGAGGATGAGGTGAAGTTCTCAGTGGACGAAATGATAGTACCTGATGCCTTAGTTCCTCTGGCCACAGATGAGATTTTCACTATGGAACAAGCATTCAAGTCCTTTATTGCTTGGCCTAAACATTTGGCTGGTTCAGTTTCTTACCTCCCCGGTATGGAATTCTTCTTTACACTTCTCAATTTTAAAGTTTGTATGTTATTGATGTCAAAACTTATCTTATTTTGGTTCATTGCAGGCACAAGAGAAGATTCCTCTATCTGAGGATGATCCTCTTGGTTCATTGCAGCTACTTGTTGACATCCTTGAAGATAAGCCTTTGGAGGTTGAATATGATTCTAATGTATTTGGGAGAGTCTCTGAGGTCCCATTATACCTTCAAGCCTCAGATGTCAAAGAGCTTGCTTCGGGAACACAAGAGTTGAATATTACAATTATTCAGCTATGGATGATGTAAGTCTATGAGCAATTATATATATATATATATATATATATATATATAATTGATTTGTATATCAAGTATCATTTTCTCAAAGTTAACTTTTGATTTCAGGTATTTGTGTGGGACCAGGAACAAGTTGGGGCACTCTGATGATTATGGATTTATTGATCCCCAATCCATTCACGAATCAAATGATTTTGATCACATCAACACAAATCTCATCAGAAATTTTGCAAGCGGCAAGAAAATATATTTTTTGCCTTATATATTCGGGTTAGTGAACTTTGTTAACATAATAAAGTTCCATGTGTGATTTTAAAATATAATAGTTAAGTTATTATGAATTTCAGGCGCCATTAGCAATTTCTTGTTATTTCTATGCACGAGAGCTATGCTTTATGGTTCTGCTCATTGCACAGGCCTCCTCCCACAAATCTCAGACAACTAGTTGATTGGTAAGAACCTCAATGTTTGGACTTTCTTTTTTATATAAATGAATGCTAAAACCCCTTTTTTTATATATAGTTCTATTCCAGCAAGTATGATGATGGTTGGGAGATCAATTACACACACTAGAAAGATTGCATGGATTTCTCTCAAAGTTTGACATATGGCAAAGCCATACTTTCTTATAGTTGTTTTGTTTTAATGTTTTACACTAACAATTTACAATTGTGTTGATATATTGTAGTGTAACAGACAGAGTGGGTCATATGAGTGCGGATACTACGTAATGTATTGGATGACCCAAATTATTCGTTCTCATATCACAAGAGGCTGGGAAACGGTAATATTTAACTTTAACAAATGTTGATTTTTTTCAAAATTTAGAATTCAAATACACTAATTAATATAAATTGTCTTGTGCAGAAGTTCAAGACTACTACACCAGTTCCTGAGAAGCCACTATCATTCATCAAAAAAGCTGTTGCAAAGTATATAGTTAGATTATATAATAGTTCTTAGTTACTAGATTTAAACATTGCATTTGATTAGATTGTATTTTATTAGACTTTGTACTTTATTTAATGTTAAAATACATTTCAACATGTGTTTGATCTGTTGTAAATGAATTTGAATGTTTATTTGATATGCAGGTCTGTTTTTGTGGTAGTGGATACCACAAAAACAAACCTGCTATTTTAAAAAATTGCAGGACAATATGTCGCGGTTGTGGTAACAACCACGGCATATTCTGTCTCGTTTTTATTTTTTTTTTTAAATAGACTTTTGGTCGCGGTTGTGGTATGAACTGCAGTATATTCCCCATATTTTTACCGCGGTTCCAACCGCAGCATATAATGCTACGATTTTTTTTTAAATAAAAGGGGTTTAGGCCGCGGGTGTGGTACGAACCGCGATCTATTCCCCATCTTTTTACCGCGGTTGCAACCGCGGCCTAAAGTCCCAGACTTTTTACCGCGGCTGAATATGCCACGGTTGCAACCGTTGTCGTTTCCCATGACTGCACTAGTGGTACGTATATATATATATATATATATATATATATATATATATATATATGTGTGTGTGTGTGTGTATATATATGTACATATGCATGTATGTATATACGTACGTATGTATGAATGAATGTATGTATGTAGATATGTATGTAGGTATATAGGTATGTACGTATGTTTGTTTGTAGGTAGGTTTGTATGTATGTACGTACGTATGTATGTAGATATGTAAGTGGGTATATAGGTATGTACGTATGTTTGTATGTAGGTATGTACGTACATATGTACGTATGTATGTACGTAAATATGTATGTACGTATGTATGTACGTAAATATGTATATACATGTGTTAACTTCCTACTTTTTCTCATTTTTCTTAATACTCTTTTTTTAGGACATTTTAGTTTTTAATTCATTAGAAATAGTATACTTTAGAGTAATTAGGATAAAAATAGGTTTTTGTAAAAATAATATTAATTTTCCCCTTCTGTTAAATAAAATAGGTTTTTAAATAATTAATTATTTTCTCTTTTAGAAAAATATTTAGAAAATTTAAAATAAAATTTTATTTCTTTTACGCTTTATTTTATTTTTTGCCAATTTATTTTTCTAATTGTTATGGTGATGTTTGTAGGAATTAAAATGCTGGTGCTAAAAGGAATTAAAATTGGCTGTTTGGGCTGAAATAAAAGAGCTGCAATTAAAAAGCTGAAGTTGTTTTATTGAAACTGGGTCAAGCCATGAATGGACTAGCGTTGATTGATCAGTAGATTTGCATTTTTTATGGTATGGACCTGTGTATAAGAAACTTTGCACAAATTGAAATTCTAGGTTGAACTACTGCAATAGAAATTGACTGCTGCAATAAAAATTGGTTGCTGACTGATAATTGGGATGGCATAGTGAAACGGTGCGATTTTGGCTTGTGAAGCTACTAGGTCTTCCAATTCGCATATCATTTGTGCAAAAGAGCTAGGGCTCATGAAGATGGTTTTCCCCAAATTCTTTCAACTCTAAGTTAGGGTTCATCAACGCAGAAAGAAGAAGTGAGACGCAAGCTCCATGGATCAAATCGGAAGCTCCAAGGCCCAAAAGACAACCCAGGAAGCTGGTTAGAGGCACGTGCGAAGTTCGAACAGTTGAGAGTTCATTGAAGAATAAGAGCGCAAAGCTTCCAAGTTTGTTTTTATTCCTCCCCTTTCCCCTTTTCTTTTTCTTTTTCTGTTTTAGACTTGCCCTATGTAAAGGGAAGTCTTGTAAAGTGTAAACGTACGTGCACTGGGTGACAGACAGTGTACTTAGATTAGGTTTTCCAATTTTTTGCTCTAGTTTTAGAATTTCGAGCCTTCGTAGGAGTAGATACTTTGATTCTTGCATTGGGTTCTTCGATTTTCCATTGGGTAACAGACATTGACTCTTTGAGAAACTCTGGTATCTGTAATTGTGAATTTAGTTTTCAATAAAGCAATCTTATATTTTAGTTTCGATACACTTTGCATTTGATTTTCACTTTACCTTTTTAATCCCATTTACATTTTTGCACTTGCACTTTTATTGATTATGCTTATATTTTAGATTCTTGCAATGATCTTATTCTTTTGATACTTGTTTCTGAGTTTGATGAGTTTTTCATATTATAGGTAGATGTTTGGATTCTATTTCTTGTTATTAAAGTAGCTTTATGATGAGTTTCATGAGTATTATGACATACTTCTGAATTGTACAAATACTGGGTTGATAAAATGAGGGCAACTCACCATCTCAAGTTCTGAAATATGGACTCAAAGACCTCATAATGGGCTTTACTTTACAGGATGACTTATTAAGAGTGATTGAGACTATTTTTGTCAATTCAATGTGTTAATTCAAGAAAATGTCTTTACCTAAATTCTATGTTTCAATTCTATTTCAGTTTCTTTTTGTTTCAATATTGTTGTTTCAATTAGAAATTTCTTTTCAGATTTTGTATCACTACTTAGAATTAGAATTTTGTTCATAATTGATATTTGGATTGTGAATTCTAGTTTAGTTTTTAGATTTTAGGATTCTTTTAATTGCATTAGTTAGGTTCTGTTAGTCTAAATTACACCAGTTACAGTAGTATAGCAAAGATATTATACATTATTTTCTTTCTCTTTTTCCATTAATGTTTCTTAGATATTAATTCTTTTAGTTTCATATTTTAGATTTCAGTTTCACATTTTTTTTCCCTACCTAGTTTTAGTAAATAAATAATTAGGTTAAATTCTACAATTTTAAACATAATAAGTAATAAGTCCTTGGATTGATTCCCTAGGTTGCCCCTATACTACATTAGTGGGGACTAGGTTTGTTGAGTTTTTGTGCGACCTAAAAGTCTTTCAATAGTGTGTATGTGTGTATGTATGTACGTATGTATGTATGTACATATATACGTATGTATGTACCTATGTATGTATGTACGTATGTACGTATGTATGTACGTACGTACATATATACGTATGTATGTACCTATGTATGTATGTATGTACGTGTGTTAATTTATATAATATAAAGGATTACATTAAACATCATTATTTTAGGATTTAATATTGTCAAGAGGGTAATATTTTTTATTTTATAATACTACCTCTTAATTTATATTGAAAAGTTTTAATTGAATACTATTGATATTGCAAATTACAAATGCGTAATTTAAATTCCTAAAACAACAAAATATCATTGAAACTTTTGAGATTTTCTTGAATTATTGAATTATGGACTAAAAGAATAATATATAACAAACTTTAATTACGTGAAGAATTGATTATTTAGGATAAAAATGTTATATTATAATATTAAAGGAAATACAAACATATAGAAACCAACAACTACACCTTAACTATTCAAATGAGAGTGGCAAGTTTCTAAACTCTTCAAGCATAAGGATAAATCTCTTATCATATTTAATTACTCCTCATCAGAATTATTAGCTTTATTGTAGGTGTGGATTTTAATTTTCATGGTTTGCAAATATTTTGCATTATGTATAATATATCTTATAAATTGAAACTCAATCATAGAACTGAAATTTTCAAGACGATAGGTTTTGAGGTGTGATGAAATGCATGGAGGAATAGATTATGGATATGGCCAAACTACTTTTTGGTCTTCATGAGGACAATAAAAACTGAACTGATATCATAAAACTATCTTAATATTGATTAATGAATGTAAAAAGACAACCATTAAAATTCATAAAATCAATTGAAGTTCAACTAAATTCTGAAAGTCAACTACCAGTTTTTTTTGACATATATAAAAGAGTTAAAATAGCATAAAAAAATCATAAATATTTTTCCTTAAAAATTCAATGTAAAAAACAATCAAATCTCAGGCATTAACAAATAAAACTTCAAGATTCTTAATAATTTTAAGGGAAACTAAATCAGCATGATGTTGGCTTTGACCAACTTGGGAATCTATTGAACTTTCCTTCGGGAATGAGCTATATCCTGTTGGCTTTCAAAAGTTCAAGATTAGGACTCCCAAAAAGAAGTTGTGAAAGATCAATTTCTACATAGAAAATAAAACGATTTAAATGCAAGATCTTAAGCAAGGGCAAATCAATAAAGGAAATATCTTTCACTATTATGTACGCCAATTTGAGAACCACAAGAGTTTTGAAGTTACACACCAAAGAGGGCACGTCAATCTTGGGTCTTAAAAAGAGATCGGGGTGCTAAAGTCAAAACTGAAAAACGTTATTGATGTTATAAGGGAAATTCAGTGGTCAAACATGAGAGAAAGAAAGAGAAAGAAAATATTAAAAAGGAGAATATTCTTTTCTCTATTTGAGTCACATAGAGAGGAAGAGTACGAATCGTTTTTGCCACGTCAATGAACAATTAACTCCATTTCTACATATTTAACGGAAGAGACTTGATTGAGGCAAATTATATCAGGTGGGTACAAAATTGAAATGCCTTTAAAAAGGATGACCAACTTGACACACTACAACGAAACTAAGGACAAAGTATATATATATATATATATATATATATATATATATATATATATATATATATATATGAGTGTGTGTGTGCGCGCGTACGTGTGTGTATGTGTGTGTCTTAGTATGTATGTGTATGTATGTTTGTATGCGTATGTGTATGCTTATATGTATGTATATCTCTATGTATGTAAGTGTGTATGTATGTATGTATGTAAGTGTGTATGTATGTATGTAAGTGTGTATGTATGTATGTACGTTTGTATCTATGCATGTATGTATGTATATACATATATATGTATATATATAGGTATGTATGAACGTACGTATGTAGGTACGTATATATGTATGTACGTTTGTTTATATGTACGTATATATGTTTGTACATACATATATGTATATATGTATGTACGTACCTATGCAGGTATCAATGTATATATGTATATATGTATTTTTGAAGTTATATATGTATGTATGAACGTACATGTGTATGTATGTACTTACATATGTATGTACATATGTATATATGTACGGATATACGTATATATGAATGTACATAGGTATGTCTGTATGTACATACATACATATATTTACGTACGTATATACATACGTATGTATGTATACGTATGTATATATGTACGTATGTGATGGAATCTTGCCTAAAGTACCTTCCTAATTGTCCTCTTTTCAAATATTTTACATTTTATTGTACACACATTTTAGCTTTCATGGAGCATGTGTTAATATAAATACTCATCTCCACCATTGTATTGTTACTTTTGAGATAAATGATAATTACATTTCTGAAACCCAAAATTAATTTTCCCTTGAAATTCAGGTTAGAGAGTCCTAGGGATCTGCTTATAGTCACCTTTCAAGCACACTTTCTCATTTTCATTTTCTCCATTTTTCTTTGGGCTTATATCTCATCCACGCAACTTCACCATTGCTTTATTCCGCAGCAACATGCGTCAGTTGCCACCTCCTCTACACACGTCATCCTTTCTCTCGCACATAGCGTTGCCAAATCATTATTCACTTCTCCTCTTACGCATCAGAGGTCAACATCTCATTTCAAGTTTTGCCCCTTCCTCGACTTTCATTTTCTTTCTCGAAGTCGTTCTTCATCTTCGAGCCATATTCCACCACAGATTCAAGGGTTTTCTTTGTTTTCTGTTTTACCTTCACCATTTCCACCATTGAAACATCGTCTTCACCAATTTATTTTAGGGTTTTCATCTTCACTCACTGTCAAATTAGGGTTCCTCCCTTCCTTACACCTTTTCCTCCACTTTTCACTGATTGAATGACATTTCACAGTTCATTCTTTCCTTTCCACCGATTGAAACACTTGTTCCACCAATTAATCGGTCTAGAATCGAGTTCTTCCTCCTTTTAGGGTTTTCACCGAACAAACCCTAAGTCCTAGGGTTCTAGTGTTTCCTTTCCCGTTTTCTTGGATTTCTGTCGAGTTAGCCTTCAAACCCATGTTCATATCATTTTTCGCTGCATCTTCTCTTTAGAGGAAGCTTCGAGGAACCTTTAAATTGAACTAGCATCGCGCATCAATGTTCTTCCTCAAGCGTCTTTCATCAATATGTATCTATGTACGTACATACGTAAATACATAATGGAATATGCTTGGTATCTATTCTAATTTTTATATGAAAAAATAACACTCAAATTCAAATTTGAGTTAATAATGTTAACAAGTTATTCTATTATTATTGTTTTCTTAAGTCAATCTAAAAGAGAAAGAGCATGTTAAGTAAAAGTGCAGATACTATTGTGGTTTATCATGTACAATTAAAACTACATTTATAATTTAAAATTCAAACTACATTTAGATGTTAGGTTACCTCCAAAGAATAGTTACTTCACTTTCCAAAATTCTCTCACGGGTATGGGGAAGTGTTGTCTACTTGTCCCTTATGAAAACCTCTCCTAATGGTTTACTATTTGTTGAGATGGTCCCAAAACAATATTAGTTAGTTATAATCCAAAAAGACTCTATTGTAGAACAAGAACAATATAAACCATTATATGAGTAAATGAGAAAGCAAAAACATGTGGAAATTCCAATATGTATGTATGTATATATGTGTATGTAAGTATATGGGTCTGTGTGTTTGTATGTATGTGTATATATGTATGTATGCGTGTATATATGTTTGTCTTTATGTATGTATGTTTATGCGTGTGTATATTTGTATTTATATATGTATGTATCTATGTATGTATATATGTACGTATGAGTGCATGTATGTATGTGTATTTTATGTACGTATGGATGTATGTATGTATATCTTTATGTATATATGTATGTGTGTGTGAGTGTGTGTATGTATGTATATATGTGTTTGTGTGCTTGTATGTATGTATGTGTCTGTCTGTATGTATTTATGCATGTATGTATGTGTGTGATACTCTTTAATTTTTGCATTCTTTTAGGTGTTTAAGAGTCTAGGTTAATCTATTTTTCTTTATAATTTGCTTAGAATTAAGCTAGTTGTAGGATATTTTTTTAAATTTGTAGTTTTGTAAAATTGTAGTTAAAACTAGGTTTTTAAGAGCAATTATTTTAGTGTTTGTTAATAATTAGGAAAATAGTATTTTTGAAAAATATTTGAATGAAAATTATTTTCTTTATTTTTTCTTAAATAGGTTTTTATTTTCTTTAATTCCTAAAATGCCCTATTTTTCTTTAATTGTTGGTTGACGTGCATAATTGAATTAAAATTTCACAGGGCCTTTGTCCATTTGGGTTGCATTTAGTCTCTTCCACTAGACATGGGGTTGTTGCCTTTGATTGGGTTGGTGCTAATTTGAACATATTTGATTTTGGTCGTGCATTGCAACACTATAGTGGCTTATCTTTGGAACTGATTTTGTTCATTTTGCGTCGTTGGCCCACTTAAGCAAAACGCGTAATTCAGTTTAATGAAATGGTGTGTTTAGTTTGGAGAGGTATTACTACCTGGGTGTTGCTCCCTCCACCTTCCCATTTCCTCCCTTCACCTCCTCAACTTTCTTCAATTTTTTTTATTACAAAAATAACCTCTCTTTTTTACCTTTTCTACCCTTTTTTACTTTTTTTTTTGAAGCATTGCAGTTCAAGTTCTTGCAGAGGGTGGTGAGTCTATTGTCGATGACTTCGATGGGGAGCATGTTTTCCTCGCAGAAGCACCGATTGGGGGCGAGGTCGAAATGGAGGTGCACGGAGAGAACGCAGTGGCGGAGGAGAATAGCGGAATTATGAGGTAAAATGAAGGCGTTGGAGAACGATTTGCGATTCCTGGGTTTGGCTTCTGCGATTCTGTGTGCAGGCTGCGTTTTTGTGTGCATTGCGATGAAGATGACCGAACTGTGCGTCTCTGGTTTTGGGGTTTCTGAAATTGAATGCGCGGATATGAAGATCTGTCTACGGATGTCAACATCCGTTAAGGTAAAAACGGACGTCAACATCCGTTTTTGTGAACACTTATTATTAGTACAGTCTGGTTTAGGCTCGTACACTCTTATTCTTATTCTTGGTGTTGAGTGATGTTGTGGAGAGAGAAAGAGGGTGTGGTGGTGATTCCAGATGCTGTGGAAATGGGAAAAGTGAACAACATGATGTGCTGGAAGAAGGACAGAGTGGTGTGAGTGAGGTTGAGGCTCCATTCTGTTAGGTCCTTCTTCGACCATTCAGTTTGAAGTGTATGTTCCTTCTCCTTCTCAGTTTGTCGGCTTTGATTTCTTCACTCTTTTGGGTTCTTCCCAGGCACACCGTTACTTATAGTTTTCATGCAAGAGATGTAATCAAGCAAAATGCTGCTGTTCAGACATCCTTCAGACTGGAAAAACCAGTTTCATAGCTTATTCCATATATTGAAACGTTAGAATATGATATATATGTTATTCACATGTACTGACGTAGTGTTTGGTGTTCTCTGTGATCCGATGGAGAATTTTGATGACTTCAAGGATGAATTAAAGTTTGGATTGCATCTAAACTCTAACGAGCAATGATTGTCCTAGTGATTAAATATGGTTTGAGTTCGAATCCCCTTTTCAGTAAGCTGTGAAAGATAATCTATCCATTTAATCAATTGTAAGAAAATTGTAAAAGAAATTAAAGAGGAATTTGTCATGCATTTTGAGTTGAAGGTAGTGTATATATTGCAAACTGCTTTATTTGGTGAGTATGATACAGATTGTATTGTACCTCTTTGAAAACACTGCAACAAGCCATCTTTGTATTTCAGAATAAATTAGAAAGTAAATCCCCTGGTTTAAGTAATATAAGGGATATATATTGTAAAGTATGTTTTTAAAAACCCATAATTATTGAACTACTTACTATATATAACAAAGAAAAATATTTTTTCAAAAATATTATATTTGTAAATATGTATGTAATATAGATAAGATAATTATATATATTATCTTTACTTTTTTATTTAATAATTTACTGGTAATATTATATATATATTTTTAAAATAACTATGATTTATTTATAACTTATACATTATTTTCTATATATTTTAGTTTTAATAATATAACATTGGATTATTATAAAATATATTTTTCAATATATCAAAGATTTTATTCAAAAGATAATATTATATATTTGGTGAGTATGGTACAAATTGTATTGTACATTTTCATTTACATGTTAAATTCATCCCAAATGATAATAAACACATCCTCCCTTTTCTTGCACCAATACCAAATACCAAATGGGGGTGTGGTGGCCATTATTGCCAAATAGATTTTATATCAAAAATATTGTTAAACTAAAAAAAATTATAAATAGTGTGGCATCACTTAATAGTTTGGAACTACAACACTTAAAAGAAAAAGTTTGGAACTGCAGCATTTGAAGAAAAAAAGCAATTACTTTATAATAAGACTGCTGCAATTAAAGATAATAAGAATTATAAAACGGATGTAGACATCTGTTTCACTCTAAACGGATGTTGACTTTCGTTTTCGTTAATAGATGTCCATATCTGTTTAAGGACGTTTCACGATTTAGAATTACGTATCTCGTTTATTTACACACTTTTCCACCACCATCTTCAAGCATAGAGATTGAGATTAAAGTTTGTAACCCATAAAATAATTTTGTATAATAATTCTTTGCAACAACTACACTCTCACACCAAAAAAAGATATGAAAAAATTCTCAAGACGAAAAAGTAATAATGGGAGCATGAACTTAAAAGAAAATCAATAGGGTGTGTGAGAGTAAGAGATGATTAGGTTATGTGGATAAAGCGGATAAAAATTATAAAATTTTAACCCTCGGAATAAAAAGGTAAAATAAAAAGGTAAAATAAGAAGGGAGAGATGGAGGAAGGAAAAACGGAGGTGAAAGGAGTAACCCCTTACTACCTTTAGAAGGGGTATTGGTCGAGGCATGTTTATTTGCAAAAGAAACACCCCTGTGTTAGGGTTTTTAAATAGCAAACGGAAATAAAAGGAAAAGAACGTGAGAAAGAAGAAGCTCCATAGCTCGTGTGTCACTGCCCAGAAAGACGAAGACAGTCTCGTGCACGTGCGAAGAGGCTGATCGGCAGAGGAAGAAAGGTTGATCGGAGGACTAAAGACGCGACTTGAGGCAAGACAAAGAGAGGTCGTCCGATAGAATCGCAAAGCGTCAAGGTTCTCATTTATTTTCTTTTCTCTCTGACCCAATAAAAGGGGGTTTTCTCTACGATGTAAAAAAAAATCGCAGTACAGTAGAGGGTATAGTAGAGATTGAGTTCGTGATTGCGAGTAGTTAGGTTTCGTTTCATTTTCGATTCTCGAGTCCTTAGTTTTAGTGTTTACTCACTTTCATAGATATAGAACTATGATTCGTTCTTCTGGACTTCACTAGTGTTGCTCTTGGATCTGTGGCAATCCGCGAGTTGCTCTTTGGTGATTTCTGGTATAGCGTTCTTGTAATTCTCATTTTATGTTCAATGAAATTTCATTTCTGTATCTGTTTCAATTACGATTCTTGCTTCAATTTGAATTTCTAGTGATATTTGTACTAGGTTAGGTTAATCTCTGTTATTGATTTACTTTCTTTGCAAATTTTCGATTCTACATAATAATTTCAAGTTTTGATTGCACTTTTAGTTGAAATTTTGATTTCTACATTTTAGAATTGAAGTTTTATTTCCATTTTAAATTTTATGCTTCACTTTCAAATTTCTTATTTTGATTCTGCTTAGTTGTTATTAGTTTCCATCGATTTGATTGAAAGAAGTTAGGGTAATGTTCTTGATCTTGATTGCATTGAATAGAAATTAAGATTCGTTTATGCTGATGTGGTTTCATTATTAATTGTGGGGATGAAGTAGAGTTTAGGAGTAGACCTTGATTGCATTTAGAATAGGGTTGTGCACCTGATATTGGCTAAAAGCTTGCATTAGAGTCAAATTTGCTACGGTTTGGTACAGTGAGTATACATTTACACAATCTAAGTTCTGAATTGAGACTTAATTACCCCAAAGTGGGTATAACTTTATGCTTCTTGAGTTGTAAATGAATGTTATTATGCACTAATCCTTGCATTTTGGATTCTAATTCATGAGTTTATTCAACAATTCTTTGTCTGATCATTAGTATAGGTGTTTCAAGTTAGAATGATTCTAGTTTTAGTTGAATTTCATTGATTTCCAAATTTTCAGATTCTGTTTAAGTGATTCTTCATCCATTAATTTTTATTTTTGCCAAATATGTTAGAACTAGACATTTCTGTTTGAGAGTCCATAATTGGATTTTAGTTTTAATCTTTTAGACTTTAAGTCCTTTAATCATGATTCATTTTAAATTAAATTTGTAATTCACTACAACTTTCTTTTATTTTCCAGGTTAGATTCAATGTTCAATTCATTCTAGCTTGTTATATAGGTTTATGTTCATTTTGCACTTAGGTTCTTTTTAGCTTTTAGATTTGATAAATATTTTTAGGTGTAGTCCAGTCTTGGTAATTTCTCTTTTGACTAATTTCTTTCTTTCTTTAAAACAATTATATGTTAGATTTCTTTTTCTTTTTAATTATTTTTTTGTTTCTTTTCATTTCCACCTTGTTTCATTAATGATTAGTAAATAATAATACAACTTTACGTTACACTTGAAAATTTAATAAGTCGAGCCTGCGGATTAATCCTAGGTTGTCCTTATACTACATTAGTGGGGAATCTAGTTTGTTGACTTTTTGCACGATAAAAAAGTTTTTCAACAGTGTGTATGCATTTATGTATGTACGTAGGTATATATGTACATATGTATGTACGTGTTAGAATAATTACAAAGTCTACTTATATTAGTGTAATCAAAAGGACTAAAGTAAGGAGTAGTGTGTTAGGTTATTTATAATTATTGTACCTAGCGGTCTAGGACAGCTCCTTCACCTTCCATCTCCCTATTGTATCAACTCTTTATCAATATAAATAGTAGAACATGAGAAGGGTACATTAAGTCCTTTAGAAATATATTTTTCTGTTTTAATCTCAAGTTGGCATCAGAGCAGGTTCATCCTGTTCTGATTTCTGCCCTTGGTTGTCCACCAGCATTGTCATTGTTGTTCGCATCTATCTGGTGCTCTTTGTCGTTGTCTGCGCTTGTCTTGTCACTATCTGCAACTGTCTGGTGCCCTTTGTTGTTGTCCGCGGTTGTCTTGTCACTATCTGCAGCTGTCAACTGTAGTTTGAAGCTCTTCAACTTGGTTCGCCAATATCCGTAGTCGTCCGTCGTCGTCCGCTGTCATTGTTCCGTCTGGCAACCACTGGATCTGGTTTGTCTCTTCACGCGACGACCACCCCCACCAGTGTCGGAGTCTAATTCTCCTCCACGCTCCGCCACGCGCAGCTTCTCCATTCTCTTTCCTCACACCCTTCCTCGAGTCTTTGGTTGTGTATGTTTTGTTCACGACATGTCTCCGGAGCTAGACAAGCTCTCTGCTCATGTGATCAAATGTGTCTTTTTGGGCTATTCTTGGCTTCAAAAAGGGTATCGGTGTTACTTTCCTGAAACCAAGAAGTACTACATGTCTGTCAATGTTACATTCTTTGAACAAACACATTTCTTCTCTCCATCTCTTCAAGATGTTCATATCCTCCACCAGGTCCTTCCTCTTCTAGTGGTTGAGTCCAATATCTCCAATGTCTCAGTCAATCCAAGTCATGCTCAAGGTCCTCCCGAACCTTCCTCTCCACATATTGATATCTTCCGACATAGTACCCCGATGGGTAGTCCTCTTCCAGAAAATGGTGGATCTCCTCCTTCAGATTCTTCTCCCTCACCGCCTCCTGCCACGTCTCCTGGTGAAGATGATTCTGGTTGGCCCATTGCTCTCAGAAAAGGCATTCGTCCCACTCGAAACTCTCATTCCATTTATAATTTTCTTAGCTATCACAGATTGTCGCCTTCCTTTTATTCCTTTTTATCCTCAGTGTCTTTTGTGATTATACCCAAAAATGTGAAAGAAGCACTTGATCATCCTGGATGGCGACAAGCCATGATTGCAGAAATACAGGCTCTTGACCATAGTAATACTTGGTGTCACTAACATGTGAACTTATATGAGTGAAGTAGTTCCTTCAAGAGCTTAGCTTCTGTGACATCCAGAGTATGAAGATGTATTGTGATAACCAAACTGCTCTTCACATTGCATCAAATCCAGTGTTTCACGAGAGAACTAAACATATAGAAATTAATTGTCATTTTGTTCGAAAAAGTTATTGTCAAAAGAAATATGTATTGAGTTTGTTGGATCAAATGACAAACTCGCAGATGTGTTGACTAAGTCTTTAAGGGGACCTCAGATTGAGTTTATTTGTTTCAAGCTAGGTATATACAATCTGTATGCTCCAGCTTGAGGGGGAGTGTTAGAATAATTACTAAGTCTACTTATGTTAGTGTAGTTAGAAGGACTAAAGTAGGGAGTAATGTGTTGGGTTATCTATAATTATTTTACCTAGCGGTCTAGGACAACTCCTTGACCTTCCATCTCCCTATTGTATCAACTCTTTATCAATATAAATAGTAGAAAATGAGAAGGGTCCATTAAGCCCTTTAGAACTATATTTCTTTGTTTTAAGGGCTATATTTTTAGGGATGAAAATACTAACTTTACATATTTTATTGTGACATTTTAAACATGGATTGCAAAACTTGTCAACTCGAACCATCAATCACACGATAAATGTCAATGTTTTGATCCAAATCTGTCGAGTGACATTGTTAGAGCCATATATTTGAAGTATTGTCTGTTTTAGAGTCTTATCTGTTGCGGTTTTGTCCTTAAAATGTGTTTCACTAAATGAAAGGGAAAAGCCGTATTTAAACTACATTTAACCTCCTAAACGATATAAAACTATTGAACGTAATAGAAAAAACATATTTACATAGAAAACATTAAAAACTTAATCACTAAACACTTCTTTTAATTATCATTTACATAATATTCATATCCCTTTAAATAGTCATTTTATTGTTTTCAATAAATTTCAGTGAACTGTAAATTATTGACCGATGACATTTTCGTAAATAAGTCAAATCTAGAGACGTCGGTTAGGAGGGGCCCCGACGTCTATAATATTATAGACTTCGGGACCCCTCTTAACTGATGTTTATAGACTTGACAGGTAGGTAAATAGTCATTCTTTTCCGCCATATAGACATTAGATCCCGCCACCCCCGACGTCTATATACGATTATAGACATCGGGGCCCCTCCTAACTGACGTCTATAGGTCTGATAGGTAGGTGAATAGTCATTCTTTTCCGCCATATAGACATCAAATATCGCCACCCCCGACGTCTATATACGATTATAGACGTCGGCCCCCTATAACTGACGTCTATAAGTTCAATTAGACGTTGGTGCCCCTAGTAACCGATGTTTATATGCCCCGTGAATATTAATTTTTAAATCATAAAGACGTCATATTAGTGAGGGCCCCGACGTCTATACTATTATAGACGTCGATCTCCCCAACACCCGACGTTTATAGGCTCTTATACTGGAAAACGTGAACCCGCGAGTAGTTACGCTCACTGGTCATCGTCTTCCTCCTCGCGTTTTCTCTTTTCAGCATTCAATTTATAGTTGCGTTTTCTCTCTTTTATACCGTTTAAATTTACTTTTACTCTGATTAAATTGGTCTTTGATGAAATATCTTCCATTTGAACCGATTAAAATTCGTTTTCGTTGCGTTTTGGTGCAGCTTGTGGTGTGTTCTTGGGCGACGTTTTTGACCCTTTTTGGCCTACTTTTTTGCCGTGCAATCCTCCATTTTCCTCCATTTTTTTTAATCGGCTAAAAATGTTAGCTTCTTTGTTTAAAACTTTTATTGTATGTGTGTTATTGTCTTTTGTGTATGCATGTTATTGGCTTTTGCATTTGCATGTTTTTGGCCTTTAGGTATGCATGTGTTATTGTCTTTTGAATATGCATATGATAAAGTTTAGTTGTGTTATTATAATTGGCATGTTAGAATATAAGTATCAAATCATTGAGTAAAACTTAGTTCTCGTTTGAAATTTAACACAAACAATTAATCTTTTAATCGTTTGTATTAAATTTTAAATTTTCTGACGTCTATATAGACGTTTGTTGTATACACATCCGACGTCTATATAGACGTCTGTTGTATACAGATCCAACATCTCTCTAGACGTCGGGTATATCCAGTCCGACTTCTGATTAACGTCACTCACAAAGACGTCAGATCTTAAACCAACGTTAAAAACCTAAAATAACAGACGTTTAAAAAACTTTCTACACCAGTACAAACTCCTCTTACTTGGTAGTAAATATCAATGTTAAAAAATTACTTGAGATCACACTAAAGATATAACTACCTTCTATTGTTAACATATTTTTGGTAATATTGTGTGTCTAAGAAATTTCAAAAACTAATTTTAGAAAAAAATCAATTCTTTATAAACGGAAATTGTATATACTTCATGAATGAACTTCTTATATTAATAAGGATATAACAATATTCATATATAAGATTTTTTTTAATGCAATTTTGGCACGTTTTTTTTTTCTATCTCTCTTCAAACTATTATTACCTACTTTTTTTACCAAACTTTATCTTTTCTTTTAGTCTCACTTGTTATTATTCTAAAAATTTGAACTGTATATAACGATTTATTTTATGGGAACACTTAGGCTCTATTCGTTTCTAAAGAAAATATTGTTTACATAAATTTGCGTAAATAAATCAAAATTTAAATTTGTGTTCATTTTGATAATTAGAGACGAAGGGAAGACGAATGAAAGCGGGATGTATTTTTTTTCAATCATCCTTTTCCAGGCATGATTTGGGGAGATTTGTGAGCATATCTCGCATTTATCCTTACCTTCCAAGTACTTCTCATATTTGTAAGAATTAAAATAAAATTGTTTAATAAACTCCTTTTCACGTCTCTTCATAATTAATAATAATAATAATAATATTAATATTAATATTAATAATAATAATAATAATAATAATATTAATATTAATATTAATAATAATAATAATAATAATATTAATATTAATAATATTAATATTAATAATAATAATTATTATTATTATTATAATAATAATAATATTAATAATAATAATAATAATAAAAGTAAAAATAATATTAATAATATTAATTATAACAATAATTATTATTATTATTATTTCAATTTACTAAATTACCATTTTTTTACATTTTAAATACTTTTTTACTATTATTATTATTATTATTATTATTATTATTATTTAAATAACTTTAGAGAATTCGAATACACATCTTGATTCGGATACAAAATGTGGATTTCGTTCTTTCTCTTCAAAATTTGATTATTCCATACTAAATTACTCTATTATCAAATGGAAGGAGGAGAAACATGTGAATTACTCATAAATTATCATAAATCCCTGTACTTCCGCGATGATTCAAAAAAGGGATACATCCTTCAAATCTGTATTTTTCCCTTCTTTCAAGCAAATGCTTCCTAATCTGTCTGCATAAATCATATTGAATAGTACATTCTTTACAAACAAACACAATTTTACTTTCAAATTCACTAAAAAAGGACAAGCAATTTATCATCAAATCTCTTTAAATTTATTCACTAGTCTTTTCCAAATTCATCCTCTAAAATGAACACAACTTTAAGTCAGTAAATGTAAACAATTATGAAGGACAAATACAAATTGGAAACAAATTCAATAACTTTTTTTTCCGAAAAAGTGGCTGATTTTAATTAATTTTCTCAACTTTTAACTAGTATTTTTATATTCTTTTTAAAAAAAATTGAAGTTGGGTCATTCAATATGTAAAAATTAATTGAAATTATGGCATTTTTTTTCTGAAAAAGAGTCACTAAATTTGTCCCCGTACGAACAAGAAATGAATTCAAACCATTCTCTACTTTCAGCGTTCACATTTAACAACAACAAATTCCTTTTTCTAAAGTAGTTTGAACTTTTTTACGATTCTCATTTTCTGAGGGTCGTGATCTCTGTTTATCTTCAAACCTATTAGCACACAAACGATGAGTTTTACTTTTGTGTGTGAGAAATCTAACACCACAGTTTAATCTTATATAGTTTTAAATAAGTTTACATTTACATGTTAACTGCTTGTGTTGATAACCCTAAAACACTCATAAATGAAAGGAGAAAAAAACATACTCGTTTTGATATCTAAAAAGATTATTTTTTAAAAAAATAATATTTATTATGTTAAAATAAAAATTTATTTCTACACATGTCTTTATTTGTTATTTTAAAAATTAAAAAAATGTTAATTTTGATATTCTAAAACATCCAAGTTAAAATTAAACTTTATGTAGGCAAAAATATTATATTTTATTTTTTCATTGCTCCATAAAACGTCACAACCGACCTTTGTCAAAATAAAAAATGACGTTCAAAATGTGAACCTTCTCTCCTCACAAATGCTTGCTAATTACAATTATTTTAATCACAAAATATGAATATATCTTTAATGTGTAAATATCTTTGGTTAATACTATTAAAAGAAATATTTTTCAACTTGTGGGTATATGCATACCCAAAAATATATATTTATTTTTAATTTTTAATATTAAATTATTAAAACAATTTTTTAGAAAAAAATAATTTTAAAATACAATTAAAATATAGGAGTGTTTTAATTACGCGGTGATAACGTGGGTTTATTGTTAGTTAATTTTATTTAGATGTTTTTGAAATTAGAGTGACCAAGATTAAAATATTAATGAATTTGAAATTTGATTTATATATTTATATTTTTTATTTAAACATATGAATTAAAATTATTTTTAAATTTTTTTCTAAATAAGTAAATTTAATATTTTATAGTACAATTTTATTTTAATTGTATTATAAATTATATTTTTCTAAAAAAATTGTTTAATAATTTAATATTAAATTTTTTAAAAAAAACATATATTTTTGGGACCCACAAGTTGAAAAATATTTCTTTTAAGTATTTTTCCGTACACACTGACAAATACCGACTAAAGAAATGAAATGATTTTTTTTAAGAACTATCATTGAATATCTCGGTTATTAAAATCCTATTTGAAGTATAATTAATTATCATTGATTTCACTTTATTTATGTTGAGATTTGAATAATTAATTTTATTAAATAAAATTAATTTCATTATATTTATGTTGAAATTTGGAATAATTAATTTTATTAATTAAAATTAATTTCATTATATTTATGTTGAAATTTGGAATAGTTAATTTTATTAATTAAAATAATATAAATTTATATAATAAATTTTCTAAAAATATTTTTTTTTGTCTTCTATGCTTATAATAATTTTCTAAACACAAAATAACAGTGATTTTCTAAAATACTATTTTTGTCTTTTTTTAATTTAAACGTTTTCTTACATTTAATTATATTTTAACTTTTAACAACATTAAAATAAAAACTGTTAAAAAGAAGAAAAATATACAACAACATTAAAGTTATTTTATTATTAAATTACTTTTTATTTATTTTAATATTAACTAAATTATCAATTACAGTTATATAAATATATGTTATTTTAATTAATAAAATTAATTATTTTATATTTCAATATTAAAATAAATTTTAATAAAATTAATTATTTCAAACTTCAACATAAATATTACAATCATTAATTACTACATAGCAAGATTTTTTATATATAGAATAGAAACAACAGACATCGCGTTCAATCCTCAATTTTCTTCTATCATGCTCATGGCATGTTAAGAATGATGTGCATCATATTAATTTCCCTTTTTTTTATTTCGAACGAAATAGTAAGTTTAGTTTCTGCACTCACAATACTCAAACTATCCAGCTAATTTGACCTACTTCTCATTCAACTCAACACGTTTAACTTAATTTCTTTTTCTTCTTAACTTCGCTTTCATACGTGGGGTGTTTTGAAACTTATTAACTTTTATTTCAAAATTTTTAAGAATTGTAAAAATTAAACTGATTTTTCTGTAGAATGAAAATATAAAAGAATTTATTGCAAGGAAGTAACTTTAGAAAATGATTCTAAAACGAAAAGTTGACCACAATTTTTTTCCCAAAGACTAGAAACTTTTATTTCTTATTTTTCAATAAGAGGATGATTAATATATACGCGTAAGTGTGGTTACTTTGAATATATTCACGTATAGGGATGACAACGGGTCGGGTCGGGTACGAATAGTGTTTATTTGTAATTCGATCTGACAAAAGAAAAATCTATGCTACCTGTACAGATATCCGCTTAAAACATATCCGCGGATATTTTAAAACCCGCGGATATTCGCGGATACCCGCAAATATTTAAAAAAATATATTTTTATAAATTATTAAAATAAAATTTAAATAGAATTACAAAAAAATATATAAAATATAATATAAATTAAATTAAATATAAATTAAAATTTAATTTTTGTTTCGATTGAATTGGTCTGAGTGTTAGTCATATTTCTTTACTTTGTTCTTTTTTGATCTTCAGTCCTTCTCGAGAATGTCATCCACTCAGAGATGGGTTGTTGACGTGCAGAAGATACTCTGACGCTCAAGATATAAAAAGGGGTATAAATTTTATTACGATAGAAGAAGAGGAAAATTGTACCTAGACATCAATTGCATATTTATAGAGCTTGTGACAGGCAAGCCATTGATTAGTGCAATATATTTTTAGGCAATCATATTTTGTAAAGAATAAGACAATCTGACATATTAAGTAGTGCAGTATATTTTTAGGCAATTAAACACAATAATCAATAATCAATACCCTATATATTTTGTAAAGAGTAAGACAATATGACCTATTAATACATTTTAATTGTTCATAAATGACAATTAATTTCGACCGGTATACTTCATATAATACAATTTTAATTAAATTTAACCTTATAAAATATAAATTAATGTTAATTTTAATTAAATTTAACTTAATAAAAAAAATTAAATTTTTATTTTTATTTTTTGCGGGTAGCGAATATCCGCGGGTACGAATAGTATAGTATCCGCACCCGACCCGTTTATAAACGGGTATTAAAATACCCGCTATCCGCAGGTTTCAGATAGTAAATATTCACGGGTATCAACTATCCGTCGCGGATTTTATCCGCGGGTGCAAATTTTATTCACGGGCGCAGATTTTATCCATGGGCGCGGATTTTTTTACCATCCCTATTTACATACCTGTAATAACTTTTACCTTCTATTTTATTTTTTGTATTTTTTCTTCTCTTTTTTAATTAATTTATCTTCCTCTAATTATACCCAAAAAAATACTCTACATCGATGTTTTCATTGAAAAAATAATACTATACTACTGAAACCTTAGTCTCTAGCATGTTATATGTATGAAATATAATTGGATGGTCAATACTTGCAACATGTTCTTTTAACTTACAAATTTTAAATAACATATATATAAAAAATGAAATTTTATTCCATTGATTTTCATGTTACACGAAATAAAAGTATTTAAAAATCATAATCAAATATGTATTCAAAAATCAATTCAAATCATAGTTGCAAAATATTCATGAATTTTAAGAAATATATATTAAAATTTATATATATTAATAAATTATGAAGAAGTGATTACTCTTTTTAAATTACTTAACCAGACAATTCAAGATTCAATACTACAAATTATAATTATTGTCTTCTCTTATATTCATTTTTAAAATATACATTTCTTCAGTAAACTTGAAAACAATAAATAATTTTTGTATTGGATCTCAAACGAAAAATTAAAGCTAATTCAATACAATAGTACATTTTCGCATACAATTAATCACATATTAAACATACAAAAATTGAATAACTTACTACAACATTATATAAAATTAGATGCTCATATTAAAAAATAAATTTAAAATAAAAAAATAGAAACTTGGGAGCGAAAAAGGAAAAGAATAATGGAGAACGGTGCACTAGCATTTTTGAAAGCACCTAAAGTCCACCACAAAAAAATAATACCTAGACACAAATACAAAAAACTTGTTAGTATTAGGAATCAAAAGTAACTCAAAAACGTCCAAAAAAAAGTAAGGAACGAAGAAACCAAAACTCACCATAAAGAAACTCGGACAGATGAGTAAAAGACCACGGCGAAGGAGGCAATGACCACAGAATTCAGACAGCGTCAATGGAGACAATGACAACGACGAAGGAGAAAATGACCATAGCAAGGAGGCAATGGAGTAGTATTAGCAGAAAGGAGGGTTCGAGAGCAACGAAGATACGTGGAAAAAAAAACTGTAAAAGACTATGTGAATTTGCATTTTTCTTTACAATTGCGAAGACATACTTCCTTGGTTATTTTAATAACCGAAACAATTTGTACTTTATGACCTTGGTTCTACTAAGAACCGATGCCAAAAGCTCAACAAAATACTTAAAAAATAAAAGATTTGGAGCCAATTTTGACTTTTTGCTCACACCTTTGACATCGATTCTTTGTAAAACTAAAGCAAAAAGGGTCTATGACACTGATTCTCTGAACTATCGAGGTCATAGCATCCCTTCAGAATCTGAAGAGTCTCAAAGTTTCTTCTGTTGGGTGTAAAGTTGGAAATCTATAGCAGCGATTTTGCAAAAAACTGAAGCCATTAATTTATTCAGAATCTGAAAAGTATGACTTAATCTCTTTGTAGGGGGAATGTTAGAACCTTATGACTTCGGTTCTGAGAATAACTGAGGTCATAGATCTTGACGAGTGTGTAGTGAAGTGAAAAGTTTAAATTTATATATATATGACTTACCTTTAGGCTTCGATTATTTGTTAACTAATGCCAAAAAGGATATATAACCTCAGTTTTTTTATAACCGAAGTTTATAAGTTAAAAAAAATGCAAAAATGCTATCCTACTTTTTTATGTTTTTTTTTTCATCGAAACCAAAATCTATGTTTTTTTTTTTCATCGAAACCAAAATCTATCCTAGGTGTTAAAAATCCATTTTTGTACAAAATTAGCGAGAAACAAATAAAGTCCTTTAATTTTTTTATACCCATTGAAATAGGATTGAGCACCAGCGTGTAACTCCCATAAACAGGTATCAAAATAAGTTTTCATGCATATGAGAATTTTAGTTTTGGATTAGATAAACTTAAGAGATAAGATTAAATATGAATAATAAGAAAGCGTATGAGTACTTTTATAATTATTAAGACGTTTATTTCAAGATAAAATTGTTAAGAAAATATGAAATTTTAAATTGACTAATATTTTTATGCGATGATAGATTATAATAGCATATTTGATATTTTAAAATTTTGATTACACCTTAGAAAAAAAAAAGGATTTCTAATTTATTTTCGAAAGAAATATTTGTTCTAGTATGTATAAAAGTTTCGGATTGCATCTTTAATACGTTGAATCTTTTAAATATAAAATGGTGGTAGAAATATGAAGTTCCAAAAGCAGCCAATATATTGAAAAATGAATATAATGTTATCTTGATAAGCTTAGGCAAAATATAATTGCATCCTCTTTAAAACAAAATCATAGTTCTAAGTTATTTTGATTGAGAATTTTGTTTTAGTATACTAATAAATTTCTCATTGCTTAAACTCTTTCTTTTTCAACCTATCGAAGTTCCTTAAAAGGTGCACATGTGGACGCAACCACACTTCTATCATGTTATACCAAACATAAGCATTCAAATTGTACACATGGAGTTATATCCTCAAACTATACAATTCATAAACATCAATTACATTATGCATTACACCACAAAATTGAGTTAGATAAAGTGCAATAGTCCATGTACATTATTTAATGAGCCATTGCATTATCAAACATAAGTATCCAATCATGTTATTTTACTCTTGAGAATATTTATTTAATATCCTTTTAATTTAAATTATTTTTTGAAAAATATTTTTGTTTTAAAAATATATTTCATATAAAGATAAAAATATATTTAGTTATTATTTAGATTTAGAAAATCAAAATTGATATATTGTAATTATTTTATTGTCATATTTTGTTTTATATATAAAGCATATAAAAAATAAAACAATAAACTCTTATATATAACATATATTGTATATTTCCAAATTTCCTAAAAATCCCAAAACAAATTATACCATGTAAGCATTCATCACGTTTCCGAGAGTTATACATAAGTATAAATACCCATTGTACTATGGTACGACTCAATATATTCTAAGTATTTAAGGAGGAATCAAGTTGCTCATTTTCTACATAATACTCAAACTTTTCTTTTCAACAATTTCACATTTTAGTTATTCAATAAATGAATAAGCAATCTGGATACTAAATTTGAACTTAATTTTTATTTGGTTTTTCAACTGGTACCTATGACGATACTTAAAGTTTTTAATTTCTTAATCATATATTATTGAATTCATATTTATTTATTTTTTCATTATACTTACTCAGTAAATGATATCATGATTCAAGAGAACTCTTGAAAACAAAATAATCATTCGAAAAGTCTTATCATTTCAATATGCATAAAAACACCTTATTAATAAATTTTATCTCAAATAAATAATGATTACTCCTAAATGACATCATCTTGAACAATAAATAACTCAAAGCTTGTCTACAAATATAATTCTTTTCAAATTATTTTAACATGCTATAAATACCATCACTCAGATTATTAACAAGTTATAGCCTTACCTTTACCTTTAGTATTATACACCTGAGCATAACACCAACCTAGATATTACAAAGGTTGTTCAAAATTGTTCCCAGGTGTAATTTAGTTTTTAAACTTTAAAAATAAATAAATATAATCATTTTAATCAAATTATATAAAATTTTATTGATATGTTAAATGAAATTTTAAACTAACATTTGAACTGCCTATAAGATTTGACATATTTAAGCTTAACTATAGTGTAGAACATTGTTTAACATAGAAAAATTGATGTCATTGACTAAAAGGATTATATTAATTATTTTTTAAGTTTAAATATTAAAATGTATCAAAGTTTTGAACAATAACTAATTTTAATTGTGTCTAAATTTAAAAATTAAAAACATATTTAATTCATAAAAGAACTATCTTACTCATTTACATACTTAATTTATATTTTACTCAAATTTAAAGCTTGAGATATTTGTGTATCTACTCTCGTTCAAAATACTCAAATAATTATCTTATAAATCAATTGCTATTTTAGAATTGGTTATTTTCTTATATATTCAAAATAATTAATTATAGTTACAAGAAATAAAACCTAAAAGTTGACTTGTTATTTTTAGTAAGCATACATTTTTGTTACATGATCACCCCAATTTAACCTATAAGATTTTATTCTAAATATATTGATCGATTTTAACAACTTGATATGACCTTATATAATAAAAGATATCATAGAGGTGATTAAAAAAATAAAGTTACATATAAACTTATATGCTCTGTTTACGAAATTCATAGAAGAGTTTGGGGTGAAGTAGGAGATTCTCAAAATGTATCCTGGTGATAAAACTATTGCACTTAAAAAAATAAAAATTAGAAGATTTAATTGCAAAATATTTTATGATATTTAAGTAAAGAGGGAGATATATATAATGATAATGAATGTAGAAATTTTGAGAGTTAAGTAACTTTTACTCAATCTCATTTCTATACTTAGTTTTTATTTTATTTGCAGATTAAAGTATAATGGAGTTTATTGGATATCATACTTAATACTCATTAGAATCAATGTCTCGAATCAGTTTCAAAGTCATCCACACATAAAAGAAATTTGCAAATTTACCTGGTAAACTCTATTTTCTAATCTGGGTCATCAAAACCAACCATTAAAAGCAAAATCAAGGTTTTTGTAAGATACTAGGTAAATTTGAGTAAGAAATTACTAGGCAAAAAAAAAATTCAATTACAAGAATAAGCAAGTCGTAGAGAGCCCAGACGATTTCAAATGAAGAAGTCTTGCCCCCTACAAGACTTTACCCTGTAGCATTGACCAAGGTTTAAGTCGTGTACCCAAAAACGACTTTTGGTCATTGTAATCGATTACCAAGCATTATAATCGATTACAATGAGCTAAAGTCGTACAGGGGAGGCACGACTTCATCCTTTATAAGCAAAAATGTCTTTGATAATCGATTACAAACTCTCTGATAATCGATTACCAGAAGAGTTTTGGTGTTAAATGAAATATTTTTTTTGGTTCTTGACCATCAAGTAGTTTATTTTTGTGTAGTTATTTTAATTTTTGTAAAGACATGGTTGTTGATGAAATTGACATGTATTATTATGTTTAGGATGAGTAATTTTTTTGAATGTAAATACAAATGGAAAGCATAAAAAAAAGTCATACTATTTTATTAAATTGAAAATGCATTACAGAAGAAAAAAACTAAAAATAAAATAAGAAGAAAATACAATGAAATTGAAATCTATTTATGAAGAAGATTCGCCATGTGGACCAAAATGACGACATAAATACTGCATGTTGTGCTCTAGATATTCAACTTGAGCATCAATTGTATCAAAGCAGTCACTCATGTTTTGTTCCAGTTGTTCAAATCTAGCATTCATACTATTGAAGTTGTCCCGAACAAATGTTCATAGATTATTAATCCCCCTCATCACGTCATCAAATGAAGAAGTTTGTTGTTGAAGAAGGGGTGGTAGTTGTTCTGAGGATGTGCTTCACTACGACATTGACGAGGAGAGGAGAATTTTTGTGAACCCATGTGTTGTCTAGGTTTTTGTTTAAATCCAAAGGACTATATCACTTATCTCGCAATTCTCATCTTCCTGTATTTTGGCTAGGTATTTCATCATCCAATGAAATTTTAAAATGTTACACGATCCGAGTGACTAAATATGGATAAGGTAAAGGAGCCTTTGGCCTCAAAGCATTCATCCTATATCAAATGAGATGGCTCCAGTTTATCTGTTTTGTTGTCATTATAATCCACCTTAAAAGTAGATATTTCTCGTTAGCCTGTGCAAATTTAGAAACATGTGGAAACAAAACACGACATATAACATAATGTAATATTCTAGCCTCAACTGTCATAGAGCCAACTAGAATTCTACCCATACGGGGTTTGTATGACAAACAAATCAAGTCTCTTGCTACGTCAATAATGTATTGATCCTCCCATTCGTCAAATAATTTACCTTCAAAATTCAAGCCAATAGATGGCAAGTTGGTTATGGAAGCTAATAGGATAATTTTAATAATCATTTTAACATTTTTTATCTCAGTCTTAATGGTTCCATTGTCAGAAAATTTTAGGTTGCTATAAAAAACACGTACTAAATCAGGGTAGTAGTATGCACAGTCACGGACAAAATTACCCAAACCCAGATTTGTCAGCATGTGGAAAAATTCAAAATTTTCTTAGTTAAAATATTCTTCATCAAGGAATTTTGGGTTAATAACCTGACGGTCACAGAAAAATGAGAAATACATTTCTGATTGTGCAAGGGTTGAAAACAAAATATTTAGGTGTGGTTAAGTCGGTGACGGTGGTGGTGATGGTTGACGATGGCGAGGTCCCGCACTTGAAGAAGACGAGTCCTTAACCCTTTGCCTCTTTGAAAATCTATGGTCGATCGATAAATGTTTTCTGATGAAGAATTGTGTTGGTATGCAGATGGTGGAGTCATCGTCGAGGCGGAATCTCAAATGGCAGATTCTTCAAAGAGGCAAAGGGTTAGAAGCTCGTCTCCTTCAAGTGTGGGACGTCACCGCCGTCAACCTTCACCGATTGAAAGCTCACCCTCACCCTCAACACCACCATCACCGACTCAACCACACCCAAATCTTCTGTTTTCAACCCCTACACAGTCATAATGGTATTTCTCACTTTTCTGTGACCGTCAGGTTATTGACCCAAAATTCCTTAATGAAAAATATTTTAACCAAGAAAATTTTGAATTTTTCCACATGCTGACAAATCTGGGTTTGGGTAATTTTGCCTCTGATTGTGCATACTACTATCCTGGTTTAGTACGTGTTTTTTATAGCAACCTTAAATTTTCTAACAATGGAACCATTAAGACTGAGGTCAAAAATGTTAAAATGATTATCAAACCCAACCTATTAGCTTCCATAGCCAACTTGTCATCTGTTGGCTTGAATTTTGAAGGTAAATTATTTGACGAATGGGAAGATCAATACATTATTGACGTAGCAAGAGACTTATTTGTTTATCATACAAACCCCGTACGGGTAGAATTCTAGTTGGCTTTATGATAGTTGAGGCTAGAATATTACATTATGTTATATGTCGTGTTTTGTTTCCACGTGTTTCTAACGTTGCACAGGCTACCGAAGAAGATCTACTTTTAACGTGGATTATAATTACGACAAAGCAAATAAACTGAAGTCATCTCATCCGATATAGGATGAAGAAGGCTTTGAGGCCAAGGACTCCTTTACCCTATCCATATTTGGTCACCCGGATCCTACAACATTTTAAAATTCCATTGGATCCAAAAAAACAGGAAGATGAGAATAGCGAGAGAAGTGATAAAGTCCTTTGGATTAAAAACAAAAAAAAAAACAAAAAAACAAAAAAAAAAACTAGACAACACATGGGTTCACAAAAATCTCCTTCTCCTCATCAACGCCGTATTGAAGCACATCTTCAGCAACAACCACCACCCCTTCTTCAACAACAAACTTCTTCATTTGATGACGTAATGAGGAGATCAATAATCTCCGAACATTTGTTGGGGATAGTTTCAATACTATGAATGACAGTATGAATGCTAGATTTGAACAACTGAAGCTAAACATAGATGACTTCTTTGATACAATTGATGCTTGAGTTGAACATGAACACGACATGCAATATCTGCATCGTCATTTTAGTCCACATGACATCTTCTTCATAGATAGATTTCAATTTCATTGTATTTTCTTCTTATTTTACTTTTAACTTTTCCTTGTGTAATGCATTTTCAATTTAATAAAATAGTTGAAATTTCATTTATGACTTTGTTTTATGTTTTCCATTTGTATTTACATTAAAAAAAATTACTCATCCTAAACATAATAATACATGTCAATGTCATCAACCACCGTGTCTTTCAAAAATTAAAATAACTACACAAAAATAAATTACATTGATGGTCAAGAACCAAAAAAAATATTTCATTTAACACCAAAATATCTCTTGTAATCGATTATAGCATGGTTGTAATCAATTACCAGAGAGTTTTTACCCATATAACATACTAGTAATCGATTACAACCATGGTGTAATCGATTACCAGAGACATTGTTGCATATAAAAGGTGAAGTCTAATCGATTACAATGCTTGATAATTGATTACAACAACCAAAAGTCGTTTTTCGAATGCACGACTTCAACTCTGGTCAATGTTACAAGGTGAAGTCGTACAAGGGAGCACGACTTCTTCATTTGAAGTCGTCTGGACTCCCCACGACTTGCCTATTTTCGTAATTGAAAAATATTTTGCCTAGATGTGTAATTTCTTGCTCAAATGTGTCTAATTTCGTACAAAAACCCAAAACCATGGTTGATTTTGCAACCCATTCAAACTTACAAAACGAAAACTATAATCCAATTATCTAAAGACACAAAAACTTGCTGAGTAAAACAATCAGGCACTTTTAAGCTTATAAGAAAAACAAATTAGCCTTCTGAACTTTAACAGATATTGCTAAAGAATGAAATACACGGGAAAATTGAACCTACGCAGACTACCTGAACTGATTACACTGAAAATAAGCACGGTGATAAATATATACAAACTTTAAATTTATGAACATTTTCAGATATCAGTAAAGTAAAACTATATGCGCTACTGTTAAATAAGTTTTATTTGGGGGAATGGAGACATTGCATTGCTGCGTTACATTTTTTCAACTCTTCTTCAAAATTTAAAGCATCCCCAGAAGCCTACCTTGGTACTTGAGAACGTTGGTGATCATAAGAATGATGTAAGGGTGCTCCGGCTGCATTTTGAGAATGTGAGTCAACCCCAGCTTGCATCTGAAAAGTCAAGCAAATTTGAATTATTTATCCTCCTATATGCATGAATTTGTGCGGAGGTAATGTATTAGGAACTCAGTCAAATATGAAAACAAAATATCCACTTGGATAAATACATTCAGCAATAGAACTCAGGTCAGTTCACTGATCAAGTTTTTGTTCCCAGGAAATAAAATGACTTCAAAAACGAAAACAAGAAAAAACTGTTGAGGAAGCCAAAGGAAGTTCGTCAAATCACCAATTTGGCAGCAATTTCCTATTTTGTAAAGTTGGAACCTTTTTTTCATCATCGTAGAGTTAAATATGTTAATAAACATTAGAATCTATTCATTTTTCGATTTAATAAAAACAATTGTTAGCATTCAAGAATCATTTGTATTGTTGACTTTTCTAGGCGTGATTGAGTATATTTCAGAATCAGACTGGGGAATCGTTTACGATCTGCTTGGTTTTGAAGGGAAAAATGCAGAGAATGGAAATAGGGAATAAATTGATAACAGATAAAATTGAATGTTTAATTATTTTGTAGAGTAGGAATAGAAATAAATTGTTTTGAAAATTGTGTAGATTGATCTATTCAATAAGAAATAAAAACAGAGATGAAAAGATGAATAAAAATGGATAAGAAACAATAGCGTTGATCTCACGATTTAAAAAGTGTTTCCTTTCTTTTTTTCTTCCACCTAACACACTGAATTAATTCACTCCCTCTTCATATTTCCACCTCCGCCCCACCGATCAAAACAGAGTTCTGCTCATATAAATTGATAGCATAATCTAGTGTAGGATTTGGCGTTCAAGGAAAGTTTTGACAGGCATTACCAAAACAAATAGGCAGTTACTTTCTGCACCTCAAAAATTTCTTGCTGCACATATCTGCAATGTTTTTCTACCTTCTCCAGTCCAGAAGTCATCAAACCAGTATGAAATTTTACAGTTTGAATTGGTCAATCCCAAATGTGAAATCCCCGAAAATGATTTCACATTCTGGATTGGTCAATCTCAAATATGATTTTACATTCTGAATTGACGAATCTGAATGATGAAAAGATTCAGGAAGAGACTTATTTTAGGTGCAGAAAGCAAAGGCCAAACAAATATAAATTGTTTCTGCAAAGTTTTTATAGATCTGAAGTGAAAAAACAAACTGTTCATCATAAATCAGAACCAGATGCACACTACTAGACTAGCCTGCAAAAGCCAAATTAAACTGGTGAGTACATACATACCTGATGCATGCTATAAGAACCAGGAGGGTATCTGACTCCTCCATACCCCATCTCACGATTGTCATAGTTATCAAGAGGATATCCAGGACCTGTATAGAAACAAATCTATAGATTTATAGTACGCATCTACGAAGAACTAAAAGGATATGTTTAAGTGTTTTCTTCTTATACCTAAACAAATTTAGTCTCTGAAAAAGTATTAAAGAAACGCACTATATCAGTAAAATAACCAATATTTTGAGGTTTTATTTATATTATAATAACTTTAAGAATGTCTTTTCTAATCAAAAATATTTTCTTTAAAAAAATTAAACAGGTCCCTAACAGACAAAGTTTGACCAAGTTTTCAAGTTATACTTTTGTTATATCTATCAAGAATTTAAGATGAACGACCAAGAAAGTTAAATTACTTGGTTTTGCATCTGCAGCCATTGCAGCTCTTGCCCTCTTCTCTGCATTAGCCAACTCAGCACGTAACTTTTCAACCTCACTGGACATTATAATCATATTGTTGTCCATTGCCCGTTTGTGTTCAAGGTTACTAGCATGTGTCTTCTTCTCAAATTCAATAGCATTCCTGTAGCATCAATAAATGAAAATGTAAAGCATGCACATTGCACAATATTCCAGACTAAGTGAACTTTTGCCCTTGCATCTGATTAGATGAAAGAAATATCACTCTTCCAACAGGAAAAGATAGAGTAGTTGAATTAGGAAGCCTGGAATCAGTAGAGACAAGGACAATAACAAAATCTAGTTAGTCAGATTAAATCTTACTTTGTTATTAGGCTGACAAGTATTTGAACTGATCACAGGGTTCAATATTAGAAAGCAAAATAAACAAGGACTGAGATATAAATCCGACATGCTTCTGTACACAGTGAACAATAGCCATCAACATTAGTCTTTTCCTCTTTTGCGAGCTCCATTGTGGCATTATGAAGTTTCAAAGTTCAAAGGAACTCAGACGTCAGCATCAAGATTTTAGAATCAGTAGCCTTAATGCATTCAAAATCACAAACTAGTAAATAAATCATAAACCAATGGACTGATAATACATAATAAGTTCAAAAGCTAGGATTGCGTTTGATAAAGAGGGAGCACTTGAGAAAAAGAAAGAGAAAATGGTGAAAAAAAATGGTAAAATAGGTTGTTTGGTTCAAGAGAATAATAGTGATAATAAAATTTTGAAATTGCTTGGTTAGAAAAAGAAAAGAAAAGAAATTAATATATTAATTAAAATACAATGTTGTCCTTCTTTGATTTTTACACATTTGGGGGAATAATTGACCACTATAAAAAACTGTGTAATCAATTATATGTTGACATACATCAACATATAATTGACTATACAGCTCACAAAATTGATTATATGATCTTGTTGCATTAACATCCTTATCTCTATTTGTGCGTTATGGTGAGTGCAAGCTAGCAGTGCAGAGCAGAAAGAAGAGTGTGTTTGTAACAGATATCATATATGTTCCTCACTATTAACTTTCACACGCACAGACACTTCAAGAAATAGACAAAATCCCCTTTTTGGTTCCTGTTAATTGGTTATTATGCTATATATCGTCTTTAACTAATACTATCCATGAGATTCACAAGGATATAGCCACAAAAAGTAAGAGTCTTTATAGGGAAGTGACACAACAACAATGAGATACGAGTTTAACCCGTAAGGTTCCAACAAAAAACTTTAAGATAATGAATTTGAGTCTTCTTCCTTGTACATTGCTCAACATTCTCATTTCTACACAATATGGAACTTAGACCTACATGTTCTCCAAATATTTCTGTCATTTCTAACCAGAGAACCCATTTCCTTCTTCACCATTCAACACCACCAAACAGAGCATAAAGGAAATAACATCAGTATTGTCAATAGCACGAATCAAATGCCAGGCATTTGCAGAAAGCTAAAAAGAACACCAGGATACGTGGTGTGTTAGCTGCCATATTGACATGACTCCCATTTGGGAGAACAAAAATTAAAAAATACAACAATGAAAGGAGTAGCGAGTGACAAACACGAAGAACAAATAAAATTACTTTACTCCCATGAGAACCTTCCACAACATGCTCAGAGAAGGGAAACCTAACGACTAACGTCGTCCTTGGGACAGTACCCACAACCATTTAGTGAAAGATATTTGTGCTTAATCAGAAGCACACCGTTATTTTAAATCCTTGCATTCACCAAATAACATTCAGCAACCGATATCTAAAAGGCTTTCAAGTTGCGCCTTCCTTTCTCCACTTTTTCCACGTCCAAGTCAAAAACGAAAACCATTCACCAAAATGCAAAATGAGAACCAAAATGTCCAAGCCATCTCACTAGAAGCTCTAAAAGAATAAATGAATGTCTTAAAATTTCATGGCCTCAAATAATCGATGATTCACATGACTAAAAAATTAACAATTTACCTTCCTCGTTGAATCTCGTGGAGCATGGCCTCTGTATCGGCTTTGATCGCCGGCAAAAACTGCGCCTCGGCGCGCGCCCTCTCGAGGTCACTATCCACTGTCTGCAGCTGCGCCGCAAGCCCCTTCTTCGCCGCCGCTAGCTCTTGTACGTCCGCCCGCACCCGATCCAGCTCGGCGCTCATTGCGGCAACGGCGCGTACCTCCGCGTCCACCTTCAGCGACTTCTCATAGATCTCGCGCACTTCCTCGTCGCGCTCGGCCTTGACCTCGGCAGCCGTTGCGGAGAGGCGACGGAGCTCCTCCTGAGTGGCGGCGAGGTCCTGCTTTAGGGCCACGTGGATGCCAGCGAGGCGCTGGTTGTCGGCGATGAGGTTCTGGATCTCGCGATGGCGCTTGTCGACCCGGTCCTCGAGGGCGCGGACCGCCGCGACGGATGAGGAATGTGCGAGGCGTGCTTCGTCGAGGCGCGTGAAGGAGGAGGGCGCGTGTTTGCGCCCCGCCATTTTGCGATTTTGAGAGTCTGGTTTTAATTTGATGCACAATACAGAGGATAGAGCGGCTGTTGAGTGAGTGAGCTGCAAGTGCTTTCTTCTATCTCTCCCTGATTTTAATTTTCACCTTCTTAACTTTCAAATTTTAAATAAACCAAAAAATATTAATTTGGTTTCTATGGCTGGAGTTTTTCTCATTTAGTTCTATTGTTTTTCAATTTAATTTAATTTTTTTAATTTTATTCAATTTAATCATTCTTATTAATATTATTTAAATAATTAACAAATAGTACATGGCATATATGGTATATGTTATGTGTCAATTTCTAATTTTTTAATTTTCTTTTAATTTTTTAATTTAAAAATGTATTGTGTCATCTCACAGTAACATTATTAATTGACAAAATAGAAGTGTCAATTAACATAATAGAAGTGTCATATATAAATGTCTTATATTCAAATTGGTATTTATATTTTTTTAATTTTATTTAATTTCAATTTTAAATTTTTTAAAATAAATTAAATTTGTTCCTTTCTAAAGATCAAATTTCAATATTCGTGTTTTTATTAAAATTTACATTTGTATTAAATATCTCTAATTTAACGTTAAAGTTGATTTAAAATTAAATAAAAATTTTAAAACCGAAAAGTAATATCAATGGTTTAAAATTTTAAAAATTAAAAATCACTTAAAATATTAAAAATCACATAAAATTTTAAAAATCACCCAACTATTAAATAAAAATGCCATACAACATTATATTAATCCATTATAAAATAAAATTGTCAAATTTAAATATTTTATTAATTTTTGTAAAAATATATATTTCTATATTTTCTTCTCTTTATTTTTCTAACACAACAATAATTATAATGATTTCTTTTAATATTGTAAAACGTGATAATTTTAATTTTAATTTTTATTTAATACTTTATGTAATTTTTAATCTCTTAAAATTTTTAAACAATAGTATTAGTGTAAGAATAGAGAAATTTAAGTATATAAATAGATGGGTGTTTTATTTTAATGAGATCTTATTTTAATAATAAAAGTTTTGTAATACAAGCATAGTACAAATTATCTTTCTAAAAACTCTTTTTTTGAGTTTTCTTTTCCGAGTCATCTCTTTGACGATCAGGAGGTACCTAAACGATCATGGCAACAAAGTCTACGTTTCTATCCGATCAATTTCTTCAATAGAGCGAGTCAGTTTCTACTCCCTTTTCTTTTTAATTTTTTTCATATCATCATGTTAGGAAAACCTCTTCACATGTGTTCTTGGCGTTCTTTTCCTAGTTCTTTGTCAATTTGTGGTCCTAAGGACTCTTTTCTATCACAATTTGGTGATTCGTGGGTGTTTCTAGAGTTTCTTGTGCGGAAAACAAAGGGGGTGCATTCTAAGAGCTATATAGCTTCGATGTTAGGTAAGGAAAACTAGATATTGAACTTTAATTTATATTTATTGTATAGGTTTGGTACTTGCTATATGTTAAATTGACTTCAATTATAAATTTTGATATTGTGTGAATGATAGTTCATTTAAATGAGTATATGTGCTTGTTTAAGAATTGATTTCTGATGAAATATGTTGGGATGTTATTATGATGATGAATTTCATGTTATGAAGTTGTGTTGATAGTTGAAGTTGGCTAAATTGTGCAAAGGTTAGTGATAGGTCAAAATTATGTGTGTTGTGGTTAATTTAGTAGGTTTAACAAGTGAATTATTGAAATCTAGGTTTAATGTGATGATTGGTGGTTTAAGATAGTTTATTTGGTCTTACTTCATTAGGATGAGAGTTGGTTGATATGTGGTTTAGATTAGAATAATAGTGATTTTAGCCTGTTTACAATGTTGTTTCAATGGGATTTAAAGGTTTTAATAGGTGAAAGTTAAAGGAAGCAAGTATGATGTATAACAGAACTTTTAGGTCCATCCTTAGATGATTTAAAACTAGTTTAAGCTTTAAGAATGGTAGGAAAACTGATCTAAGACTCTTTAGTAGTTGATATGTTGAATTTGGTTTGAATTAGAACATGTTTTATGGGTTTTAATGGATGAGATTTTGAATTAGAAGGTTTGGGGTAAAAAGGATGATTTGGGATCTGTCATAAAGTCATTTATGACTTATTTGTACCTTTGGTTGATTGAAATTGGTGTTAGAAGAGTATAAATAAATTTGGGTAGCTTGAAGAAGTTGATTTGGTTTGAAGTGGTCATATTGAGTTAGAATGGTGTTTTTTGAGGTTTCTCAGTGTCAATAAGGTCCTAGGGATTAGTTGAAGTAGTGTAGGAAGTACCTAAGGTCATAGAAATACAATTTCAAGTTCTAATATGGCGTTGAGAGCCTTTGTCATTGCGCTTGAGCACCTCTTTCCAATGTCGCTGGGGTTGAGCGCCAAGATTCTAGTGGTTGTAATGCTAAGCGCTAGTTTTTAGGGTTGAGCACTACTTCTGTAAGTATGAGTTTAAAATGGTTTTTGTATTGTTTAGTAGTTCTTCTTGGACTGGTTCTTGTATATTGATGTATATGGAATGGTTTCATATGATTTCTTATACCATGTTTATGTGAAATATATGTATATGATTATGTGGATTGTATGATGATGTTTACATGAGGCTATGTATATGATTCAATATGGTAAAAATATATGAGAGACATGCATAATGATATTTGAATGAAATGGGAAGTGTGAATCTAAGTATGATGTGAGAAAGAAATTCCAAGGAGGAATATCCTAGGTTGGTTATGTTGTGTTATGTATTGAAGTAAGGGCTCCTGGATTAGGGAATGATCCTTACACTCTCAATAACCTCATCTCAAGTAGAGATGTGAGATTATGTCGTGGAGAATAGCTGGAGGTTATCTGTGGTCACTGGTTTTGGCCATAGATGTTTAACGGATTAACCTCGGTGTATAACATTATGGTGGTGGTTGAGGTTGTGGTAATTATTATTCTGAGCAAGTTGCTCCACCATAAACGGGTGTAAGTTCCTTATGAGTCTGACATCAATACATCTATTCAGATAGTTAAAGTGCAATGTTGATGGCAATTATTTTAGATGTTGCTTGATTCATACATAATATGGATGTATATTGTTATTGTTTTAAAATGTATGTATATCCTTTTAGTATTCTAGCTTACCCTTGATTTTGTGTTGTTTGTCTATGTGTTGTTTTCTCCTTTGCGATGATCACTTAAATGGTGTGAGCTTAGGAAGATGTCTTTTCAGTTGCTCCAGCGAGAGGACAGGGTGAAACAGATAAAAATTTCATATGGTTTTACAGGTGTAGATATTATCTTTTGTAGATTTGTTTTCGTCTAGTGATTTTATCATCATATATGTAATATTTTATTTTAGTAGTATTATACTATTAAAATGGGATGTTACAATTAGTTCTCACCCTTAAAAATTGTTATAATTTTAAATCAACTGTAACCCTAAATAAAAAATATTTAAGAAAAATGCAAATTTTAATAAATATAATATTTATATAAAAATTAAATTTGATTTCAATTTTGAAAAAGACAAAATTGATCAACTTTTAAAAAATTTAAGACTCAATTAAACAAAAATAATGAATATAAAAATCAAATTAAATATAAGACACTAACGAGTAGTATGACTACTGTATGTGGCACAACGCTAAAAAAAACACAAAGACAATTTTTAATTAAAAATAAAAATTAAATAAAAGTAAAAATTAATAAATAAATCACAATGACATTCATTATTCACTCTTTGTTAATTATTTAAATGACTTAATAGAAAGGACTAAATTAAACAAAATTAAAAAAAGACTAATATTAAATTAAAAATAAATAAATTAAACTAAACAAACTCAAAGTATGATCAAGCTTTACATAAAATTAGACTTAATTATCATGCTTCAGCATTTTAAAGCTTTTAAAAGGATATTTAAAAGCTTAACATATCTTTAGAAAATTATTATGGTCTTAAGCGTATAAATAAAAGGACGTTTAAAACTTAGGAATATGCTAAGCCAATAAATAAATGCAAAAGAAGTTCATTAGATGAAATCCTTCCATTAATTCATCTTAGAAATCAAATTTAGATAGACAATAAGGAGTGAAAAATTTGTTAAGTGGACAAATTTTACTAAGCAAATTTTAAACAGGTAAAGAGTTTCAAATTTATTAAGTAAATCTATTTGGTTCGATAAATACTTCTAAATACTAATAATTCGTTAACAAAATACTTCTAAATATTCACAATTTGCAAATATTGTGTTTAAATGAGACAATTTAAAAAAGTAGTTCATTGATTTTGTAAATTTGAAATTTTTTTGAAACAAAATGACATGTTTGAATGAGATGATTAAAAATAAATCGAAATTTAAAAATTTTAAGAAAGTATTTCAAATAATTAAAACAATAAAATTTAAAATTCACTTAAAAAAATTTGAAAATTAACTCTAATCATTTTACTTAACCATTAGTTCTGATAGACTTAAATTGACCATCAATTGAAATCAATTCTGTTTGACCTTTATATTAAACTAACTATTTAATTGAAGTCAATTATGCTTAACCTTTATACTAGACTAGCTATAATCAACTTTAACTTTGGACTCCTATTAACCTAAGGTTCAAATCATATAACTCATTTCAATCTTCAATCTTTAATCTTCAATTCATATAGATCAAAATTAGAGTTGTCAAAACGGATAATCCAGCTCGATCCAGCCCAGCCCACCACGGGTTAGTCACTTAGTGAGTCAACCCAACCCGACTCATTTATTAGTAAACCAGAAAAATTCGAACCCAGCTCGACCCACCACGGGTTGGTGAGTAAACGGGTTGACTCACTAACCCACTTAATTACAATTTTTTTAAATAAAAAGAAATTACAAACTTTTTATAATTCAAATCTAAACAAATTTCACTCCTAAATTTCACTCTCAACATGGATATTTAATTAATTTTGAAAATATGAAACTTAAATAATTTTTTCAAATAAAAAAAATAATATAAAATTAAAATTAAATTTTAATAAAATAAAATTATGTAAGGAAGTTAGTGGGCCAACCCGACCTATCACGGATTCAACCCGCATGAGTCAGATTTAAATCAACCGGGTTGAAATCTAACCCGAATAAAAAAAAGGATTATGACCCATTTTGACAACTCTAATCAAAATCATGTAAATTAGACCAAAGTGATAAGTTTACTCATGCATATATTGAAAGTATTAAATTGTTAAATACTCTTTTAATATTTAACTTTAACTAATATTATTTTAAAATTTTAATTTTAAAATATATATTATTAAAATGAAAGTTTATCTTAAAATAGAAATTTAATTACCGTAAATATTTTAATTACACCTTAAAAAAGAAATTTAGTTACAGTAAATATTTTAATTATTTTATCCAAAACAAATATTTAGAAAACGAGACTTTAATTCTAAATAATTTAAATATAAAATAATTTAATTTTTTGAAATTGTTGAAACCCTTAGTACAAAGTAATTAAATTTGTTGAGTATGTTAATTTATTGTTTTATATACCATATCAAATTAAATCATAATTGTTGTTGACCAAACAATTTAATGTATATGATCAATAATATGTAAAATAAACAGCCTACTGCATAGAATTATTCGTTCAAGTTAAGAAAACACCTCGCATAGATCAATGTATGATGATCTTCAAAATAATCATCTAGTAAATTTCATTTAAAATTTGGTTCTCCTATTCTATCATTAGATTCAAACTCTTAACATTATACCCTTTCAAAAATACAACTAGTTACTAGTCATGAATAAAAGAAAAGTACCAATTTTTAGAAACGTGTTTATACACTACGTAGTGAGTCATTACAAATATTAGAAACAAATGCATGAATCAAATGTTCTGAAACGAAAAAGTATTTGTGGCCCATCAAATTCTCATCGAACCATAGCATATGAAAAATCTACAAATTATTACATAAATGTTTTCAATAATCAATATATTTATATCTACCTAAAGGATAAATATGTCAACAATTATGTCAACAATCTATGCAATAACACAAACATAATTTGGCACGGCCAAATGACAAAATTTCAAGCAGCTACCTGCAAGATGATCAAAGCCAAGAAAGGCCAACACACGGCAGAGTTTTAATCCAGTCAAAACTCTGATGGAAGACTACGAAGCCTAAGAAGGGTCGACTATGGTCGAAATGGCATATTCTTTACCATTCAGAATAATACGTGAAAATCTATGGAAACAAGAAGCTAAACGAACAAGTATTTGCTTGATGATAACATATAAGCAAAACCACCAAGGATGGTTAATGTGCGAACCTAACGTCTAGCAACTCTTCCCAGCACAACTGTCCTTAATCATCATTAAACAATTGGAAGAAGTATGCAACCAATTAGACAACTGCTATGATCATCCATAGCTATAGGCTCACCATGCCGTAGCCATAACCAACACTATAATTTTAATAGAAAATAAAACAACTATTTGCTAACTGGCAACAGTTATAAAGGTTCCAACCAGATGCAATTTGGCAAAACAATAAAAAGGAATCTTCAAAACCTCTCGGATGGGTAATAGTTATTTCAGAAAGAAAAATGAAGCAAATAAAAAATAACTTAAATCTTCTAAGTGCAACAAAATAGACAACACGAAAAAGTTTGATGAATTTAAAAAACAAAGGAATTTCATTAGTTCGAGAACTTGCATTCTTTTATTTGGTCATTATGGATAACATTACTGGCTTCAAATAGCTTTATATCGAACTTCTTAGTAGCTAATAAAGTTTAAGCAATTTAAACCAACGTACTCATCATGTAACCTAAATTGAGCATTAATTCAACGTTCAGTTTATAAAGGTTATGATTATATAGCTTTAACTTATTATATTGATGTTAAGGTTAAATGCAACATGCGGCCAGGAAACACCTTTTTTCTAAGAAAAAAGCAAATAGATTACCATTCCAATATTCTCTACTTGGGATTACTTGATCCATGGAACTATGACTTAACATAAAATATCCCTTTAATCCCACCAGCTGTTTGAACCAGATGAGCTAAGGATGCAAGCATTTATCTAGAAAATAACACAGCTAAGAATAAAACGTGTTTTCATGAAAGCAGGAGTCACTAGAAAAGAAATTAAAACCTACCTTAGCAGCTTGGAGATTATGCACTTGCCCCTTTAAAAGCATTCACATGACCAAAATAATTTCCGCCTAAAATTAAAATCCCACCAGCAAGTGACAAAATAAAAAAGGAGCAAAGAGGTCACGTAAAAGTAAGTGAACAACCTACCTCTTTGCTATCATCTCAAGTTACCCGCCAATAGAATACAACAAATCCCTCAGACCATACAACATAGTACATAAAATGTTCTCTGTTGAAGCCCTCAGTATGGTCGTGAACGATTCCCACCGTAATTGTCTCGCCTATCTGGACCAGAACCACCTGCATCTCTATAATTGTCTCTGCGTCTATCTCCACCATAGCCACCCCTGTTGCCCCTGCGGAATTTAAAAACATATAACAAAAGTTAGTACATTAATTTAAAAACACAAACATTTATTTCTGAGAATTAGGAAGTCACTTGTATAATACATTTAAAACTATTATAGTACAAAATACATCCCACTCTAATCAACTCAACCCCTAGAATAAAAATCAATAGCAGCCTTTTCATCAATTAATTATTATATTCTGAGTAACTCATTCACGCATTTCAAAAGCTGTCATTTTCAATGGCAACAATTAGCAACTGTGTGAAAAATCATGAACAATTGAAATATGGAATACCCATGGTTATATGCAGGTGGGGCTTTTGGTGCAGACTTTTCAGCCATTGTAACAGCGATTTTGTAACCCCTCAAATCATAATCTGAGATGAAAGATTAATGTTAAGTGTCTCTTTATGATAGAAGATAAACTGTAGTCACAAAAGTATGGGTAGTAGCAATTAGATCAAATACTATTGTAAAAACCGCCAGCAGAATGTGCTGCGGAAGGGTCTTCATACACAAGACAACCATCACCCTTGTTGTTTCCTTTCTCATCAGTGTATAGCTTTATGTTCCAAGGCCACTGATCTTTGTACCCCCTCTTTTGTTTTATTCTTCCAACCTAAACAGTTAAATAGACATGAGAGTGTGAAGCTCAACACATCTGCAAAATCAGACATATGCAAATAAATACAGGAAACAAAATCTAAAGCTTGTTCTGTCACTTCACGAGAAAAATTAACAAAGATGCTAAGGAAGCCACGAGGGGGTCAACTATTTCCAGTGTAAATAATGCAGAATTCACTGACATACACATGCATATTCGGTAAGAAAATGGATAATATGATAATTTACTTTGAAAAAGGTATTTTCATTCAAACCATTTCTCATAGAACAAATAACTCTCTTTATAGAGCTCGCACAAAAGTCAACAGATCAGAATATTACTTGTCCAATGCCTCCAAAAAGTTCTCTCAATTCTTCAATAGTCACATCCGGAGGTAAGTTTGATATGTAGATTCTAGAGTTGTCACAGGAATCCCCACAATTCTCATCACATTGCTTCACCTTAGCAGGGGGCTCATCAGGAGCTCCACCAAATCCACCTTGACTACCGGTACCATAACCACTATCATATCCAACCGGTTGCCCAGACCTACCACCATTATGTGCATCTCCCCCACCATAACCACCAGTATTACTCCCATATGGTGGAGGATAAGATGCAGGTCCACCAGTATAGCTAGCAGGCGGAGGAACTGCATCAGTTTCATAATTTGAACTCCCACCAGAAGAATTGTATGCAGGTGGATAGTTTCCACCAGCCCCACCATAAGATTGGGCTGCAGGTGCAGGAACTTGACCATAGCCACCATCTTCTCTGCCTTGACTACCTCTATTGCCTCCCCCACTTCTTCCAACATTGTTATTCCCCCTACTACTATTATAACCATTACCTCTTCCTCCATCATAGTTACCAGATCTACCCCCACGACTGTTGCCATATCCCCCTCTATTATAACCACCACCACCACCGCGATCATTAGCACCAGCAGGAGAAGGAGCACCACATTTGTTACATTCAACCCTTCTCGCAAAGTTCAAATTCCCACAACTATATAATAATACCAATTTTCCAATCAAATACAGAACATAAGAATGATTAGGTGTATTATATATCCACAGTTCCATTCCAGCTACTGAAAACACAAAATATCCTCCAGAAAATAAAAAGGGGGCAAAATAAGAAAAGTAAATCGAAGGGTAAAATCTCAAACCTTGAGTTAGGGCAACGCCAGTCACCGTCTCTACCACTTCCGCCGCCGCGGCCACCACCTCTACCACCACGATCCCCGCCTTGATACCCACCTGTTGCAATTAACACAAAATTAAGACATTTTACGATTAAAAAACGATAAGGAAGCAAAAATAGAGAGAATATTCGAAACCTCGTCCGCCGAATCCGCCACCTCCCCGACCACCATAACCACCGCCGTCGTTACGCCCATATCCGCCACCATCTTGATCGTAATTCCCAGACATGATTGGAATCCGATAAGGAATTGTAGAGACGGTAAAGAGAGGAAGGGAAGTTGTACAAGTACAACGTAGCATACAGGGACTGTTACTCTGTAAGTGTTCTTATAAATACTAGAAACACTTTTCTTCTTATCATAAAAATTTATAATAATCATTAAAATTAAAAAATATTACTAAATTAAAATTTTTTTTTATAAAAATTAATTATAAAAATAATTTTTATTATAATTAATCGACTGAATTTTTATTGTGTGTAGTTATTTTAATTTAAAAAGATAATAACTTAAAAGTAAAATTATAAAAAAAAAAATTATAACTACGGAGCTGTTAAAGGAAAATTCCTTCATTAAGTTTATAACTAATAAAAATAAGAACTTAAGTTAAACGTGAGAATACCTTTTTAAAATAGTTCTTTTGAAGTTAAGCTTGCTTTATTTATTTAATTTAAATTTATGAAATAATATTTTTAGAATTCCTTATTTATACTAATTTTGTAATATTTAAATTTTCTAAACTAGATTTTTGTTAATGCTTAAGGTGATAAATACGAAGAGATAAAAATAAAAATCAAAAGTTAATTTAAGTATAAAGATTGTACTGGGCATTCGGACGGTACACGATCAGACGGTAATCGTAGTTATTAAGACCGGTTCATCCGGACGGCAGGATCAGAGAAGCAATGAGGTAAATTGATTTTAATACTGGGCCTTGATTAAAGAGTTATTGGGCTTTGATTAGAGAATCCTTAATCTCAGGCCCAGAACTAACACTATATAGGACTCAACTGTAAGAGGTAGGTGGATTCATTTATGATGCACTTTATGTTGAAATCGAATAGCCGAACGGACCTAACACTAACTTGAGCGTCAGAATATCTTTGGCAGGTAACCGACCGGTCATAACTGGAGAGATCGGATACGGAGTGGACCGAACGGAGACCCAACAGGGGAATGGGATCAGGTGACCGAACGTCTCGAAGGACTTAGGAGAAATTGTGTAGGCCAGTGAGACCAGATCCTACTACTGAAACAAAGATATATAAATAATTAAGAGCAACAGTATTTTTAAAATAATATGTTTAATTATTTTATTATTAAAAGTCAAACTTTTAAATAGAATTTTTTTATTGATGGAGTTTAATTTTATAAGCATTATCTTCTTCTTTTTTTAACTTTTTGTTTATGTTCTTTCTAACTTATCTCATCTCTTAAATGTTTGATTACCAAAAACTATTAATAGGTTTATAGTAGAGTAAGTTCAAATTTTGCTCTATCTTTAAGTTAGTTTAACATATTGAGGCACATGTAATTTTAGGATTCATGCATCCGACTCAAAATAACTCAAAGAAAATCTCTATTTAGTTGTGATTGTAATGATATGTTTAGATCTTTGTGTAGTGAAAACTAGAGATCGAGAGCCATCACCACGCAATCAACCACCACCATGTGAGATCGAGAGGAAGCATCTACTATGTAATGCAACTGAAAGCGAGATTAAGAGAGAAGTCTCCACAAGGACAAGGTAACCCATGGTGACCTTGATTGAGATTTTTGGTGGCCTTGATTGAGATTTTTGGTTGCCTTAATTTTACAGATCACATGATTTTTTCTTTTGTGTGTATGAAGGTGAGAATATAATGGAGAAAACAAAGGTTGATGATGATTATGAAGAAGAAAACAATGACGAACAATATGGGTGAGTTAGTGAAGGGACAGAGAAGAAAACAATGACAAAGAAGATGGGTGAGCTGATGAGAGGATGAAGAAACGATGGGCCAACCCGTCAACTTGTCTAGCGGTAGGATGAGTTCAATCTTCCAACCTATTTTTTAATGTTGGTCTAGCCCAACCTGATAATTGTTGATTTTATGTGTTTTTATGTGTATATTTTCATGAATAAATAAATTCCTTCATGACTTTTAGCTTATTTTGTCTCTAAGTTTAGTTACTTTTATGTTTTCTTATGTTTTAGTTAGTATATGCTTGTTTTATCTCTAATATCTTGTTTGAGTATGTAAAATAAGGAAATAGGAAGCAATTTTGGTGGAGGAAAATAAGTTGGAACTTAAGGAAGCATGATTAGACAAGAAATTTTTATTTTTTAGACAAATACTTACTTCAAGAACTCTAGAATCGCACCAAAGACTGTAAACATGAAAAAAAGACTCACTTGTAGGATTATATTGTCGTGGACCACAATTGGACAACCAAATAATCACCATTGGGCATCATGCTGACTCGTTGGGTGAAAATGGTGGCCCAAACTTATAGTATTGGAGTCGTTGGGCAAAAATTTAGCTTGCCCAACGAGTTACAAGTCAGAGAGCATCAACTTTTAAGCCTTTCTGGGTGAAAGTTTTCAAGATTCATCATTCTTACACAAATATAGAATCACCTAGGTGCTTGGGAATGACTATTTAGAGTGTTGGGAAGCTCTCTCTCCTCCTTGGGTCTCCTCCTTCATTCATGGTGGTTTTTCCCCTTTTGAGATTGAAGACGAAGATGGGTTGTAAGATTGGAGGTGGAAATGCAAAGGGAAGGGACAATTAGAGTATGTAGTAGTTGCCAAGAACCTTGGGAGAGGGCTTGGATATTCTCTTTGGTTTTCATTTCCTCACTATATTTTTAATTTGTAGAACCCTAAGTTTTCCACCATGGAAGGTAATTCTTATTTGTTGATATTAGTTGTAAAACATGAAACTCTTGTGTAATTTTATGTTAATAACGATATGTGTTTTTCTAATTCTTGTTAGTATTCAATTTCCATGCTTAATGCTTGATGTGAATTGTTCCAATGTTTGATTTGTGATTCTTAAGGTATTTAGAAATATCTTTAGAATCTAGACGAAATTGAATACTAATGGAGGTTTGTATCTAGGAATAGAATTTAATTTATTAGTAATCTTAGACTCTTGAACTTAATGCATGTTTTTTTTTAGGATTAAAGAGATTATACATAATCTCAAAGTCACTAAAAATAAGATTTGAATATTTTGGTAAGTTGATTTTGACTTGAATATAGAATTGAGATGTTATTGAATGCATAACAATGAAGTAGCTGAAATGTAATCTTGACAATCATAAATAATATAGGTTACATATCTTTGCACACCAACTTTTCAATGAAAATACTTGTGTTTTTGTGAATTTTGTGGTTTAATTGAATTATTGAGTACAAGAGAATTGTCAAGCATTGTACAGGTCCCTTGGAAGATAACAATATTTATCATTTGGGGTGTTGCTCCTTCCACCACCCCAAGTCCCTACACCTCCTCATTAATTTTTATTTTATTCCAGAAATACCCTACACCTCCCCATGTTGCAACCCTAGGTTTTGAAAGCTGATCAGAAACAATGGTGTAGAAATACCCTACCGCAGCGTCTCAATCTGATAATAATTTCATCTATATCTGAAGATTCAAACTAAGTAAAATGAATGTGACTCAATATAAAGTCTAAAAGCATACATAAAATGAATAACAGACTTTAGGTAGCTACTAGCATTTGCGACTATAACAATCCAAATCTCATTAGTATATATGTATATACGTCGAAGGAGTCATATTGTTATATAAATTAAACTAATTAAACTTGTCTCTAATAAACTTTTGTTTTCTGCTTTAACAACCTATTCTTCATGCTCTGGTAAACCAGCTTATCACCGAGGGTCTTAACGATCCTACGCTGGTTGGATTTTGTGGCATAGTTGTGGTGCTTGCAGTAGGTGAGACACTACACCATTGTTTCTGATCAATTTTCAAAACTTAGGGTTGCAACATGGGAGAGGTATAAAGTATTTATGAAATAAAAAAATTAATGAGGAGGTGTAAAGACTTGGAGTGATAGAAGGAGCAACACCCTATCATTTGTTATGTTGTAACTCAGTTAGTTTTACAAACAACAATTTTTTGATCCAGCCAAATTTTAACGGATAAATACTAGATGGCTTGACCCGTTTTGATATTCTTATCAAATTATAATGATTTAGTTAGTAATCTAAATCTACTTATTCTAAGTAACAAAATTAAAAATTTGTACAAAGGTTACGTTTAATAATATTTTTTAATTATATTTTATTTTTTATTAACCGAAACTTTCTGTAATTATGTTGCCAATATTTGATTAATAACACTTTTAATAACAAATAATATTTTTAGGACATTTTTAAATAATATTTTCAAAACACTTTTTTTTACTTCTGACATAGTTAATGAATTTATTAGGTTTTCTACGTTGTTCTGCAATTGTTACCCAATCATAGATTGTTATATTTTTAATACAGAATTTTATTTTAATATTAGAGTGAATTAGTTCAATTATGTATACTTATGATTCTCTTTTTTCACGTATACACAACTTTTTTCTAATTTTTCATTAAATAACTTATTTTAAATTAACATAATTATATTTTTGTTTTTTAAGGGCCTTGAGAATTCTTTTAAAGTCATTAGGCCTTATAATTGGAGTAGCCAGATCCATGAGCTAAGAGTGTCTTAGCCTTAGAGGAAGGCTTTTTCAGAAGTCAGACTTCATTTGCTAAGTTTTTCCTTCTCTCTCTAGAACATTGACCTAACCTTGTGCCCTGCCTTCTCTCTACATTTCCAGCACTTTGAACCATTCAATTTTTTATTAGGTGCTGCCAAATCATTCCTGGTGTAGAGAGCTTCAATTCTATCGATCGATTTCTTCATTCTGACTGGTCCTGTGAGTTCACTACTGTGTGGGTACTGTTAGGACATCCCTAAGTAATTGTTCTACGTAACCAAATAGGTAAGGGGAGCTAATTATTTTTTGTGAATTTATTTTATAAAATATATGCTTGTTGAATTTGAAGCTGATGTACTGTTTGAACTGCATTTCTCACTGTTTTATATATCTGTTGAGCATGAACTGGACTGTGCAAATGATAAACCTGTGATTGATTGCCTGTGGCGTGTTTTGATGAACTTGATTGTGGTAATTTAGACTGTTAGGAGATGTATGGAGTGGTTATATTCTGGGTTCTGCGTTGATGGAAGAAATCCCTTTCTATTCGTTAATTTATATTATATTAAACTAATATATATATATATATATATATATATATATATATATATAATAAAGTAAGGATAGTTGTTTCTTATATTAAAACATGAGTGTAATCAATAATTATATTACTTGTAGGTATGTATAAATTGATGCATTTTATGAGCTGTTATGGGTTAGTTGAAGCTGATTGGTTATTGGTATTGATTAACTTAGATTCAACTCTGGAGATGTTATTTTTATAACTTGTGATTGGTGAGTAATGCATATCGTTGATTGAGGCAAAAAGTATATGATTACAAAGTGATGAAAGTACGATCCAAGTCGTAAACAAAGTTCCATTGTGTAGAATCTCTTGGTGAGATTCTTAGTGTTTTAGAATGAAAGTAGGAGCTCAATTTTGGGGGTCTTCCTGACGCTCCAATGGTCTTTCTTCTCACGTAGAGAGGACTGAACCATGTGGTGAGGAGTAGCAGGAGGTCTTAGTCTTGGAGGCTTCCATCATGCTCCAGGGCACAAACTAACCTCGTGAGTGTGGCAGGGCGGGGGAGCCCAAGGCGGGGGAGCCCAAGGCGGGGGAGCCTAAGTATCACAAGCCACCACAGGTGCATGACCCGTCATAGCTCGACTATCATTCTAAAGTCCGGACGAGTCAAGTCTAGAAGATAACATGCTAGGATCTGTGTTGTATATATTGCCTTGCTTGTATGTTCATGTTGGTATAATTGCATGCTTTTTATATAATTAGCTCACCCTTGCTTGCTTGTTTGTGTTGTGCCATGTCTGCGTGTTTTCTCTTGCGTTGATCATCAACTTGGATGGGAGCAGATGACGAGGAGGCTACTCTGGAAACAACTCTTGATGGGGATGGCAGTGCTGCAGTCTAGTCCACTAGACCTCATTTCTCTTAGTCATGTTATTTTGAAGAATTTTTTAATGTTTTAAAATTTTTAATTCCCTGTATTTTCAGGGAGAAACTTTAGTACTCCACTTCCAAATTCTAAATACTGTTTAAGGATGACTGTAATCCTATTACTCTTATCTGCTTTATAGTATTATTCATGGTGACGCCTTTATTATATTATATATCTTTATAATATAATTGGGATGTCACATTTATGGTATCAGAGCAGTTTGTTCCTAGGATAACCTATGGGTTGCGGGTTTGTCGTGACTTTCCTGTGGAAAGTTGAGTCTGAATGGTATGTTGTACCATTTCCTCCAAGTCTAGATCATGAAATTGTGTATCTAACTAGAAGCTTTGAGAGCAGAAAATGTCTCTATAGAAGGAATGAGGGTGCACACTCATGACTTCTTCTAGAGATAATTTTCCTTTCTTAATTCTGAAGGTTTGGTGAAATGAAGGGTAGTGATTCAAGTGTTACTGTCGATAGAAATTCTTGTCTTGTTCTTGCCTTTGTAGTAGTGTGTTGTGCTCTATAGTAGTAGAGGAATGCAGATTCAAGGACAACTTGACCTGTATACCTTCTTTAGAATTGGTTTAAGCCTTTGAGACAAATTCTTGCCTCGAAGATAAGGAGTTCGAAGACCAGAGTTTAGGCTTCAAGGGACGTGTAGAGATATTGGAATTTATAAGCAATGTTTTGGATGAAGGAGTTTTCAAGGAAAAAGTTCGGTGATCAGATATTGTACGATTCACAAGAAGAGTTGAGTTCAAAGACCAGAATAAGAGGAGCTTTGGATGGGCATTGGTGTGGCAATGTTTGGTTCTATGTATCAGTAACGTCAAAGGTCAGAAGAAAATGAAGTGTTGGTGAGTAACGGAGTGGCTTTGGGTGAGATGGGTAACATGGATCGATGTATCAGCGAGGGTTGAAATCTGAATAAGAGAAGTGGTGGATGGTTTGAAGCTTAAGTTAAAAGAGGAATAAGAATCTGGAGTGGAATAAAGGGAATCAATGTTTAGAAAGGAATTAGAAGAAGAAGAGTTTGACAAGCAGTTGTTTAAGACATAGAGCAGATTTATGGATTGTGTAATAAAAGGTAGAATTTCTAAGGTGGAGAAACATGAAGTCTGTGAGGAGAATTGAAGTATTATAGGGCTGTGAATTGAATAATAATTAAATGGAGTGGTTAAGCACTAATCGCAAGTGGATATTGTATAGCCAAGTTTAGAAGGATGTTTCAAGATTAGTAAGTTGCATAGAACGAATGTTTGATCTCGGGTTGAGGTGAAAGACTTCAATCACCGAAGGGAGAGGCACATCAGAAAGGTTTGGTTATTGGCTAAGAGGAAAGATTTCTAGTATTGAAGGAAGGGGCATATTAGGGTATTAGTTTGGTAAGAAAAGGTGAGGAATGGAGAATTAAGAGCACGATGGATGAGGAACAAAGAAGAAAGGCCTTAGAACAAATGGCAAAGGATGGTTACAGTATGAGTTGTTGGAGAGGGTATCGAGAATGATCAGATAATCCGGGTTGATTGAGACTATCAGATTTTCGAAGCGGCATGTTGTGGTACAGTCAGTTTTTCTTCGGATGTGATTTTATGGTGATGTTCAGGGATCGGCTGAGTTTGATCAAGAGATAAGTGGATATTGGAAGTTGAGTTACAGAAGGCAGTAAGTAGGTAAGTTCATATAAGGTCAGAGGATTAGTGTTGTTGGTCAAGGGTCTCTTGAGGTTCAGGGGATCAAAGATAGAGTTAGTATTTCTCAAGATTTTGAGTTGAAGAGGGAAATTCTTGAAGAAGAAGGTTTTAAGTTAATTTGGTCGGATGAGTGCATGAAGAATTCTAAGTCAGGTGACATTTATGGAGTTGATCTAAGGGCTCAGGTTTGAAGCTTCTATGGAGTGGTTTCTTGGAAGGGAAGGAAAGCGAAGGTAGTACATCAAATACAGTTGAGCGAAAGATAGAAGTAAGTGTTATGGGAATTCAAGATGTTTGTTATGTGCGAGTGAAGAAGAGATGATGTTATTCTTTCGTAAGTTTGAGGTATGATTCAAGGGAGGTTGTTGTTTCAAATAGTTCTCTAGCGTTTTATGATCTTCAAGAGAAGCTTTGCGTTTCAAGAAGAAAAGTCAGTGGTTATACTTCAATTATGGATCAAGTTGAAATGTGAAGACAAAGGGTTGGGGAAGTCAGAATAGTTTAGCAAGGTTAAGCAAAGAAGAAAAGATGGATATTTTTAGCATAAGGGTTTTGGTTTGTGTTCTGCAACAAGTATGGGAATTTTATACCTTGGAGAAGTGGTGCTCATTTTGTAATAGTGTCTAAGAAGAACTGGTGTTGGTAATGTCTTTATGGATGGTTCCTGTTGAAGTTGTGTAATACAAGAAGAAGGTGGAAGTTTGGTTAGGGCAGCCGTGTTTGGACTCAGTGTGATCATAGGAAGAACCACAAGGTTGAAGAATCTCAGAAGAGAATTAGAGGACAGGTTGGAACAATCTAGTATAAGTCTTGGCAATCATAAGTGATTTCGAGCATGGTCGTTTTATGGAGTAGAAAAGCAGTGTTGAGGAAAATGGAATAATAAGGTTATCATGGAAGAAAAGAGTTACCGGGATTTTGCAAAGTCATGGAAGTTTTGGAGAAGTTCTTCAAGGGTGATCATCTTCGGGTTACAATTGTCATGAAGGAAGTGTTCTTTTAGTAAACTAGTGAGCAAGGGAGTTTTAGGATCAGAGTAGCGCAACGGATGATGATGAGCATGTTATTATCAGAAATAGGTACGCATGAATAGCTTTTATAATTATGGATTGGTGGTCTGTGAAGGACGAGTTCTTTGAACCATATTGGTATTGTTATATGAAAATGAGTTGGGGGAGTGTTTGGTAATGTTAGATATATTATCTTTATTTTATATTTATCTTTTATCTTTAGTTAGTTTGTTATTATTTCTTATTTGTATTTTGGGCTTAGCCCATATTTCTTCTATTATAAATAGAGAACCCTATGTGTGTATTTATCTCAAGGGATTAATTCCAATATATAATTTTCATTATAATTAACATGGTATCTAGAGCCTAAGTTCCTCTTAGGTAAAAGTTTCTGGTGCCTCTACCACTACATCCGCTGCCGGCGGCGGGGCCATCTACCGTTGTCGGCGGCGACGTCGTCTACCGCTATTGTCTATTGCTGCCATTACCGGAGTTTCAGTTTCGACCGACGATCACAAAGTTTTGATCTTCTCGGCCAGGTGACTACCATGCCATTAACGACGCCTTCATCGGAGTTCATTTCAAAGTTATGGATTTGCTCCCTTTTTCGTCGTGCGTTGTGGCATGTTTTGTAGTTATTTAGAGCATTGAGGTTGTTCTTTTTCCTTTTTTTTGCTCTTTTTCCTTTTTCAGGTGCCTTGATTGGAGAATTTTTATTTTTATAGTTTCTCTCTCCTGTTTATCCATGGCTTCTTCCGTTGCTGTCTCTTCTGACCTCTCTTTTCACCATTGCATTTAACCCGTCCATATATGCTTTTTTCATGGAAAAGATGGTTTGTTGTTAGTTTATTTATAGCCGTGGTGGCTCTCCAACAATTACCTCTTTATCCACTAGTGATTCTTCAAGGGTGATTTGCAAGAAGAGATTTACATGGAGCAACCTCCCAGATTTGTTGCTCAGGGGGAGTCTTCTAGGTTGGTATTTTGTCTTCTATGTCGTCTTGCAAATCATTAGCAATTTGGTGTCTCTCGAGTGTAGAAGCAGATATTTTAAGTCTTTATGTAACAAGCTTGGTACATACAATTTGTATGCACCAGCTTGAGGGGGAGTGTTAGATATATTATCTTTATTTTATATTTATCTTTTATCTTTAGTTAGTTTGTTATTATTTCTTATTTGTATTTTGGGCTTAGCCCATATTTCTTCTATTATAAATAGAGAACCCTATGTGTGTATTTATCTCAAGGGATTAATTCCAATATATAATTTTCATTATATTTAACAGGTAATCTTCAAGAGTCAGAAGTAAGTTCAGGTACGGAAGAAATAGGTATCAGGCAGAGAAGATAAGAGCGGTTTCAAGCTACAAGGTCAACTTTAAGGTGAGGAAGTATTAATGAATTTGGAACAGGAACAGTGGGTTGAGGGATGAAGAAGATGAATTGAGCTATGGTTTCGAATTGTAGTGTCGACATGGAAGTAGGAGAATAAATGGACGTGGAGCAGGAGAAGAGGGTCAGTGAATGAAGGAAATGAACTGGGATGAGTTTTAAGTTGTAAGGTCAATTCTGAGGTGAGCAAGCGTTAGTCGAGAGTGGAAGCTAAAAGAAGATTTAAGTTTTTAGCTTAGTAAGAATTGATTAAGAGACAGTCGAAGAATATGAAGAATGGGGTTTGAAGTGAAGAGGTAAAAAGATTCCTTTAATATAGTTGAAATACTATAACTAGTGGGTTTCTCAAAATGGTTAAGAAAACACAGTTTGGATAGTCCTAGCTTGAAATGTATCACAAGTTGACATGGTACTGATTAAGCTAATGATCTCAAGTCGAGGAAGATACATATCTAAGTATGATTTCAAGCTAGTGGATTAAGGAATGCATATAGTTCGTGTTAGTAAGATAACAAAATAAAGTTGGAGTGCTCAAATTAGTTTGATATTGCAAAGGAGAAGACTTTTACTTTGGTAATGAGATAGTATAGTTGGAAACTATGTTACTCAGTAGTGAAGATCGGTAAAGCAATGTGAAGCTCTCAGGATGGATGTGATTAAAGGTGATCAAGAATGTAGCAGCTGGTGGTTAACTCGGATATTGTGGTGATCAAGTCAGAATTATGGTGGTTCTTGAAAGGAACAAGAGGAGGTAAATGAGTATCGGTCAAGGGTTAATTTGAAGACAAGATTAGTGGAAGTTTTAGAAGAAATTTATAAGAAGTAGCGGAAGGTGGATGAGTGGTTATCAGTGTGGCAGACACAATGGGGTTGGTTGTGCGAAAGAAAGTTTCTTACTAGCCGAAGTTTAGGAGTTCATATTTGTCTTGAGAGTAATGGCTAAACCAATCTACACTATTGAACACTAGAGCATTTTAACACAGAGGCATGGTTTTCATGTTAGTAAGGTCGTTGGGGAGTAGTATCTTAGTCAAAATAGGTGATTGTACTAGAGGATGTGATGAAAGTAGGTTGTTCCTTCTCTCTGGTAAGTTTAATTTTCGGGGATAAAATTTTTTATTGTTGGGGAGAATGTAAGGGCCTGAACATTCTTTTAAAGTCATTGGGCCTTATAATTGGAGCAGTCAGGCCCATGAGCTAAGGGTGCCTTAGCCTTAGAGGGAGGCTTTTTTAAAAGTCAGACTTCATTTGCTAAGTTTTTCCTTCTCTCTCTAGAACATTGCCCTAACCTTGTGCTCTACCTTCTCTCTACATTTCCAGCACTTTGAACCGGTCAATTTTTGATTGGGTGCTGTCAAATCATTCCTGGTGTAGAGAGCTTCAATTCTACCGATCGATTTCTTCATTCTGACTGGTCCTGTGAGTTCACTACTGTGTGGGTACTGTTAGGACATCCCCAAGTAACTGTTCTACGTAACCAAATAGGTAATGGGAGCTAATTATTTTCTGTGAATTTATTTTATAAAATATATGCTTGTTGAATTTGAAGCTGATGTACTGTTTGAACTGCATTTCTCACTGTTTTATATATCTGTTGAGCATGAACTGGACTGTGCAAATGATGAACCTGTGATTGATTGCCTGTGGCGTGTTTTGATGAACTTGATTGCGGTAATTTAGACTGTTAGGAGATGTATGGAGTGGTTATATTCTGGATTCTACGTTGATGGAAGAAATCCCTTTCTATTCGGTTAGGATTGAATATAAAATTTTATAATGTAATATATGTTAGAAAGTTTAGGATTTTGATATAACATATTATATTTTATACATGATATATTATACAGTATGCTGAAATCCTTTTTTATTTGGTTAGGATTGAATATAAAATGTTAATCTGTTTTGGGTGAAATTGATCTGGTTGGAGGGTTTGGAGTAAGGGCTTTGTGATAGCATGTATATGGGTATTAAATAGGTGTATAGGTACTGTTTAAGGTTGTTGTGAGGGGAAGTGAAATATTAAAATTAGGCATTTCAGATTTAGAGCATAAGAGAACATGGTAGATAATTTAAATAAATTAATTGTTAATTGTTGAGAACCTTTCTTTGTTGGTAGGATAGAGGAACCTTAAAAACCTGAGTTGGCATATCCCTGATCATAGAGCAGCCCTGGTCTGGTCCAGTCAGTTGTGACTAGTCATATGTGCTGGCGTCGAAGGTGAGTTTGATGCGTTCAGACATCTGGGTCCTCTTCGGTGACCAATCTCTACTATGATAAAAATAAAATAAAACAAGTTTATTGTAGATGCATAAAGTTATCATGCGTTAATTTCTGGTCAGTTACAATTTTAGGAAGTTAATCACTGTGTGTTTGAAATTTAAAGTAAGAATCCATATATATATATATATATAATAAAGTAAGGATAGTTGTTTCTTATATTAAAACATGAGTGTAATCAATAATTATATTACTTGTAGGTATGTATAAATTGATGCATTTTATGAGCTGTTATGGGTTAGTTGAAGTTGATTGGTTATTGGTATTAATTAACTTAGATTCAACTCTGGAGATGTTATTTTTATAACTTATTGGTGAGTAATGCATATCGTTGAGATTATGTATATGTTGATTGAGGCAAAAAGTATATGATTACAAAGTGATGAAAGTAGGATCCAAGTAGTAAACAAAGTTCCATCTGTGTAGAATCTCTTGGTGAGATTCTTAGTATTTTAGAATGAAAGTAGGAGCTCAATTTTGGGGGTCTTCCTGATGCTCCAATGGTCTTTCTTCTCACGTAGAGAGGACTGAACCATGTGGTGAGGAGTAGCAGGAGGTCTTAGTCTTGGAGGCTTCCATCATGCTCCAGGGTGCAGACTAACCTCGTGAGTGTGGCAGGGCGGGGGAGCCTAAGTATCACAAGCCACCACGGGTGCATGACCCGCCATAGCTCGACTATCATTCTAAAGTCCGGACGAGTCAAGTCTAGAAGATAACATGCTAGGATCTGTGTTGTATATATTGCCTTGCTTGTATGTTCATGTTGGTATAATTGCATACTTTTTATATAATTAGCTCACCCTTGCTTGCTTGTTTGTGTTGTGCCATGTCTGCGTGTTTTCTCTTGCGATGATCATCCACTTGGATAGGAGCAGATGACGAGGAGGCTACTCTGGAAACAGCTCTTGATGGGGATGGCAGTGCTGCAGTCTAGTCCACTAGACCTCATTTCTCTTAGTCATGTTATTTTGAAGAAGTTTTTCATGTTTTAAAATTTTTAATTCCTTGTATTTTCAGGGAGAAACTTTAGTACTCCACTTCCAAATTCTAAATACTGTTTAAGGATGACTATAATCCTATTACTCTTATATGCTTTCTAGTATTATTCATAGTGACGTCTTTATTATATTATATATCTTTATAATATAATTGGGGTGTCACATTTTTATCTTTTAAATAATAGTTCATTTAAATTTAATATATCTTTTTTAAAATTAAAATAAATATTTAATTATTTTTATAGTTTAAAATGATCATTTATTTAAATTTAATTGATTTTTATTGAATTAAATTAATTATATACAATTAAAAGAACATATTATAATAGATATGTTTCCACTAGTGTGTCTATACACTTAAACACATAATTTTCTTCTAAATCCTCTTACCGGCAGAAAGTTTAACGTAATTGTTTTTTTGTTTTCCATGTTTTCTATTCATTTCTTTGAACAAAATACGTTTACGATTTCCATCTTCATTTTCAAAAAAGAAACATACAGGTTCTAAATCACGTCATGCCACTGATATGCAAATTCCTTTTTCTTATTAATGGAAAAGAGTCAGATTAACGATACATATTGAATCAGTCAATTTGCAGAGGCATTGAGGTAACATATTGTGCAGAAACATGGACCATAAGGACTCATTGCAAAAACACTTATGAAATGAACCCTTTTCTCTTCAAGTCCTCTACAGCATCCTTTATAATCTTCTCCATAGGAATGAATTGCAAACCCAAATCCACAAGTTTCTTTGATCCATCCTTCACTCTCAATAATCCTGGTTGGGTATCTCGTTGCATCCTTTAAATGAAAATGACAAAGTACATCATGTTCAAGTTATGTATTAAAGTATCACTATAAGAACTATATTAACCTTCTATTTTGATTATGAAGGCAATATTCAAACACGTTTATAAGAACGAATAGCAAAGTGCACACTAACTACAACATGAACCAAATTGTGTTCAAACAAGAGTAAGTTTCTTCAATAACTCATTCAAGAATCAAGCAATATATCTAATTCCTGAATTACCGACCAAAAGAAGATTGCATTATATTCACCATACATCTATCAAGTGTGTGGCTTACTTACTTAGGCACATTGTACTCTGGATAAAGTTCAGCAACTTTGGCCACAAAATCACCATAGTGAGAGATAGCTTCAACACACACATGCCTACCAACTGCAGATTTATTCTCATACACCAAAATATGTGCCAATGCTACATCCTTAAAGTGGACCGATCCCATAAAAAAGTTTTCATATGTATCATCACAACCTGCAACACAACACAAAATATCACAAATTCTCAGCAAACTCCTAAAAAATTATAAATAGGGTAGTTTGACATTGGCATTCGGGTCAACAATGACTAAGACTTTGTAGACTGCAAAATCTAATGAAAGGAGTAGTACTGCATAATCAAACAAGTCTAATACTTTTAACGAAGGTATCAACTTCTAAATGTCCTACACAGCTATGTTATCAACTACGCAGTAGCATGTCTTGTAAAATGAGTCTAATAACTTGGTAACGGCAACAATAGCTCTATTCACATGATACCAGTTAAAAAGTTATACATTATCCATCACAGGATCCCAAAAAAGGTGTTAAATAGTGCTAGCACATAATCAAGATTTTTGGGTATCCACGGCTCTGCAATTGTGGCCGCATTTATTTGCCATTTTAAAACCTTGTCCCCTTTTAAAAAATTCCTTTATCCTTCTAAGTATTCTCAAACCCCTTTTCACACAGTTCAATACCATGCAATCTACTTTTCTATTGTGGCTCAAAGATACTTTGGTAACATTGCCACTGTATTTTAGCACTTCTCCGGTTCACATTCCCAATATTCAAGGACACTCTTACAGCAAAATTAGAAAGAAATATCTGCAAAACCCAACTGATTAACCAGCAGTCTCTACCTTGAAGTAGGCGCACAAACATGATCATACTTGCATTAAGCCTCGGTGCAATAACAGGACCCACCACATTGCCAGGATTCACTACAACAACATCTAACCCAGTCTCCTTTGCAAAATCCCAAGCTGCCTTCTCGGCCAAAGTCTTTGACAATGGATACCACAACTGTTACACACAAACACTTCACACACAGACACATAACATAAAGAAACAGAAAATGACAAAAATGAAAACCCTTTCTAACCCCCTTTTGCTTGCAAAATTCGACGTCAGTCCAGCAGTTCTCCCACTTCGGAACGTCACCGGGCCAATTAGGGCTCGGAACAATCGCGGAGGTGGAGGACGTGACCACCACGCGACGTACCCCTGCTTCTTTCGCTGCCGTTAGCACGTTCAAGGTGCCCTTTATCGCCGGGTCCAGAAGCTCCTTCTGCATTAAGACACAAAAGGGGTCATGCAAAAACCGAAAAGATTGAAAATTTTCGAGGAGCTCGAAGGAACAAGACCTGAGGGTCCTGGACTTGTTCAACAGTGCAAGGAGATGCGACGTGGAACACGCCGGCGCAGCCGCACACTGCGGCGAGGACAGAATCGTAGTGGAGGAGCTCCATCTGGAAGAGGCGGAGGCGCGCCGGCGCTCCATCCAAGGCTTCTAGATGCTTCGTCTCGGCCTCATCGTCTGTTAGAAAAGTTGTCTCAACACTGTGTAAGTATTGTGATTAAATGAATGGATAAATGAGAGAGTAAGGAATGTATTAACTGAGATTTTGGACGGTGGCGTGGACAGTGTAGCCGCGGTTCAGAAGGAGGTGGACGAGCCATGAACCGATGGCGCCGCTGCCGCCTGTGACACACACCACCTTCTCCATTCTGCAACTGTATTTTAAGATAATTATCAACCTCCCTCAGTTTTATAATGTAATAATTATCATTTTAAGCCATGTCCATACAAAACAATATATATATAGTTTAATCATTTCCGACCGGTCTCAGATAGATTCTAGATTCTCCTATTCCAAATTGTCTTTGGTTTTTTATTATTAAAAATTGAATTAATTGAAATTTTTCCGTTAAATTGGCTAAAGAGCGTTAAAATATTTGATACATTGGTGACATGAAGAAATAGTTCGATTTGTTTGATTTATATATTTAAAATTTATAACTTTAAATCAAAATGCAACGTTTTTATTAAATAAATAATTGATTAGTGGTTAAGTATTTTTAATTTTTCAATTGACCTGGGTGTTTAATTGGGGATAATTAGGGAGAATAATTGGGATTTGAAGAAATTCCTAAATTGGAAGAAATCCCTAAATCCCTGAGGAGAGCGAGGTTCATCTTTCTTCCAGCTTGTTGAGCATGTTATTGGAGGGTGTTGTGGTGCGACGCAGGTGGGTGGGTGGGTGGTGAACGTAGTTGTTCGAAAACGATGTCGAAGGAGCATTCATGCTGTTCGTCGACATGCAATGTATGGCGGAAGGAGAACCATAATGTGTGTCCACCGATTTGCCACTATGGACTGATATGTGCGATGAGAACTGCTAAAACTTTCAAGAATCGTGGCAAGCAATTTTGGGGATGCTCGAAGTATAAGGTATGATTTATTTGACATTTGTATTATGTGGAAGTGTTTCTGAGAAGAAATTGTTGTTTATACAGAGTGGTGCTGAAGAGGGTGGTTGCAACTACTTCAAATGGTGCACTGATGTTGTGGAAGAGGAAAGGGGCACATGTTTGAAGTTTGAAGGAAACAAAGAAAGTTTGGTGCACAGTGAAGAAATGGATAGTAATAGGAAAATGTTAGTTAAGTTAGAGAAATCGTTCTTGGTTGTTCAAAAGTGGATGAAGGTCTTGATATTTTTGGTTTGTGTTTTATGTGTAATAAACACAATTTTAGTGTCAATGTTGATGACAATGGGTTGATGTCTTGTAACTGTGTTGTAGCTTTCTTCCATTTTAATGAAAATGAGATTTGTTTGATGTGTTTATGAGTGAGAAATTCAATTGTTGTTATGGATTGTGATGAGTAAATAATGTTATGTTTTTATGGTATGGACTAAGCAAACTCGTTGGGATAAATATGAGATCTAAAGCTGCATAGCAAACCGGTACCATATCAGTGAAATTAAAAAACAATGTAAGGTAAACAGGGACTGGTACCATATCAGTTATTATTAAAACCAATCAATTCCAACTACATTGTATAAATTGTTTCAAAATCCTAAATCTCAATGATCATCAGATTTCACATTCTATCAGCCTTTATCTCTTTACACTATTACGACCAATTAAATCAACAACATAAAAAAGACAGCACTTAGAATCTGTAAAGAAGACATCTAAGGAAACAAAAGTAACTTATATATCATATTTACAAAAAGACCAAGCATCATGATAGGTAAAACAACATATCCAAACGTTAATAAGGCAAACTAGTACCATATCAGTTTTGATGCCCAAACTGGTACCATATCAGTTTGGTACCATATCTAAAAATCTCCATCACCCAAACAGGGGGGCATATATTGTTTACATGTGCAAATATCTAGATAAACAAATATACGTGATGCACAACAAATATATCTGGACCAAGATGTACAACAAATATAACTGTTGTATGTTCATTTCATTCATAACCACTGGTAAAGCATAAAAAATAACAAATTGTTGTCTGCAGATTAACAAACTGTTGTCTAATGCAAAAAGCATCAAAAATACCTGACAGGCATAACAATTGTTCAAATGATAGGCATTACAAAAAGATACAATTGTTCCCATGCTGTCTTATACAAAAAGATACATTAAAATTTGTTCATTTATCCCCTTCAACTACAACTTGATCCTGATTTGATGAAGGCATCATTGGTTGAGTTGATGGGTTAGAGTTCAAATCAGGTGCATGTTTTCCTTTGGTGCAAGAGGTCCTGTTGTGGCCGAGCTCCTTACAAATGCCACATCTTTTCTTTAAACTAACCTTCCTCATTCTTTTGTCATCCTTGACCAACTCTCATTGCTCTAACCTTCACTTCTTCTTTGGTCTCCCAGGAAATAGTCTTTTTGGTTGAGGGAGGACATCAACATATGTGGTAATCTCCCACATATTGTTACATTTATTGGGTAGACAATTGAAGAATATATTTCTTCATATGTTGACTTCCTAAAGCAACATGGAATGAAGTCGTCTACATCTACATTTAGGAATTTCATAGCAGCCAAGGAGTGGCAACATGGTATGCCAGTGATTTCCCACTTCCTGCATGTATACAAATTTTCATCTAAATTTACTACAAACTTATCACCAGCTTGGGACACATGGCGAACTTCAAAATCTTCTTGGCTGACCAGCTGTAAAGTCAAAACAATAAAAACCTTTTAATCATAAACCACTAACACATTTTAAATCAAATAATAAAAGAACTTCCACATTCTTACCACGAAATCCAATATTTAGTTAACTCAGACTCCTTATTTAGTCTAGTCTTGATTTTTGGACAAATCTCCCCAAACAATGATTGGCTTTTTGTCCTGTTAGTTGCCCATCTCTTCATCAAATAAAGGTAGATCTCCTCCAACATGCTTACGATTGGCTTAGACCTTTTATGCACCATTACACTATTGAAAGCATCTGACATGTTGTTTACCAAAGTATCACACTGAGGTTTGCTGCTAAATCTTGATCTTGACCAGTACCTACATTGGATAACATTGATCAATATTAGTGTTCAAAGCTGGCAGATTTTTAACAATAAAAATTGAAATACAAACCTGGGAGAGATTTTTAACAAGTATTTGAAAGCGTCATCATTAAGTTGTTTTATATTTCTCATTTCTGCTTCCAATGTTTGTGGATGAGTTGCTGTAGCTGTCTTCCACATCAAACGCTTTAGTTGTTTTCCAAGGAATTTCTTTCTGAAATTAGCGTATAGGTGTCTAACACAGAAACATTGATCAACTCCAGGGACCACTTCTTGTACAACTTGCAGTAGTCCCTGTTGAATGAAATTATGACTATGTTGTTAGAGATATGATTTGAATATGAATGTTAATTAACATAATTAAGGAAAAGGTCATATGCATTACCTTTTGCTGGTCCGACATGAATGTGAATGATGAAGCTACTTCCTCCCCACCGAGATCTTCAACCAAAAGTTCAAGGAGCCATCTCCAAGTATCCTTGTTCTCAACTTCCACCACAACATACACTAGAGGTAACATTTGGTCATTTGCATCTCTACCAACAACAGTTAACATTTCTCCACCATATTTTCCTTTCAGAAAAGCACCATCCAGCTCAATAATTGGCCTGTAGGACACAAAACTATCCTTGCAGGCCTTCAGACATGTATAAAACCTCCTAAAAATGTGTCCATCCATAGTCTCTTCAACTTTGACCTTCACTGTGGATCCTGGATTACGAGCTAGGAGCTCATTCGCATAGTCATAAATCCTTCTATATTTGTCTTTGAAAGACCCATCAACATGGTCTGAAGCAATGGCCTTTGTCCTATAAGCCATACATCTAGATACACCTACATTCCATTTTCTACTTATCTTCTCACGAATTTCCACTCCCTTTACTTGGTGATTTTCTCTGACAGTTTTTTCCAACCTCTTACTGAGCCATTTTGCATTAAGTATTCTTAATTTGTGCTCTATACTACATCTGTGGTTGTCAACAATAGTCCTTAATTGCCACGTATGAATGGCTTCCATATAAGCACAATATGCCATCCAGGGGCACTCTCCTTTAGCACCCATACATTTTAGCCTAATTCTCTTCTTATCATTTTTAACATATTTAATATTTCTACCATTTTCTACTGAATACGTTTTGATGGCATCCACAAAGTCTTGCTTGTCAGCAAAATAAGTTCCACATCCCATTTATACTCTACCATTGTCTTAGGCATGGAAAATGTTACAAACTTCCCATAACCCTCCTCTTCATCATCTTGTCCATCACTTTCTGCTCCACTGTCTAATTCATCGGATTTCCATTCATCATCGGACAAACCTTTATCATGATCACTATTTATTCCATCATCAATATCACTATCATCAGATTGCACATCAACTTGGAAATTACCAAACCAATCTGCCACTCCATCTCCTACATCCTCTTCTAAATCACACTCAACATTAACATCAACCAGAACTTCCATACAGTCATAATTAACCTCATCATTGCCATCATCATCACCACTAGAAGTCCAGCTACGAACATCACCAGCATCCTCTTCAACCTCACCCACACCAACCTGTGTTTCAATGTGACCTTCAACAACATCATCAGCCTCAACTCTTTCTTCTGAAACAACAACATTTTTAGTCATTTTATCACATTCACCTCTCTCACCTTCATTGGAAGCCACCTCACATTGTCTTTCACTATCCTGCTCACATTCACCCCCACCTTATTGTTCACATTCACCCTCAACCATACCCCCACCTTGTTGTTCACATTCACCCTCAATCATATCCCCACCTTCCTCTTCACATTCACCCTCAACAATACCCCCACCTTGCTCTTCACATTCACCCTCAACTTCTACTTCATCTACATTTTGAGGAACATATTCTAACATATGTATCACCTCAGGTTCAGAGACTTTGTGAACAACAAATAAATGAACCTCATCATTAAGTCTAGCTAAGGTAATCATGTGCATGGCTCCCTGGTCATCCAACAAAGGCTCCAATCTATTTTCTAACACAGAACCACCACCTATGTAGTATAACAACTCCTTAAACCCATCATAACCTAGCCCTTTTACTACACAGACTACAAGGAAATAACAACACATGTTTGGGTCAAACGAAAAAGTTGTACTCTCCCCCTCATAGTTAAGTTTCCCTTCATTTACGAACTTTCCACCGTGGTGGATAACAACTTCAAAATTTTCTTCCATGACGTACAACACAACACTTATATTTTAACTAATAAAGTAATAAAAAAATGACCACAACAAAAAGTATTAACAATATATGGAAACCACAACCCACTGAAAAAGACAATTAGACAACACTTTAATAATAGGGGACCACATGGAAATCGAAAACAAAACATTATACAACATGTAACATTGTCGGACAACCATAAAAGGACAAAATCATCAAAAGATTCAATCAAAAACGCATTTACTAACTTGAACACGTGATTCACTACGAACACTTTCCCCACTGCCTTCCACGTGCTTCACCGCCAACAGCTTCCATATTCCACCGAAATAGCACCGATTGATCACTCAGAAATCTTAAAAGAAAACTATTTAGTCACTAACTATACGAAATACCAACGATATACCCAATTGTCCCCCAAATTCCAACCACAAAAGCCAACCCTCGACAAAATCATATTTCCCCAATTATACACCCAGGTCAATTGTGAAATTAAAAATACCTAATCACTAATAAGTTATTTTTTTTATTAAAAACTTTGCGTTTTGATTTAAAGTTATAAATTTTAAATATATAAATGAAACAAAGCCAGGTCAGATGACCAACGTGTGTCACGTCAGAACCACTTCGTCATGTCATCAACCCACATATCAATTTTTTTAACGCCGTCCAGCCAACTTAACGAGATGGTTTCAATTAATTCAATTTTTCATAATAAAGAACCAATTTGAGAGAATTTGGAATACGGGAACCTATCTGAAACGATCCTACATAAATAGAGATCTCAGACATGATTAAACTATATATGATTGGTTCATAGTGAATCTTTACACTTATAAAAAATATCTCATTAAATTTTATTATTAAATATTATATATGTTGTCTGAAATTTATTTTCTCTCTCATATCATATGGGCATTATCCACAAATGTTAATCTAATAGATTAAAATTAGACTATATTTCTAGCTGCAAATATGAAAATTTTATGTTAGAGATCTACAAGTATATCTACAATTTCTTCATCTTTTAGATAGTTTTAAGGATAATTACAAAAGTAAATAGATTTTTTTAAGTGAAAGAGTACAATTTACCTTTAAATCGATTTCTAAAACATCAACCCCTCTTTAGTTGAAGTATCATTTAGGAGAGAAACTTTAACTTTTTTTTTTTTGAAAAAAAAACATACTTTAAGACATAATTTCTATTATTAAATTTCTATTATTATTTTTCGATATAAAATAAATTGTTGTTTTAAAACATGACTTTTTGCTGTTAGAAATCGAGTTTTTAAAACACAATTATATTTTTAAATACTTCATATTTTTGGTTATTTATTAAATTTATCAATATTTATAAAAAACGTTCTCTTTATAGTTTTTATCAGACAATTTTGGTGGTTTTATTTTTTATCATTTAATTTATGTGTTATAACAGTGTTAATTAAGATATTTTTTACCCACAAAAGAAGCTAAAACATATGAAATAAAATATGTAGAAAAAGTTCATGTTTAGTTTCTATAAATTAATACCTAAAAGATATATTTCACTTGTAAAAAATCAATTATTATATTCCATTATATATGATGTGTCTTTTGATCAGATGAATATTATTTTGGTATGAGGTCAAGTTGCCTAACTCCTACACAATTTCTTCCTGCAACCGTTCGGTCTTTCCTGTGTTCTTCCTTTTGGTTCTTGTCTTCTTGGGTCGGTCGTTTTCTCTTCACTTCGTCTCTTCTTTCGTCCAAGTTTCGTCCGGTAGGATACCTGCCAAAGGTCCTCCGATGCTAAAGTCAGTTAAAATGTCCGTTCGGTAATTTGAGAGTTGTATTAAATGTGCAATTAATGAATCTGTCTACCTTTTACCTTTGACCTATATTTATAGTGTTGATTATGGGCCTTGGATTAGGGAAACATTAATCAGGGCCCAATCATAGCCCTTAATTAATGAACCTGTCTACCTCTTACCTTTGACCTATCGCGACCGTTTGGTCTTCTTGCTGTTTAGAAACCGTCCCTCAGGTCCGGCTGGGGTATCCTGGTACACTAGGCCCCCCAAGCCCAAGACAATTCATTGTCGTAGGGTTTAAAAATGGACCTGGCCTAGCTGACACTCTTTTGAAGTTGATTTGGGCGGGAAAACACGTGTCACGTCCTAATAGACCGGTACACTCGGGTAGTGGGACCGTCACTTAATCTAAACCCTTGATCGTGGGGGATTCCAATGGTTGAGATGCGCTGGCGGTTTCAAATTTTTTAATATAAATATGAGCATGTGGCTCTGTCATTTTCACTCTTACTTCCTTCTTTCTTTTCTTACCGTTGGACATGGTGTTCCTTCAATCAGGTAATAAATGGCTACTGTTCAATTGTCTTCTTCGAATGGGTCGGCGGGCGAGGACGGCGGGGACTCTTCTCCTAGTTTAGTGTCATCATCCTATTTGGAGAAAGCGAATCAAGCGGGAGAATCTCCTCCCGGATCACCTGTTTACAGTGGCGACTGGATGATTAATGGGGAGTCGTTCTTCCTTCTTCAGGGCGAAATCGAAGTAGATGTTGACAAGGCGGAGCCTGTCGGCGGGTGGCCGGTTATCGGCGGATACGGGTGGGCCTCTCATGACGTCGGCTCCTACAAGTCCGAGTATAAGACTCGAGACGATCTGTTGGAATGGGCCGATCACTCTTTCGTGGCTCGTGATGAGGAGGATGCCCGGTTGATCCGTCTGGGTGCCAATTGCCCTAATGAACGATTTTATCATGGGAAGGGGGGTAGCACAGAGGACTTTTTCTTTGTATATACATATTTGTTTAACCAGATGTTCGTCCGCATACACTTCACCACCTTTCAAGCGGCCGTCCTTCGAAAGCTGAATGTAGCTCCTTCCTAGTTACATCCGAATAGGTGGGCCTGTATACAAGCTTTCGTGGCCATGTGTTCGGCCTTTGCAATCATCCCGAAAGTCTCCATCTTCTTCCATTATTATCACGTCCGACCGCCTGCCAAACGGGGTTGGGTGTCCTTGACATCTGTTCAAGATTGCTGTCTTTTTAAGTCCTATTCGGAGTCCTTCAAAAACTTAAAGAAGAGATATTTTAAAGTAATAATAAAGGAGGTTGGCCGTTCGCAGTTCCATGACAAGGCGGGTGATCCCTTATTCCCCTTTTATTGGATGAGGGATCCAGCAAAAATAAATCCCGTAGCGGTCGGCGTTATGACCCCTGTCGAAGTTGAAGTTGTTAAGACTATTAATAATTTGCCCGCCGCCTTCACGCCCGCTAATTGGTTGAGTGTCTTGGCCATGAGCATTTTGATCAAATGGCGTTCGGTACGGCGTTTGCCACTACTTACCTGTTCAAGATTGTTGTTAACGCGTTAAGGCTTTCTTTCGGGCTTCGTCGTTCGATTTATGCTTTTATGGACTTAATTCTGTTGAGCAAAGTGGTCGTACGACAATGGTTCTTTGACAAACTTGTCATTCACCGTCCGACTTTTATTACTTTTATTAGGAGTGAGGCGAAAGTGGTTCTCAATATACTTGCCCTTCACCGCCTCACTTACGGTGTTGACCGGCCAACAGTAGTTCAATTAACCAACACGCCATTCACTGTCCGGTTTTATATGCTGCAACGAGGGCGGTAATGGCTCTTAACGAACTCATCATTCACCGCCCGGTAGAAATCGGAATGTAACATAAGAAATTGAGGGAAGGACACATCCATCTATCATTGCATTTTATAGAGAAAAACTTAACGCAAAAAAAACTTTTAATTGAAGTAAAATTTTAAACGTGAAGCATTCCATGTGTTAGGGATGTATTTGCCGTTTGGATGGGACAGGCGGTATGCTCCGTTATGGAAGTCTTCAGTCACCTTGAAGGGTCCTTCCAATTTTGCTGCCAATTTGCCATAAGAGACTGCTTTCCGGGCATCTCCCGTCTTTCGCCAAACTAAGTCTCCGTCTTGGAAGCTCCACGGTTTTACTTTTGTATTGTACTTCCTCTCCACCATTCTTCTGCAAGCCTCCGCTCGTAACACCGCACGGTCCCTTCGCTCGTCCAAGGTGTCTAGCTCAATCCTGAGTTCATCGTTGTTCAGTTGGAGGTCTCCCACCTGTCGTCGTAAAGATGGTTCTCCAAGTTCCACAGGCAGCATGACATCTGTTCCGTACGTGATATTAAAAGGTGTCTCGTCGGTTATTCCCGTGCGGTGTGCATCGGTAAGCCCATAACACTTCGGGGAGTTCTTCCACCTATGTCCCTTTCTTATCGCCTAACCTCCTTTTGAGTTTCGCTACTATTGCCTTGTTCTCTGCCTCTTCCTGTCCATTCATTTGGGGATATTCTACCGAACTCATGACGTGCTTTATCCCCAAGCTTTGGTAGAGCGAGCCCAATTTTTTGTCGGCAAACTGTCGACGGTTGTCTGTTACCACCGTTCGAGGAAGGCCGAACCTGCATATAATTTTCCAAATAAAATTCTGCACCTGCCGAGCAGTTATGGTAACAAGAGCTTCCGCTTCTACCCATTTAATGAAGTAATCGATAACGACCAGAATGAATTTCTCCTGTGCACGCCCAGGTAGGAAGGGCCCTACTATGTCCATTCGCCACTAGGCGAACGGCGATGGCGAGATTAGAGTATGCAGCTTGCTTGGCGGGGCGTGCGGGATATCTGTGTGGGCTTGACATCTTCTGCACTTTTGTACGAAGGTCTTGGTGTCTTCATCCATTGTCGGCCAATAATAGCCAACTCGTATAGTGCGGGCTTTCAACGTACGACAACCGGTGTGGAAACCACAGATGCCGTTATGTAGTTCGTTCATTACATATCTCGCCTCCGACAGTGCCAAACATTTGAGAAGAGGAGTAGAAAAGCCTCTCTTGTATAGGTCATTTCCAATCAAAACGTACCGAGCGATTTTTCGTGCGTCTGTTGGTTTCATCGGCCGTTCGACGTCTTGATCTTGCATCAGTCCGCGGATTTCTGTCCGCCAGTCTTCCTCGTCATTTTTACAGATAGACATTCGATCGAGGGTTTGGATAACACTTGTCAGATGACGGTCGTTAACTGTCCATTCTCCTTCGCGCTGCTAAGTTTGGATAGGGTGTCCGCTTGGGCGTTCTCCTCTCACGGGATATGTCTGATGATAACCTGTTCAAATTCGCTGGCTAATGACTTAGCCTTGTGGAAATATCTGAAGAAATGATCGTCCTTTACTTGAAAATTGTCGTTCATTTGGCCGACGACCAGCTGTGAATTTGTCTGCCATGTTAACTGTTGTGCGCCTATGTCTCGAGCTAGTTGCAATCCTACTATAAGAGCTTCATACTCGGCATGGTTGTTAGACGCCTTAAACTTGAAAATAAGGGATTGCTCAAGTAGGAAACAATCTGGTCCTTCCAAGACCACACCGACACCACCTCCCGCTCGCTCGGTGGCTCCACGAACATATAAATTCCATTGGCTGACGGGTAACTTTTGCGGCAACTCAATTGCAAAGTCTACTAAGTGTTGGCCCTTGACTGACCCTTTAGGCTTGTAGCGCAGCACAAATTCCGATAACTCCACAGCCCATCCTGCCATCCGTCCGGCAAGGTCGGGCTTCCGCAATATTTTGGAGATAGGATAGTTCGTCCGAACAACCACTTGATGGCTTTGAAAATATGGACGAAGCCTCCTGACTACGTTAAGGAGTGCCAATGCAACCTTCTCCACTTGTTGATATTGTGTCTCTGGTTCCTACAGCACTCGCCCAACGAAATAAATGAGCCTAGACTCTGGTCGCTCTTGTACCAACGTGGCACGGATGGCCTCGACCGACACTCCTAGATACACTTGTAAGTCCTCCCCAGGGCACGGTTAGTTCATGACCGGGGGGTTGGTTAACATGGCTTTGATTTTGGTAAAGGCATGTTCACAATCCTCGTCTCATGACTCTGTGCCGGTTCCTTTCTTCATCCGTTTGATTATTGGGCGAGTGCTCCGTGATCTCAGGGATAAATCTGGATAACGAAGTTAACTGACCGACCAACGTTGGACTTCCTTCAGACTGGTTGGGCTTCTCATCTCCAGGATGGTTGTGTACTTATCAAGATTCGTTTCTATTCTCGTGCAGTCAACATAAACCCTTGGAATTTTCCAACAACCACCCCGAAAGTGCACTTGGTAGGGTTCAATCTCATGTTGTACCTCCTCACTTGCCGAAAAAGTTTCTCCAAATCTCTGACGTGGCCAGCTCTAGACTTCAACCTTACAACCATGTCGTCCACATATACACCCATGCAGCGACCAATTTGGTAGGCAAAGATCTTATCCATCAACCGTTGGTAAGTAGCCCCTACATTCTTCAAGTCGAACGACATGACGTCATAGTAATAATTCCCCTTCTTTGTTATGAAAGCGGTCTTCTCTTGATCTGGGGCGTACATTGGTATTTGATTATATCCAGAGTAAGCATCTAGGAAGTTCAGCATATAGTGGTCGGACGCCCGTCGACCAGGCCGTCTATGTTGGGGAGCTATGTTGGGGAGCGGGTGAGAATCCTTGGGGCAGGCCTTGTTGAGGTCGGTATAATCCGTACACATTCTCCATTTGACACTGGCCTTTTTTACCATAACCACGTTCGCCAGCCACGTGGTGTAAGTTACCTCCCTGATGAACTTTTCTTCCTTCAACTTCCTAACCTTTTCTTGGACGGCTACTCCCTTTTCGGCCCCCATTCTTCTTTTCTTCTGTGCAACCGGTTTAGCTTCTTTGAAGAGGGCCAACCTGTGAGTCATGATGGAAGAGTGGATGCTAGGCATTTCATATGATGTCCATGCGAAAAAATCACGATTTTTCCATAGGGTCGCTTTTAATTCTCATTCCAAAGTGGGCTCCAAGCCTCCAACCATGTTAGTAATTTGATCTTCCTTTTCCCCTACCCTTACGGAGCATAGGACCCCGAGCGGTTCAATCCGATCATCAGTTTTAGTTCGCGAGTCTAGATCGGCCATAGCCACCTCTGATTGAGTTGATTTTCACCAGACCGTCCGAGGATACATCTTAGCCCGACCATGTAAAATTCCCGGGCCGTCTTCTGGTTGGCCCTAATGGTGAGCACCCTTCCCTTGTCTCAAGGGTATTTCAGGGTTAAGTGGGGGGTAGAGACTATTGCCCCAAATGTGTTTAAGCACGACCGTCCCAAAAGGACGTTGTACGACGTATTGGCTTCCACCAGCAAGTAGCGTACTCTCTTGTCGTCACCTTTTCGTCCGGTCCCCAGACGAGTGCAGTGGTCAACTTACCCCCGGGTGTCTACCCGTTCGCTGTTGAATCCCACTATCTGCTCGTTAAAGGGCACAATGAGATCTTACGATAAGTCCATACGTTGGAAAGTCTGCCAGTACAGGATGTTGACGGAGCTTCCTTGGTCTATCAGTACTTTGACCACCTCATATTGGGCTATCTCCGCGGTGATTACCATGGGATCGTCCTGCTCGGGATCCGGCACATGGAAATCTTCGTCCGTAAAAGTAATTGGTTGCATTGACTTCCTGGACCCCTGCGCGTTGTTGACAAATCGGAGGGCCCTAACGTGTCGTTTCCTTGCCGAGGACGAAGATCCTCAACTACCAAACCCTCTTGAGATGGTGTTGATACGACCGCGGATTGGTCGGTCGCGACTTCGGCTGCGACTCCTGCTGCGTCACCTTTTCGATCTGGGTCGATTATCCTGCTAATACCTTGACCGGTCTATGTCGTCACGTCTCACTGGGCTCGTTCGCGGACTACGCTGTCGTTCTGCTAGCTAGGCAATACGGTAGGTCATGATGTACTTCTTTAGTTGTCCTACTCTGGTCAGTTCCTCGATTCGGTCCTTCAGGGTCATACATTCCTCCGTAGTATGACCTAGGTTTTGGTGATACAGACAATGTTTGTTACCATCAACCCCAGGCGGCATGGGACGTCTCTTGGGTGCTTGGATAAGGTCGACACTCAACGCCTCTTGTAATATCTTCGCGCGGGGGGCGTTCAATGGGGTGCATTGCTGGAAACGTGCCCTCGTGGCGGTTCCTTCTGCCGGAACCCTTCGGTCTTGTCGGGAAGTCCCTCCGATTTCTACCCCTCCGCCTTCTTTTTTGCCTCCTAGGCCTCCTTTCTATAGGATTCTTTCATTTCTTCAACCCTTACTTCATCTGTTGCTCTTTCCCTAAGTTCCTCCATTGTCTTCGGCGCTCTTCGGCATATACTGTCTCTGAAAGGTCCCGGCCTTAAGGCCGACATAACATACTTAAGGGCTAGCTCAGTGCTAAGCCCCTTGACTCTCCGGACCATCTTCTGATATTGGTCCATGAACGCCTTTAATGTATCTTATTTTTCCTGCTTGAGATTTGAAAGCTCGAAAATAGTCAAGTCTTGTGAATGACTACTAGCAAACTTCCGATCAAACATGACCTTCAAACCCTCAAAGTTTTCTCCGTCTCTTCTTCCGTCCAAGTTTCGTCTGGTAGGGTACTTGCCAAAGGTCCTCCGATGCTAAAGTCAGTTAAAATGTCCATTCGGTAATTTGAGAGTTGTATTAAAGGTGCAAATAATGAACCTGTCTATCTCTTACCTTTGACCTGTATTTATAGTGTTGATTATGGGCCTTGGATTAGGGAAACCTTAATCAGGTTCCAATCACAACCCAATAACCCTTAATCCCTTCTTACCTTAATCACATTTGGTACCCTACCTATCATGGTCGTTTCGTTTGTCGCGACCGTTCGGTCTTCTTGCTTTTTGGAAACCGTCTGTCAGGTCCGGTCGGGGTATCCCGGTAAAAATATTGTTTTCATTCATTTCTTCTATCCTTTTGTTACATTAATGTCATAAATATCAATATGTTTAATTTGAGCTATCAAAAATCTTGAGCTGCATTTCACTATAAGCTGAAAAAAAAAATTTCAAGTATTTTTATTTCATATATATGTTTGAAAGGTTTAGCTGCATTTCACTGAAAGCTTTGGCAAAAATGTATATTACCAGTGCTTCTTAATACATTGAGTCCAAAAATATATATGTTAAGTTTTCAAGAATTTTTATCTTAAAAGATCCATTCAAAATATTTATGACGCGTTATGTCAAAAATGTTGTAAAAAGCTAATAGAATCACGAACAAAACTTCCTGAGACGTGTAGTTTCACTGTCCTTAAGGACTTATCCGCGGTGTATTGCACAAGTCCACTAGGATACAACAAGAACTTCTCAGAATATCTATAAGGATCTCAGAACTAGCAAGGATCTCTAAAAGAGTATAAAAATAAACCCAAAATATTTTTAGAAGATGAAAAGAGGATGAAACTAAGAGGAGAGGAGAATAAGAAAGACTGATTTTTTTTTTTTTGTGTTTTGGAATGGGGAAATAGAGCTAGGAAAGAATAAAAGAAATACAAGACAGTAAAAGAAAAAAAAATTACGTTGGAGCTCTTAAAAATTTTGATCATTGCTTATTAAAATCTTTTTGAACGTTGCAATTAAAATATTTTTTATCGTTGTCAACATCAACGTTCTAAACATTTTCAATATCACTATATATTATAACAATCCCCCAAATATTGCAAAAGAAAGTTGAAAGAAAAAGTCTTTGACTCAAATAGTTCAAACATTAAAAAACAAGAATTTTTTTTTTTATTCTGGGTCTCATAGGATGTAATGAATCATAGTTGATATAGCAAACTATATAAACCGGCCTTAGATTGAGATACTTAACACAGTGTAGTTGGTATAGCAAGCTATATGAACCAAAGACACTTGACGTGTGTTAAAGGTTTATCAATCACAATACACCTCTACAATCTATGATGTTATCGTTGTGTTGCGCTTACTAGGCCATGCGCGTGCCCGATATTCATGAGTGCTCTAGAGATCAGGCCAATATCTCATGCAAGCGGCCCCACTCGACACTCATATAGGTGATTTCATCAAGTGTATGCTTCAAATCATACACCACCCATAAGGGATATGAAAATCATTGAAAACTTTGTTAAAACTAAAATTCTTTCACCACATAGAATTTTAATGACAAAGTTTAGCCTCTCAATAATGCAATCTCTAGTACTTTCACACACACCATAGGAAGTGACATAATTAATTAAAATGAACTTAATGCTATCAAAACTAACAAGTGACTTGTTTTTACCCATATGAACCTTATTCATGTGATCTTCAATCACAAAGGTTAGGTTACCATCACTTGTTTGTTTGCAAGTGGCTTAAGTCTCATTCCCCTCGATGTTTCTAATATCATTTGTATTCCCAGGGGTTTTGTCAGAGGATTTGCTAGATTCCGTTCTGACTTAACATAATCAATGGAAATAGTTCCACTGTTTAGCAACTGCTTCATCAAATTGTGTCTCAATTGTATATGTCTATTCTTTCCATTGTAATTATTGTTTTTAGCTATAGCTATTGCCGATTGAAAATCACAGTGTATTGATACAGATGGGGTTGGTTTCATTCCTAGTAGAATGTTCGCTAAGAAGTTTTTCAACCACTCAGCCTCTTTACCAGCCATCTCAAGAGCAACAAACTCAGATTCCACTATTGATCTTGCAATAATTGTTTGTCTGGCTGATCTTCATTTAATCACACCACCCCCGAGTGTGAATACATAACCACTAGTAGATTTTGTCTCATCTGAATCAGAGATCCAGTTAGCATCATTGTACCCTTCTAGTACAGCGGGAAATCCACTATATTCAATGGCATAATTCATTGAACCTCTTAAGTACCTCATAAGCCTAGCAAGTGCATCCCAATGTTCTTGATTTGGACATTGAGTGTACTTACTCAGTCTACCTACTACATAAGCAATATCAGGTCTAGAAAAGCTCATGAAGTGCAGTAAGCTCCCAATTATCTGGGCATACTGAGGCTGAGATAATGATTCTCCTATATTTTTCATTAATTTAGAATTAACATCAAAAGGGGTACTCACTGGTTTTAAGTCATAAAACCCAAACTTCTTAAGAAGTTTCTCAATGTATTGTTCTTGAGATAGTAATATACTATTTCCCTTCCTTATGATTCTAATACCTAAAATCACATTGGCTTCACCCATGTCTTTCATTTCAAATTTTGATCTTAGAAACAATTTAGTTCTAACGACAATCTCATTGCATGTACCAAATATTAACATGTCATCCACATACAAGCATATAATGACACAATTATCATTTTCAGATTTAGAGTACACACATTTATCAACATCATTAGGTGAAAAACCATCACAAAGCGACACATTATCAAGTTTTTCATGCCATTGTTTTGGTGCTTGTTTTAGCCCATACAAGGTTTTTAAGAGTTTGCATACTTTCTCTTCTTGACCAGGTACAACATACCCTTTGTTGGAAAATAGGTAGGCTTCTTTTTACACCAAGAGGGGGGGGGGGTGAATTGGTGGTTTATCAAAATCAGAATATTTTCGCAATCTTTAAATCAAAGTATTAAACTTTTCAAACTTTCTTGAAATGCAAGTAAATAAAATTTGTGTGCAGCGGAAAAACGTAGTTGACTGTGCGAATAGTAAAGTCGACTGTAAAGTAAAAGTGCAGAGATAAAGAAAATCAAACACTGATTTTTATACTGGTTTGGCCAACAATGCCTACATCCAGTGTCCTTCCAACCCAGGAAGCAAATGCACTATAATGGTTGCGGTTTTTACAACAAGGAATTTATAGAAGACCTCCACGTCAAAAATATAAATCTCCTCTCTAACCCTTAACCAAAATATAGGCAACAAAAACAGCAAGACTTGCAGCAAGATGTCTCCTCTCCTGCAATCTGCCAACCACCACTTTGGACAGTCCTTAAAGTGAACCAGACTCCACAGTCTATCCCCTGTAATCACAACAGGTACAATACAGCAGTCTTCACGGATGCCAAGCCATAATCTTGATCAAACCAGAAACACCTTCACTGGGCAGAATATGATCAAGCAATGAGCGCGCAGTCAGTTTCCCTTTTGAATCTCTTTCAAGAAAGATCACCTCTGTCTTCTTGGAGAATTCTTGGAGCTCTAAAAACCAGAGATATCAATCTGAAACAAAAATGAAATTGTTAGATCATCAAAAGTCTCTGAACAGATTCGTGTTCAGTCTATTTATAGTTTTCTGTTTAACAGACAGTCTCTTAGTCGAATATGCTACTAATTCAATCGACTGAGTTATGACAGTTATAATAGTTCAGTCAAACTGGTAGCATACAGTCAACCAAAACAAAAACATATTTAATATAATTGACCAACCAATCAATGCTCAACTAACTTTTAAAAATATAGTCGTTATAGTGCAAGAGCATAACATAATTTCAAAACTGATAACTAATACAGTCGAATGTGTGGCGCACAAAGTCAACTTCAACAAGTAAAAACATTTTGAAATTCTTTCCTTCTCAAAATCTCACAAAGCACTGATTCTTAAAATCTGTACAAAGATTTTAGCATAGTCGAATCAATTAATAATAGAGTCGACTGTACTACAGCTTTGTCCACAGTTATAAGTTCATAAAAGTGTGTGTGGTTTTCATGCTTTAAAACATGTGCAATGCATCTAGAAATGATGTAACAAGTACAAGCTTAATATGTATGCATTCACATATCAATACAGCACATAAACATGTTCAACAGATATATCAATCAATCAGCATAGGAACATGTAACACTACAAAAACATATGTGTGTTATTAAGCAATGTGTTGTCATCATCAAAAACTAGAGTGATATAGATATTGTGTTGTCAACAATCTCAACACCCTTTAGGTTGAGCCATGTAAATTTCCTCCTCTAAATCACCATTCAAAAAGGTTGTTTTAACATTCATCTAATGTATCACTAGTTTATGGATAGCTGCTAGAGCTAATAACACTCGAATAGAGGAAACCCTAGTCACAGGAGCAAAAGTATCAAAGTAATCTATGTTGGGTTTTTTAGTAAAGCCTTTTGCTACTAATCTTGCCTTATATTTTTCTATGGATCCATTAGGGTGATATTTCTTCTTAACGATCCACTTACAACCAACGAGTTTTGCTCTTTTAGGCAAATCTACTAAAGTCCAAGTATTATTTTTTTGAATTGATTCAATTTTAGTCCTAATGGCCTTATCCCACTGTTTTGCATCAGGAGCATTAGTAGCTTCTACAAAGCTTGTTGGATCATTATCAACAAGATAAGTATAAAAGTAATCTCCAAAGAAAGTTTCCTTTCTTTGTCTTTTACTTCTTCTCAAATCCTCATTCATGGTATCACTATTATTATTATCATCAACAGGTTGAGACATTTCACTAACCTTTAAGGGAAACACATGTTAAAAAAACTCATCATTTTTCGTCTCCATTATAGAATTTCTCCCAAGTATGTTACTTTTAACTACAAGAAACATGTAGACAGCACTATGTTCAGCATAACCTAAGAACATGCAATCAGAGGTTTTAGAGCCTATTTTAGAGCTATATATTTTTTAGATTAACTAAATTTAAACTTTAAAATTTAGAAAAATCACTTGGTTGTTTGATTTTGATGACGAAGGAGTTGTGGCTGAACTTAGTAGTGGTGTGAAGGTATAAAGGTGTCCACAAAATTGGGTTTATATGAGTGTTTCGAAGTGGTGTTGTGAGGAAGAGTAAGATAGGCACTTAGGTGCTTGTGTAATCGATTACATGAAGGTTGTAATCGATTACTAGTGGATAAACACGAATTTGTACCGAAAGTTCATCCCTGCTCCCATGCCCTGGAAACAGAGCTCCCCATTGAGGGGTTGGACCTCATTTGGAGGAATTATTTGAAGGACCCTCACTTGGTTGTTTGATTTTGATGGCGAAGGAGTTGTGGCTGAACTTAGTAGTGGTTGGAAGGTATAAGGGTGTCAACAAAATTGGGTTTTTATGAGTGCTTCCAAGTGGTGTTGTGAGGAAGAGTAAGATAGGCACTTAGGTGCTTGTGTAATCGATTACATGAAGGCTGTAATCGATTACCAGTGGATAAACACGAATTTGTACCGAAAGTTTATCGCTGCTCCCATGCCCTAGAAACAGAGCTCCCCATTGAGGGGTTGGACCTCATTTGAAGAAATTATTTGAAGGACCCTCACTTGGTTGTTTGATTTTGATGACGAAGGAGTTGTGGCTGAACTTAGTAGTGGTTGGAAGGTATAAGGGTGTCCACAGAATTGGGTTTTTATGAGTGCATCGAAGTGGTGTTGTGAGGAAGAGTAAGATAGTCACTTAGGTGCTTGTGTAATCAATTACAGTAAGGCTATAATCGATTACCAGTGGGAAAACACAAATTTGTATCGAAAGTTCATCCCTGCTCCCATGCCTTGGAAAGAGAGCCCATTGAGCACAAAACATTAAAAACACAGTGTTCTATACCCCTAGGGAGCGATTTAGCCATTCTTGGATAGCACTCCCTAACTTTCGGTACAAAATTGGAATTTTCCACTGGTAAGCGATTATAGGGCCTCTGTAATCGATTACACGTCCACCAGACCTGTGTCAATGGTGTAGGACCTGCCTTCTCAACCCAGGAACACCTGTACTTGGTCTTACATCCACATAGGGTTGACATAATTGGACATTTGTTATAAAAATCACAAAGGATAACTATTAAATAATACTACCAAACAACAAATGGAATGAAAATAACATTCAGAATTCGAACCACCACTTTCTTTATTTATTAACAATCAAAATAATTGTTCAAATACAGCTATCCATACTTCAACATGTACTAAATACTGCCCTATTAACAATACATAGATCAATCAAGTTATTTCCCAAAAACAAAGTTTTTCTAAGCTTTCTAAATTAGTTTACTTTCAAGATATTGTTTCATGTTTGCTATTTTAGATGGGTGAGTGAGTTTAATGGTCATGAGTGATCTTTAATGCACCAATGAACATGTTAGGTCATTGAATTGTTGAGAAAAAATGTCATTTAGGTGCTTTCATTTAAGTTAGATGAGCTTCATAAGCATGTCTTGCCTAAAAATGGACTTTCATCCACAATGGACATGACAAATTTCGGTTATGAAAGACATTGAAATGGAATAAAAATTGTTTATAAACTCAAAACTGATGAATGATCAACAACGATGACCAACAACAATTCAAATGAAAATGACAATCAAAAAGGGAATAACCTACATCTTTATTAACATTCAAAATATTTATTACAATACATTTACATCTGTCTACATTGATCTCCTACTTTCAATAATCACTAAATACAAAATTCACTCATGTTTTGGACAATATCCAATGTACGGGGTTCTATAAGCTTCACTCTTGTAACGTTTTCGTCATCATTCCTTCATAAGGTTATTTTTTACTTGTTGGTTTTTTTTTCCTCCAAATCCTCTCCAATTGTATTAGCTGATGCTTTCACAGAGAAGTAACAAATTTCTTTGCTTGATGCACCAACATCATCAACGAACTGAAATTTAACAAAAATTACAATTGTATAAAACCATAAAAGGAAATTCTAACAATAAAGGAAAGGACAAAAACCGAAACGAGATAGGAGAAAACCAAAGGTCATATGGCATATACCTTGCTTTCACCGGACAATTCCATTTCGCGCAATACAATCTACATAATCAAACCAAAAAGGTGAGACTTTGAACAAACAAAAGAGAGCTTTCATTTACAAAAGTAAAAATGAGACCTTAAAGAAAGAAAGGACATACCTTCAACAGAAAAATGAGACACCTTCAACAAAGAAAGGTCAAACCTTCAACAAAGAAAAAGGACACACCTTGAACTGAGAGTACAGAGAGAACAAAGAACTGGAAAAAGAACGGAGAGGGGAGAGAAAACCGAAAAAATTGAATTGTAGAGAGAATGAACCCTCTTTTTCTCAATGAAAAAGGCAAGGATATTTTAGGATTCATAAATATAATCTGATTACACTTTCCCACGTTACCTTTTCCAAATAAAAAAAATCATTTTAAGTTCCTTCAATAGTGTGCTGACACATAACCGTTGTCAAATTGTTGTTAAAAATACGTTGTCAACCTATCACAATCCTTTTAAAAAAAATCTTTTTAACAACTTTTTCATAATTATTATGACAACTCATAATTGATAGACGAATAAGATAGTTGCACATAGTCTTATTATAAAAAGTTGTTAAAAAAAAATTTGTTGGTTCAAGAAATAAAAGGTTCTAAATCACGTCATGCCACTGATATGCAAATTCCTTTTTCTTATTAATGGAAAAGAGTCAGATTAACGATATACATATTGAATCAGTCAATTTGCAGAGGTATTGAGGTAACATATTATGCAGAAACATGCACCATAAGGACTCATATTGCAAAAGCACTTATGAAATGAACCCTTTTCTCTTCAAGTCCTCTACAGCATCCTTTATAATTTTCTCCATAGGAATGAATTGCAAACCCAAATCCATAAGTTTCTTTGATCCATCCTTCACTCTCAATAATCCTGGTTGGGTATCTCGTTGTATCCTTTAAAGGAAAATGACAAAGTACATCATGTTCAAGTAAGTTATGCATTAAAGTATCACTATAAGAACTATATTAACCTTCTATTTTGATTATGAAGACAATATTCAAACACGTTTATAAGAACGAATAGCAAAGTGCACACTAACTACAACATGAACCAAATTGTGTTCAAACAAGAGTAAGTTTCTTCAATAACTCATTCAAGAATCAAGCAATATATCTAATTCCTGAATTACCGACAAAAAGATGATTGCATTATATTCACCATACATCGATCAAGTGTGTGGCTTACTTACTTAGGCACATTGTACTCTGGATAAAGTTCAGCAACTTTGGCCACAAAATCACCATAGTGAGAGATAGCTTCAACACACACATGCCTACCAACTGCAGATTTATTCTCATACACCAAAATATGTGCCAATGCTACATCCTTAAAGTGGACCGATCCCATAAAAAAGTTTTCATATGTATCATCACAACCTGCAACACAACACAAAATATCACAAATTCTCAGCAAACTCCTAAAAAATTATAAATAGGGTAGTTTGATATTGGTATTCGGGTCAACAATGATTAACACTTTGTAGACTGCAAAATCTAATGAAAGGAGTACTTCTGCATAATCAAACAAGTCTAATACTTTTAACGAAGGTATCAACTTCTAAATGTCCTACACAGCTATGCTATCAACTACGCAGTAGCAGGTCTTGTAAAATGAGACTAATAACTTGGTAACAGCAACAGTAGCTCTATTCACATGATACCAGTTAAAAAGTTATACGTTATCCATCACAGGATCCCAAACAAGGTGTTAAATAGTGCTAGCACATAATCAAGATTCTTGGGTATCCACGGCTCTGCAACTGTGGCCGCATTTATTTGCCATTTTAAAACCTTGTCCCCTTTTAATAAATTCCTTTCTATGTATTCTCAAACCCCTTTTCACACAGTTCAATACCATGCAATCTACTTTTCTCTTGTGGCTCAAAGATACTTTGGTAACATTGCCACTGTATTTTAGCACTTCTACGGTTCACATTCCCAATATCCAAGGACACTCCTACAGCAAAATTAGAAAGAAATATCTGCAAAACCCAACTGATTAACCAGCAGTCTCTACCTTCAAGTAGGCGCACAAACATGACCATGCTTCCATTAAGCCTCGGTGCAATAACAGGACCCACCACATTGCCAGGATTCACTACAACAACATCTAACCCAGTCTCCTTTGCAAAATCCCAAGCTGCCTTCTCGGCCAAAGTCTTCGACAATGGATACCACAACTGTTACACACACAAACATTTCACATACACACATAACATATATAAAGAAACAGAAAATGACAAAAATGAAAACCCTTTCTAACCCCCTTTTGCTTGCAAAATTCGACGTCAGTCCAGCAGTTCTCCCTCTTGGGAACGTCACCGGGCCAATTAGGGCTCGGAACAATCGCAGAGGTGGAGGACGTGACCACCACGCGACGTACCCCTGCTTCTTTCGCTGCCGTTAGCACGTTCAAGGTGCCCTTTATCGCCGGGTCCAGAAGCTCCTTCTGCATTAAGACCCAAAAGGGGTCATGCAAAAACCGAAAAGATTGAAAATTTTCGAGGAGCTCGACGGAACAAGACCTGAGGGTCCTGGACTTGTTCAACAGTACAAGGAGAGGCGACGTGGAACACGCCGGCGCAACCGCACACTGCGGCGAGGACGGAATCGTAGTGGAGGAGCTCCATCTGGAAGAGGCGGAGGCGCGCCGGCGCTCCATCCAAGGCTTCTAGATGCTTCGTCTCGGCCTCATCGTCTGTTAGAAAAATTGTCTCAACACTGTGTAAGTATTGTGATTAAATGAATGGATAAATGAGAGAGTAAGGAATGTATTAACTGAGATTTTGGACGGTGGCGTGGACAGTGTAGCCGCGGTTCAGAAGGAGGTGGACGAGCCATGAAGCAATGGCGCCGCTGCCGCCGGTGACACACACCACCTTCTCCATTCTGCAACTGTATTTTATCAACCTCCCTCCAGTTTTGTACTGTAATAATGATCATTTTAAGCCATATCCATACAAAACAATATACATATATATGATTGGTTCATAGTGAGTCTTTACACTTGCAAAAAAAATCTCATTAAATTTTATTATTACTATTATAATATTATATATATTGCCTGAAATTTATTTTCTCTGTCATATCATATGGGCATTATCCACAAATGTTAATCTAATAGTCTAAAATTAGACTATATTTCTAGCTGTCAATATAAAAAAGGAAAATGATGTTTTGAGATATTTAAGATGATAAATTTTTAATACTCTCTCACGTTTTATTAATCGATGTTTAAGAAAATAAATTTTTTAAATGGTTATTTTTTTTATTTTTTAAACATCGATTAATAAAAACGTAACATGTATTTGATGTCAAAAATTTATCACTTTAAAAATATGAAAATATCATTTTTCATATAAAAATTTTATGTCAGAGATGTATAAGTATATCTACAATTTCTTCATCTTTTGGATAGTTTTAAGGATAATTACAAAACTAAATAGATTTTTTTTTAAAAGAATATACACTTCTTTACTAATATCACGTTGAAATAAAAAATTATGAATATGAGAAGTTTCAAAGGAGAAGCTGCAAACCAAGAAAAAAAAGTGACATAAACACGTAACAAAACTCTTCAAAGGAGGAGCTTTAAACCATATTAGATAAAACAATTTGATCATGGGTTTGTTGAAGAAGACTTATCATTGAATCATGATGGAGGGGAAAAAAAATAGAGTAAAGAAAGAAATGGGTAAAGGAAAAAAAAATCATTATTGATAAAAAATTAATGTATAAAGATTACAATGTAACATTGTATATGACATTATATATTAAATAATAAAAATACTTAATTATTCCAATTGTTAGGAATATTTCAAGTTAGTCACGTTTTTAAAAAAACGCATCTTAATTTTAAAAAAAAAATGTTTTATTTAGATTCTTTTAAAAAAAAAGTACACATTAATAACATGTCTTATGTCAATATATAATTTTTTAATTTTTTATTTATCGACAAAATATAAATTAATAATATACAAATGTAATAGGTTAAACAATTATTTTTAATAAAAATATCAGGATATACACAATAAATTTTATTTCAAATTGAAAAACAACAATATTATTTCTTTTATGGGAGTGTGTCAATATGTGATTTTTTTTTTTAAATTTTCCTTAATATTATATAATTTAGCTTCTAAATTATTGTATATCTATTGATTATATTATTTAATGAACATTTTAACTTATTTTTTCTAATGTTTCGCGTCATTTTATCTAAAATACTTTAGGTTATCAATTCCTAACAACACAAAGCTACCTACATTTAGGACCATACGTGAATATTTGCCGACTACGACACGTTTTTATTTTTTATTTTTTTATAGATAACATTTCTAGACTATAAATGGTACATTTTCGAAGTAGGAGAAAAAAGTAGGATATATGTATATTTTTTTAGATTAACTAAATTTAAACTTTAAAATTTAGAAAAATCATATTTTACTCTTATTTTAAAGTTGTTAACTTTTTAGAATTATTTATCGTACATGGACCAAAATCTTGCCTATTTTTCATTTTTCCGGGTAACTAAAATTACCAGAAAGTATTTTACAGGGAAAAAAAAAGAGTCCCAGTTGTAAAGTAGAAATTGGCCTCACTTTTTAGTGTTTTCTTACACTAGTTTAATAATTCTTACAAGAAAGTTGGTAAAGGTAACTTACATCAATGATTATACCATTCTATTACTTTTAATTGAAATATTATTTTTCAAAATTTAGAGTTACAATTAAAATTTTCATATATACCATTAAATTTATACCAATCTAAAATTGTTTGATATTTCAACTTCTTAAGTTAAAATTGATTTTGTTTATATATTTTGTAAAATATATACGAAAATAAGAAGAATTTAATATTTTTTATAAAATTTGAGACATAAAATATATAATTTAAGAGAGTCAGGTACATTATGCAAGGAATATATTGATTGAATTATTCCAAGCCCATTGAAGACCAAGACCATGTTCTAATCTAAGTGCATAAACTCTATTGTCATCGAAGAGAGGAGAGAAAGGAGAATTGTCATGGTGATATACCACCATTGTTGAAGGTAAATTCTTACTGCATTTTCATGGTAAGAATCTCTGCCTGAGCTACTGCAAGCTGCGTTTGTAACTCAGAAACTTGAATTTCTAGGTTAGATATTATTCCAACACAACCATACACAGGATTTCTGACTCTTGCATTTGCCTCATAAACTAAACTCTTCACTACATCTTCTCTTTTCTCAACAGGAACATCCTGCATGCATACATATGTATAAAACCAACACACAAACAAATTATATATATATATATATATATATATATATTGGGATAAACTTAAATTTAAAGATTTATTATTTTATTAGTTTTGAGTTTGGTAATATTTTGTTTGATTTGATAGAGATCAAATAGGGATAGGTAGAATATTATTTTGTGATAGAATAAGGAGATTTTATTTTTAAGTTAGTTGATATTTTATATTCAGTTTTTATTATTTGTAATTGGTCCAAGACCTTATTTGCACCTATTTAAATGTTGTTAAGGTTTAATAAAAAATAACCCACAATAGATTGAAAAGTAATATTATTTGTGTAGGTCATCGCCTCCTTATTAGACCCAACAATATATATATATATATATATATATATATGAACAAGATTAAAAGACCTATTTGCATTGAGCTTGTTATTTATGGTTGGACTCCATAAACCTAACATAAAATATCATTTATGCACTAGTGTATTATGAATAAAAACTTACAAGTAGTGATCAATTAGACTCTATTTATAATATTAGTCATAAAGATTTTTTTTGCTACAAATGAATTAGTGACTAATTAGATATTAATTCATTTTGTAATAAAAAACTTTAATAAATAATATTAATAATCAATTTAGAGTCTAATTATTATTTTTTATTCATAACAATAATTTTTATTTTATAAATTAATATCTAAATTAATTACTAATTAACCCATACTTTTTTATCACTAAATGAATAACTAATATTTTTAAAGTTTTCCTCAAATCTTGCTTTTAAATCAAAGTTAAACATTCAACCACGACAATTACTTTTAAATTATTGTATCCATTCTGCAACAACAATTTTCCATAAAATTATATTCGTAAAGCAGATATAACGATAATTTAAAAAGCAACCCTTGTTAATTATATCTCCTTTATAATATAGTTTTTGAATGTGTTTTTTGTTCTTCTTCTGTCTGCATATTCTTCTTCTCCTTCTTTACACATTTGTTCCTTTCAGCTTGTCACTTGTTCTCAATATCATATGCCCTCTATAATGATAATTATTAGTGAAAATTGTTCTCATACATAGGTGTATATACGACAATAGTTTTACACAAACCTGTTGTCATATATAATTACGATTTTAATTATCATTGAAAATTTATATTTTCAATAATAGATCTATATATTAACTATAGTTCTAAAAGAATATACGAGATTGCATTAAAAAATTTCATGAGAAATGTCTTTCTCAGTAATAAGGAAAATCTCTTAGTAACGAGGAAAAAAAATAAAAAATATAAAACGAAGAGTTTATTTATACATTGATATATAAAATGTGCTCTATTAGATTTTTCAAAAATTAATGTTTATATATTATATACATAAATAAATACCTTTAGCATTTTTGTAAGATTCTTGCATCCAAAGACCTTGTGCACCATGGCAAACTTGTGAAGATCATTGACAGGAAAATAAGGAGCAAAGAGGCAATTCTGGGAGCAACGGCGTCTCAGCAGCTTGCAGGAAGCACAGGGTGAACAATTACCACTCATATCAAATCTAAAAATTTTACAAACAATCTCAATATATATATAGAAGGAAAACACGCAACACATTAAACAATTTTATAATTGTGATTTAGAATCTATCTAACTGGAATAACAGTTCAACGTAGAAACTACTAGAAAAGTTATACTCATTTGACTTAATTCATAGGTTAAAAAATTAGTCTACGAATCAATGATAGATGTTTCAACAGTCGATTTTTTTTAAAAATAAAAGAACTCTAAGAAAAACCATTATTAAAAATATTCTAATTCGATTTAAAATTAAATTAAAAAACTAAATACAAAATACTAAATATTTCCAAAATTTTGAATTTGAAAATTTTTATTTTAAATTTTGTAATCTTGTGAAAATAATATAACATAAAATCTTATATTATTATTTAACTGCTTCTTAAAATTTATAAATAAAATAGTTGTGATGTTATTATTTGTTTATTTATGTAATGATATTACCTGTGAATTCTTATTTTTAATAGTTAGCTTATCTTATATTTATCTTTTTTTTACGTGTTATGATCCTATTATGTTGCACGTGATGTTATTTTGCAATTGTGTTTACCGATTTGTTTGACCTAGTATAATTGTCTTGTATAGCATGTGAACACATATTTTGACATATGAGATTACGTAATATGTATGAAATTTAGAAATAGACTAAAAGATAAACTATTATTGAATTTTATATATATATATATATATATATATATATATATATATATATTGATATCATTGAAGGCTATTTAATATGATAATAATAACATGTTTTTGGGTCCAAACAAAATTTAAGTGATATAAGTGAAAATAATTTCAACTATGAATATAATGATTTAAACAATAAATTATCATATATTTTATATTATTTTATTTTAAAAAAATGAATCTTTAAAACTATGAACTATTCTAATAAAAATCTGTTTGAATCAGAAATTAAAATCAATCCATTTTAATTTCAATAATTATTTTTCATTAAAGTTCGTCCGATTTTGGTGAGTATTTGAGTCAAATATATTTTCAAGGTCTAGCTAGCTGTAGGCACGCGTAACGTTACGGTATTGAGATTAACATTGAACAGTGAATATTGGTTACTTTTAAGAGCTAGAATCAATGAACAATGTGTGAAACAAGTTATTTTAGAAGTAATGATGATTCTCGTGTCATATTTTTCTGATTTAAGGTTCTTAACACGCTTTGTCGTTGAAATTCATTACAAATTTTAATTGAAATTTGATAATAAATAATAATAATAATAATAATAATAGCTCCACTCTAATTTTTTAAACTTCTACTAATTTATAAAATACTATCTTTATTTTTATATTTTATTACATTATTGATAACATCTTAAAACTTTTCTTTCTTTTTTTATTGTATAAATAACATTTCTCTTTTTTCTACTACGTTATTTATTTATTATTGAATATACATACCCAAAAACAACGACCAAAGAAAAAATATAAATAAAAATCACATTAATTTTATACATTTAATTTAAATAGTGTGATTTTTTTTATAATCTTGAGTAGAGTTACCATTTGTCGTAATCAAAATCACGACTATTAATATTATTTTAGTAATTTCTTTCATTGAAGTCATGCTTTTTCATATACAACTTCACTTTTCTAAAAAAAACAAATTATTAATTAAAAGTATGCTCAATACAATATCTTTACTTTTAGTTTTCACAATGAAAATCGTGAAAGCCATGCACACTTTCTTTGCTTATTCTTATGTTGAAGTTGAAGTCATCTTTGTTAACCATGACTTCTAATATATGAAATCATTTTGATTAAACACGATTTATGTTCTATATAAAATCTGTTTATTATAATGATTTCAAACAAAATGATGAAAAGCCCCAAATCTCTTTTCTAAAATAATAACAAAATAATTTTGAGGTTACACTCATCTTACAAGGAAGATCTTAATTTTTAGTTTCATTACCTCAAGAATGAAACGTTACCTACAGTATAAAGATGTGTTCATATTAGCAAGTTTTTATAACAATGCTCAAACATATCATTAATAATATAGAATATGTAAAATATAAGAGTGTTGCTTCAGTGTCCCTTTTTACATGAATCAAATGAAAACATGTCATGTGTAATAATTTTAAATTTTAAATGATGTCTCAAATTACATCTAACCAACACCTGTATCTTTATCACTATGATTGTTCCAACACTCCACACAACACCTCCTTCTACTCCATCTACTCCATCTACTCCACCACTCTCTCCTTTGCTTTTTATCACTAGCCAACCATGGGCATAATGTTTTCTGCTTAGAAGATTGCAAGAAATAGCAACATTGCATATAGCTACCATGCAGCTAACCTCCATTTAGAAGCATCTGATCAAAGTGCCACACACCTGCAAGTCCAACAACAATACTTCAATTTCACCAAACATATGGAATATGAATAAACCTTTTGGCTTATAAGGTACAAGCAACAAATTACCATGTCCTTTGCCCACCCTTCTTAATTGAGCCACATATTCTGAGATCTTCTTAATATCTTCCACCTTTAAGAAAAATAACAGAAACTAATGAGAACATTTTTTCTTCATGCTACTCAAAACAGATCACAAAATTTAGATCCTCTATCATTAATATTGGTAATTAGAATTGGAATTTCATCTTGCTAATTTATGCAATAAAGAATTTTACTAGGTATTATTACATATTACAGTTCAAACGGCACATAATTGGAGTCAAATTTTGCTGCATCTAATTTCTGTTCTTTACCTGATCGACCAAAAACTGGCTTTCGAGAAAGTCAACAAATTGAGCATCGTTGTTTTCACTTGCTAACTGCATAGTGATAAAAACTAGTTATTGGCATAATAACATTGTCATAAATACAGCAAAATGAAAAGATATATAGAAAATTCCATTTGGAGATAGTGGGACTAAAAAGGGTTTGAGTTGAATTGACAGAAAAATATGAGAAAATAGAGTTATATAGAAGTTGTACCCTGTGTAAACTTAAAAGCTTCTCATTGTTCATCCTTTCCAAAGACAATGCCAATTCCATTGCTGTGAAAATAGGACGAAACAGAAATCGTAAGTATAATTAGAAAAACTAAGAAACCATTCAAGAGTACATATAATATAAGAAAAAACTCTCATCAAGGATGAGCTAAGCATGGTAAAAAGAAAACAATGTTTATTAATGACATATATATGAAAAACTGAAAAAACTTACCATATAATGCATCACCCTTTTCTGCATGATCAAACTCTGAAAATGGCATTATCATTGACAGCAGCTGAACCTTACCTCCTCTTTTATTCTGGTAATATCGTCAGGAATAAAAATAATTTACAAAAGGAATGCTAGAAAAATTACTGCCATGAATCAATGATATAGAAAAATGCCTGATATTCCATCATCATCTCAGCATGTTGTCTTTCCTCCACACTTGCGTCCTTAAAAAATCTGAAAAATTGTGTAATTTCCCAGCAATTATGTAATAGTAAAATTCAAACATAGAAGAACTTCAGATTTTGGAGTCTATTACTTGGCCAATCCTTTCAGAGCAACATTATCTCTGTCGAAATAGGCGTACATGGCATGATACACGTAGGAGACATTGTATTCCACGCTGAATCAAAACAAAACAACACTGGCATCAGATATATTTTCATGAACATAATACTTTTTAGAAAATCGCTAAAGTCCGAAAGGAACTATATATGAAGCTGACTTGATCTGTGCATTGAGTGCAGCCTCAGACTGATCAGTGTACTTCTGGCGAGCCAGTGACGCATGGAGCTCTGTGGGAATGACAAGAAGCTCTTTTTTCACTTCCTCAAAAGGTTCAAACGCTGTATTGAAAATGGGTTCGTTCATCATAGCCTTAGCCACAACCCCACAACCCCCATTTCTCTTGGAGAATCTGACACCATTCTGAGGGTTGAAAAAGGGTCCTGAGGAAGACAGAGAAGGGCCAAGCTTCAGTCTTTCAGAGAGCGAGACACAGACGGATGAAGAACTTCCCAATATCATTGTCAAAAGACTCAGAAGAACCACTCTGAAATCAGAAAAAGATAGAGAGAAACACAAGAATCAGTTGGGTAGGTGAATTGTGATGATACTAACAGTAATAATAATTACAGAATTAGAGCATAATTAACTTTTCAAACTAGCTTCACTTTGAGAAATGGTTCATCCTGATTTTCCATGAATTGTTTTATACTAACAAGAATTCTGTAACGATAAGATTCTGTAGTTGTCAATCCACCTTTTCCTCTCTTTCCAATAACCAACCCTCTTCTTCTCTGAACAATATTTGATGGATATGGATCACAAGTTATGTATTCATTCTTTAATGGATTTTGATTTTGAGTTTATTTTGCTATTTAATGATTTTTTATTTACATAGAATAAACCGACATGGTCACACATTTGTTGTGCATAGAGTAATTGTTGTAATAGGTTCTACATACAACATTAAATTTTACAAACATAAAAGAAAAGAAAATAAGTTATTATTTTTATTCATTTGGTCCCCTCTCTCTAATTGCACAATATGTAACAGACTGTGGTTAAACGAATGGATAATGCGGAAACAATATTGCATATATAATTTGTACTGTATAAATGAAACAATATCTTATCTTTTTGTTTGTTATATTTATATTTATATTTATTTATATATTTTTCTACCTTTTTGTCTATCTTTCACTAAATAATTTTTTGCATGTCCAAAAATAATTTTGATGTATTAGAAGAAAAACTGTAGTTAGAAGTTTTTGAATGTCACACCTCTAACATTTCAATTATTAATTTAATTGATATAAATCTTTGTTCAACACTTTAATCGACCTGCTTATAAAATTTCAATTTTGAATATAAATCCGTATGAACATCACAAGTTGGACAATGTTTTCCTGCATTCTTTTTTTTTTTCGCCCCCATAAAACATGATAATCCGAAATTGTCCCATATTAAAACTTATTCTTTTCAATTTATGCAAACGAAATGTATTTAAAAAGAATATATTATATTTAAATTATCCTTAATAATATTAAAATAATATCTTTACTGATAAATAGAATATAATGAATGTAGAAGAAAAATAAAAAATATTCATATAAGCTCTAAATATTAGGTGAAATTATTCTGGTCGGTCTTCATTTTATCTGTAATTTCAATGTACATATGATATTGTTATTAAAATATTTAAATATTTAAATTACTCCTAATAATATTAAAAAAGTATTTTTACTAATAAGTATAATTAATCTGGACAACAGATAAAATTTACATATTATTATCATTATAATTAATAATGATAATGATAATGATGAGATGACGGATTGATGTATTTTGAATTTAAATTTTGAATTCCATAATTTAAAATATAATAAAAAAACACACTTTATATGATCGTTGTGTTTATTTTGTAATGCAATAAAACCCTACACAGAAATGTCCACCCATGAGAGACTCAACCCATCCCTCAATGGGTGAAATGATGACAAATTGGAGTCCTGTGCTCTTCTTGTGAAGGGAATGAAAAAACTTGAATGTGAGAGGGATAGGCTTAAGGTTCAAACCTAACTTTAATGAAGGGTATTTTGGAGATTAAGGATTTTATGGTGGCGCAGGAAGAAAAATGAGAGGTGGGGAAGAAATGGCCCACACATTGTTTTTCTGTTTGGTTCGACAACTTTGTTTGGAAGTCTTCTTTTTGCACCCTCACACTTTTCTTCTCCACTCTTATAAATATGAAATTTTCTACTTTGCTCTTTCAGTTTATGAAAAATATTATTTATACAATCTTAAGATTTTTTTTTAATTTGTGGATTATACAATGTGAACACCTAAAATAAATATTTTTTTTTATAAAAAACACTTGAACGGTACAAATAGCAAGTAATTTTGTGCTTAGGAAAAACTTTTGAATTGAATAATCTAAATGTGTTTTTTATTGCATAATCTAGAAATCATTTTTGTATAAAACAGGTTTTCAGATTGTATGATCAGAAGTCTTTGTTCAAGATAAAAAAATTCCCATTAGAATATATTATGGTATGTTGACATTTTCTAAGTGGATGAAATTGAAATGTAAGGAGTAGAAAATGTAGGACCAAAAGAAAATCCTAGAGACACTGAAACAAGTAGACAAGAAAGGATTGTGGGAGAAAATGATAGAAACTAGGGCATTTTTATCTTTTACATACAAAGGTGGAGGAGCAAGAAGAAATTATGGGGTGCATGAAGAAATACTCTTTTCTTTTGGGTATGGTTGGACAAAAATAAGTTATGTAATGGAGTTAATTGTACTATATTATATTAAATATAATGTTTTATGATTCAGTTTTTAAAAATTAAACTTAAGATATTTTCAGTTTAGTTAATTATAGTTAATTATATTATGTTTTTAAGAAAAGTAATTATTAATTTATTATTCTTTAAATTAAGGACATAATTTAATTATTTCTTAATTAATCCATACATTTATACAATAAATAAATTACAGGATATAATTATTATTTCTTTAGTAAATAATCATGATAAGCATCAATTATCAAATATAAATAAATTAAACATAAAGATAAATGATGATGAATTAATTATTAATATATATATATATATATATATATATATATATATATATAATTTTGTGTTCCAACTATGAGATCGATTTTTTTTTCCACAATTAACCAAGTAGATTTTTGTAAATGTTATAAATGCAAACAGTTGGAGTGCATTCCTGTTGTGTGATAAAGCAGTGACATCCACCTTATCAAATTTTATATTCCAAATAAAAAAAGAAATTGTTTTACAAAACTTACAATCAAAATGATTCAATTTCAGATTATAATCTAAAGTTACTTTGTTATTAGATAGTGTTAAAATCAGATTTTAGAATTAGTACAGTGTTAAAATTAGTTTAATTTAGTTTAAAATTAGTAGTTCAGTTAAGATTAGTGTAGTTTACAATTCAGTTAGTAGTTCAGTTCAGTTTATATTATATTTTAGTACAATTTGATATAGTTCAGTTCAGTTTGATAAAACAAAAAACAGTTCAGTTTGTCTAAACTATTTTACAGTTCAGTTTAAACAAATTAGTTTTTAATTCAGTATAATTTTTAGCAGGACAATACAGTTACATTTTCCACCTGTATCTTTGGGTCATGTAAAGGCTATATCACTTAAGTCCAAATTCATTTTATCAAGGCCAGAAAAAAGAGGGATAATTTTTCATGTATGCCATCAAATTTCTTCCTACACCCCATCATGGAAATCAGACTCTAAAACGGGCTTCCAGAAATTTTGATCCGGAATAGAGATGGGTGGTGAGAATTTGGTATCTAGATGCTTATTTTCGAAGGTGTAATATATAATTTCGAAAGAAGGAAATCCATAATAATATTGATGATTGTCTTCCGAAAAGATATTTTTGGAATAGGTTAGTGTATTTCCGAAAAAAAAATACAGAAGAAGTAAAAATGTACATATTAGATGGGGTACAGTAAGAAATTGGATAGAGTGCAGGAAAAACACTCTTAAAAAAGTCATTCATGGACTTAAATACCCAAAGTTTGGTATGGGCTCATTGCTTCATGGGTTTAAGCCTCTTTATGGACTCCCGGTCGCTTCACTAAAACTCAGCGTTCCTTAAACGACATCGTGGCTGGGCCACGTCAATTTTCGCTACGTTCAGAACCCCCGCGGCGGCGACGACATGGGTGCCATCGTCGTTTTTTCGAAGTTTTCACTCCTGAAACGACTATCTCACCGCTTAAATCGAACCCTCTCCTTCGCGTCGGAGACTTGGCCAGCGGCGACGGAGTTCATCGACGATGGATTCCCGTATTCCGACGTGCTGAAACGTCGGCGGAGAAATTCTGAGAGGAAGGCGTACGTGACACCGATGAAGGTTCTGATCGAGAGGGCAAAGGCGGAGAAAGAAGCGCGAAAAGCGCAGCCATGTAGGGTTTTGGAGGAACCACCGGCGAACGGGTTGTTGGTGCCGGAACTGGTAGAGGTAGCCCATCGCGTTTATCAAGCTCGGGGCTCGCTCCTCTTCGGACTGAGTCAACTGGTTCGAGTCATTCCCGTTTTGCGTTGCCGGTACACGAGTTCGTAGTTTCGTTTCTTGTTTAGCCGTTTGACTTTTTAGTTTTAGTCTCTTGCTACTAAGACTGAATTCCTGACTAATAAATTGCCACTAAAAGATGAGAACTATCATATTGTTGTTTGTAAGAATAGAAGCTAATTGTTAGTGAAATGTTGTATGAAAAATGCTCATGATTATTGATGTCTGTGCGAATAGAAGTAAACCATTTCATTGTAAGTGTTAACTGGGCTTGCGCAATTGCATTTCGATTTTCGCCCAGAAAGAGTGAAATGTTGTAAGAAGGTTTGATGTTTGAATTGCATTATAGGCTTCTGTGGATGATTTTTAAATTTTAAATATCTATATCAAGGCCTATTTATGTGTTAATTATGAGTGTTCATAATTGGATGTTTTTTATTATATGTAATCTCCTTTTGGTTCTTATTTCTTTGTTAGTTTATTCGTATCAATATATAATCGTTTAGAGTTGTAAGACTTGGGGACTGAACAAATTACAGGGTTCGATTTAAATGATGCTTTGTTCATGTTTAATGGTTGTTTCATCATATCAGGCTTTGTAATGAGGTCCACATTGGTTATGTTGGTCATGAAATTCGAACATGTACTGGACCAGATAGTGTTTCCCGGCATGCGACACATGTCTGGACAAGGGGAGGTGTTCGAGATGTGGCTAGCTTCCCTAAGTGCTTTCATCTTTATGATCGTGTTGGTAGGCCAAGAGTTGGGCATGATGAAAGGTTCAGCATTCCTCGTATACCTGCCATTGTTGAACTCTGTATACAGGCAGGGCTAGACCTTGAAAAATATCCTACTAAAAGAAGAACAAAGCCTGTATATTGTATTGAAGGAAGAATTGTAGATTTTGAATCAGTTGTTAAAGAGGATGAAACTGAAGGAAAATGTTCTTTTGGAAATGACAAACCTTCTGTGAATTCATCTACTTTGCTGAAACAACCTATAGAGAAGGTCCAGAATTTATTGGAGAACAACATAAGCCATCTGGATCAGCTAAATGATGAAGAAAGGAACAAGTTAAGGGATTTAAGTAATCATATACTGAACTCATGGATTGAGATGTCATCAGGTGCAAAGAAGATCATGGAGAAGTATGCTGTGAATACTTGTGGCTATTGTCCTGAGATCCAGGTTGGTCCTAAAGGACATAAGTTGAGAATGTGCAAGGCTTCAAAGCATCAGTCTCGAAATGGTTTACATGCATGGCAAGAGGCTACATTAGATGATCTTATAGATCCAAATTATGTCTGGCATGTGGAGGATCTGAATGGACCTGCTCTGAATAACAATCTTAAGAGATATTATGGGAAGGCTCCAGCTGTGGTGGAACTATGTGTGCATGGTGGAGCTCCTGTTCCTGATCAATATAGGAGCATGATGAGATTAGACGTAGTTTCCCCTGATCGAGATGAAGTCGATCTCGTGGCTTAAAATGCCATCCCTTTTGAAGATAGTCATTATATGCTCAATTAACCTTTGGACTTCATATAATCTTGGACTTTTGACTTTTGTGTCTCAAGCTAGTTTTCTTTTCTCCGACAATATAGGTTTCACAGCCTATGCTCTAAACATTATATTACCTTCAGCAAAGAAACACGGTATCACAATTTGAAGAAGTCCAAACAATATTTTGTTATCATGTTCCCAAATTGAGTTGCATTTAGCACAATTTGTGCAGAATTTTTTATTTGGAGGTGGTGTTGACATTGGAGTTGCTACTGGGAAATGGCGTACAGCACCTAGTCCAAACTTCAATGCGCATTCAGCACAAATTGTGCAGAATTTTTTATTTTGAGGTGGTGTTGACACTATAGTTGCTTTTTTGAATGGCGTATACCACCTAGTCCACCACCTAGTCCAAACTTAAATGCTTTTAGACAAAGATTCGGCATCAAAGTAAACCTGATCTCCAAGGCAGTGCGTCACAGTAAACTTGATCTCCAAGTTGTTGCAGTTCAACATATTATTGGTATAATCTTTGGAAGTTTAGTTTACATCAAGCAGTGGTATGAAGGTAAAAGCTGAAATGTCTCAGAAATTTTCGCACCTTCATTGTTGAATTTTAAAGACGGGTGATGGAATTCGAAAGGATGTTCAATAAGACTTCTTGCAACTACAGGTAAAATTGTAGGATCCAATCAAATTCTTGACAGACCATCAAAAGCTTCCTATCAGCAGTCGAGCTTCTCTAGATCCTCATCTGCTTTATTTTGTATATTTAAATATATTTTAATTAACTATTTCTTCTTTTAGATTGTATTTAGTGAGTATTATTGCTCTGTGCTCTCATTTCGTTTTTATTAGCAGAAATGAAGAGAACACACATTGATCTCATGTACTGGGTGGGAGCTATAACATTACCTCTGGTTGTCAAATTGGAAACAGAATGAAAAAAAAAAAAAGAAAGAAAGAGGAATCGTTATTTGTGTTGTTTTCTCTGTTTTTTTTTTCCTTTTCCAAATAGACCAATAGATTTTTATGACCAACTTCTGAGTGGCTATCCATAAGATATGTTTTAGCCTTTTGTGTTCATTCCTAAAGGTGCGATTCTCGAGATTATCAGACAATTATATGCAGTGACTGTTTTCAAATTTAAAACAGAATGTTAATACAAAAAAAATCCATAGAAACTTGTACTTTTAATCGAACTCAGGAAGCAACATTATTTAGTTGTGCATTATTAAAGCACCATTTCTTCAATTGGTTTATTAATGAAGAAAGAAAGGTGGAATTAAAAACAAAAAGCAATTGACTTCACTAATAAGATAAAAGAAAAAGTAGTAATAAGATTTACTGTTTCATTTGAATCTAAAACCAATACTCTCTTTTTTTTCCTGTGAAGAAAACAAGAACTGTTAGAATATCAGTATCAAACTTAAATAATGAGTTAAAGACTAAAGGCCCAAAGAAGAAAATGGACTGAATGTAGACGAAGGAGATGACTTTGAAATTCATAGTGGCAATTCACGTGATTTCTGTAGTCTCTTTCAAACTTGAAATGAAATTTCTTAAACGAGGGTTGGAATAAATTAGTGATTGAGAGTCACAGAAGTACCTGGTAGATTAATAGGGGCAGTTGGCAGAAACATTTTAGGAGTAGTAGCTTTGAAATTAATTAATTAGGAAAATTCACCTGAGGGAGACACACTAACAAGAAAACTGTGATACTACTTTATTGTATATGTCAAAATGTATGAGTTGGTGTGTAGACTGTGTTCCCTTCACGAACGTACTACCCAAAATTACACTATGCATAATCAATGATGGACCCTCCAATAGTACACTTCAAAATTTTGAACTCTTTCAGTGTCACAGTCGCAATAAAAGAGAACAAATTCAGACCCACATGAACATCATCAATTAATTAATCAAAATAATCAATATTGAATTCCAGACATACCCATTATCCCTCATAGGATTCCTGTGCACAAAATTTTCCATACCTTATTTTCACTTTTTCATGTATTTCAATGACATCAGAATTTACAACTTCAATTTTTTTATCACTGAGTTGACCCTAGTGGATTTCCTTTCTTTTATCCAGGAGGACCACTTACTTATATCTCAATTATTGCTTAATCATGTGATTACTTGTAAGTTGTAATCATGAACGATGTCATTATTAGTTCTATGTTTCTAGTACCTATTATTATGCATGGAAGTGTAAATTTTGTAATTTTATTTTTGGTTGTCGTTATTGTTTGTTTTGTTCCTTGAATCACTTCTGGAATTTACATGTTTCTCTTCTCTTTTCCCCCCACAACCCATTTAAAATTTGCATGTTTTTAGCTTTTGTGATTTGTCACCATAAATAAAATATAAGAACAGGTACAATGCATTGACTGCAGTTCTGTGACATAAAACAAACCACACTTGGTATTCAGTACATACGAGCAATTTATGTCAAACATAAAGACATGCCCTTACCTATGCTCTCAAACAACATATTTGTCAACAATTTCTGCTGAACTTCTTATTCAGATTATAACGAATAAAATAAACTCTAGTTTATTACAAATTTTCATATTCAACTAGCTAAACTTTTTATTAAACATCATAGCTTTAGAATGAGAGGCCAAAAATAAAATATTTTAATTTTAATTGTTTTCCATTCAATAAAATAGATGATCACAAATAATATTATACTGCTATTAATAAATTTTAACTTTTTGAAGTGTCATAGCCCTGAGGTCGCCTTACTCTGTGAGAGATTAATGATTTATAGATAAATTAAAAGGTAAAACCACTATCACATTAGTATCTATAAAATTGAAAGTATTAGGTAACTTTTTGTGTGGTCTTTTCAACTTTTTAAAATATATTTAAATTATTATTTGATATAAACTAGGTTTTTGTTCGTTTCAAATATTTTAAGTTCATTTTTAGTTATTATTTTAAGTTTAATGTTTTCGTAAGTCTCTATTTTGTTAATAAGTTTTTTTTTTAATTTCATTTGTATTTCTTAATTGAAGAGATTTGTACTTAAATTTTTTAATTTTGTCCAGTTTATATTTTTTTAAATTTGATTTCAGTGCAATCTAAAATTTAATACAAAAACTCGCTTTTAATGTCATGAGTGATTAATAAATATATTAACCATGTCAAGTAATTAAACTTAAATGCTGTTATCCAATTTAACGGTAAGCTTCTAATTGCTTCATTTTATAACAGACAAAAAAAAAATGAAAACTTATTTGAGATTTTGGACTAAAATAGAGATTATTAATATATTAATTTTTTTTAAACTATGCTATTCGTTTGAAATAAATAATTTTTTATTTTTCAAACAATTGAAATGGTTTCTAAAGTGCTAACTAAAGGTAACATATTTCAAAATAGAAGAAATTATCATGTTATTGATTCGAGTACATAGGATGTCGACAAAATATGTAGGTTAAAGTTATTAAAATTAAATTAAAAAAAATCAAGAGAATTAAAAGGATAATTCATCTTGTAATCCATGAGATACAAATTTTTAACTTTTGACCTAAAAGTTATAAATTATGTTTTCTTTACTTTTAAAAGTTTAAAACTTATAATAAAGAAGTGACTCACACACACTTTTGAATGCGAAATTTTAAATATTGAGCAACGAAATGAAAGTAAGATGATGGTAGACAAAAGATATAATGAATTATTCTTTGAGTGCCCTTTTATATTGACGAATAATTAATATCTAGTCTTGTCTTGGTGTCATGTCACATAATGAGCTTTACTTTAAAATTTTCAAATTATTCTTATCCTAACAAGTAGTCCTAACTCTAACAGTCCTTTTTCAAAGTTTTTTTTAAAATATATTTTACATTAAGTTTTCAAAAAAATAAAATAAAATAAATATAGTTTAGTTTTCTCAAAAATATTTTATTTACCGTTATATAACTCTTATAATATATTTAATTAATTTCTAGTTTCCATAATATTCAATATTGACCAATATACTAACACGTGTGAATTCTTGAAGAGATTAATTTACAGGAATTTTCTGTGTTTAAATTACTAAAAATATGTATGAAGTTATACAACTTTAATGTAAGAGAAAAAAAAAACACTCAAGTTATGAAATGATACTCCTTTAAATAGAAAGGATTTTGTTATTGAATATTTAGCCTAGGAAATAATGAATGTTAATATAAAATAATTAAAATTGTAAAATATGAAATTGGTTAAAAAAAAAGTTACAATAATAATAGGTTGGTAGTTGTAATGAGTTGTTAGGATAACTAATAAAACTATCAACTTATTTTAATTAATAATTGATTTAACATTATGAGATACACCAACGACTTTGTGCAAAACTTAAAAGTTAAAAATACTTAGCACATTTAGGTGATAAAAAGAAAATTTAGTATATTACTAAATGAAATATGTCTCAATGTGATTGAATAACAACATTTTTGTTTGAGCTTATAGAAAGATGAATTTGATAATCTTTTGAAATGACTTGTTATTTTTAACTTTCCATCTCCATGGCCTTCTTTGTTTTTCCTCTTTAATTATATAAAAGAATGCATAATTAATTTGTAATGATGTTTGAGCGCGTTTATATATATATATATATATATATATATATATATATTTTTTTTTTTTATGTATAACTTTATATAATTTGGTACATAACTCTTAATATAAATGGAAAACTAAGTATTTAAATTCTTTGTATAGATCAATGAAAAACACTTAATATAAATTGAGAGCTATTAAGCTGTTAATATAAAATAGCATAGTATGCAACATATAGTACAATCAATAGCATTTAACTTCTAATATATTAATTATCGTAAAACTTTTAATACAATTTGGAATTATTAAACTCTTAATATAAACTATTTTATAAATTAGCACAATTTAAATTGATCAAGCTCTAAGTATGGATTGTTGTACACCATTTAAGGAAAATCTTTAGTTGGTAATCATTTACTTTTTATGAGTACAGATGAGTATTGTGCATATAAATAACATTAACTTACTTTCTTAATAAAAAAAACATAACTTGTTTACTTATTTTTAGTTTACATGCTTACTTTGAAGAGTGCATTGATAGCAGATGACATTGTTTTTATTACTTTTATTTTTAGAACACATCTTTTAATGGCCCTTAATCTAACATTTTTATCTTAACTTTTAGATAGTGAATCATTTAATATAACAAAGAAACCTTGAAAGAATAATATAAAATAATATTCATGACAAAAACAAACATTTAACTCTTTAAACTATTATAATCTAATATAGATATTATGCTTTATCTAATCTATATGTCATTTTGTGCAAAAATATATGATGCGTAATTGACTGTAACTTAAAGATGATATTTCATTTAATAATAAAACCTTAAAAGATACTTCATTTAATAACTCAAAACATATGTATTTGCATCTTATTAAGTTTTTCTAACATTCTTTTTATGGCTATAAGATTTTCAACCTATTTTCTCATTAAGAATTAAACATTTCAAATATAAAATTGGTAGATTTGAACATTTGTGAATAGTTTAACAGTTAGAGGTTATAATATAATTGACCATGAAAAATAGATAAGATAAACTCTAAATTAAATATTTTGAAATCTGTAAATTATAGATATTTGTATGAATGTTGATGATGTCTTTCTTTTTAACTAGTATTGATTTGAATTCATGTATTATTTACTATTGTCAAACTTAATATTATATATTCTTCCTGGTTTTGTTAATAAAAAGGGTTTTAACACAAATAATATTTAGTACATGATTTTACAAAGCTATCAAGATTTTTATATTTTGAAGATCCGTTGAGAATAGTAGTAATACGTAGCTCAACTATCCTTATATTACAATTAAAATATTCTATACGAATATAAGTTTCATTAATTTTTTAAAATAGTTTTGTAAATTAGTTATCGAGTGATAAAAGAAATCATTAATTAAGAATCTTAAAATATAATTGAAGATTATTAACTAGGAACAATTAAAGTTGGCGAATATTACTTACCGAAAACATGATTATTAAAAAATATTAAGCTTTCAACAACACAATTTTTGGTATAACCAACCACAATATGATAATAAAAAAATATTATCATATTAAGCTCATTATAATTACCTGTGGCTGCAGATCAACTCACCAATACAAATTTGATTAAGAATGTTTTTCCTTTACATTAATGAGAAAAAAACAACCTAATGTGACATAAACTCAGACAACAGAAGATTAATGTATGAGGAAGAGAATGATTTGTTAGTGTTTGTAGTTATGATGAGATTGAAGATGTTGGAAGAAGAGGATGGAGTTTGTACGTATGAGTACCTTAATGAGAATGAGAGAGAGAGAGAGAGAGGAGTGTCAGGAAATGAATCTAGGTGGTAGATACCCTTGTCGGTGACTGAACCAGCAAATTGTCAAAGTAGTTTTGGTCCCATTTCACTCACAAGCATCATCATGTGCATCTTCATAACCATTTTTACCTATTTACTTGTCTATCTTTGAAATATGTATATGTTGTCTCCTCTCACTTTCGACCAAACACAGATACTTTCCCACTTCATCACTCTTCCATTTACCCGCAAATAAAATGCCTACCTAGGCCCGACCCTCTTCTACTTTTTCTCTGCAACTCTCCTCTCTTGCTTTTTCTTTCCTTATATCTTATTTCACCATTTTCCGATCTCCTCATCCACACCATGCTCTGTGCCAACACCTATACCTTATACTCATTCCTACCATCTTTCTCTTAACCAACTTAATACTTCTTAACAACCACATTTTAAACCTAATTTAACTTTATAAAATCAATTAGATATTTTTACTTCATGTGAAACTTTCATCGTACTTTTTTTATGTTGAATTATATATATTTTATAAGTGAAATTAATCTTTAATCATTGGTTCGATAATAAATAAAATGATCTGTCCAACTTTGTTAATGTAGACTTTAACTCTAATTCATGTACCATATTAAAAATGAGATTTTATAAGATTAATTCAATTTCACCAAATCTGTTTGTAAAATAAGATTATATATATTTTTTAAATTAATTGATATGAAATTTTTAACAGGTTGACGGACAAATCAATTTTAAGTCAATTATAAAATTAAAATACACTCTAAAAAAATTGATACAATAAGTATAGAAGGATAGGTTTTTTTCTTTTTAGAAAAATATTTTATTACTGTATTTCAAACAACTAAATCTCATTTAACTAACCCGATTTATTGATATTATAAAAAATTATATTATCATATCCATTAAATTTAAATACGGTCACCTAGTATGATGAGTAAATAGATTTTTTCAAATTTGACTTCTATTACTCAATGAAATTCGTTTGTTAGGTTAAATAAATAAACTTATCTTTTTTTTTATTAGATTTAATTATTTAATTTATCTTAGTTCAAATTTTGAAAGTTTATTGAATAGTTCATATGTATAACATTGAGTTGTATTTATGTAAAAATTATCTTTTTAATATATAATTTTTCCCCGGAAAAAAGTATGCATATTTTAATCAATAAATAGATACTAATATATTTTTATATGAAATATTGATGAAATTTAAAAACTTAATTAAATCACGAATAAGTTAGACAAAAATGTTACAATTTAATATTTTTAATAAATTAAACTCAATTAAATAAATGCATGAAGTTTAATTTAACGATTTTTTAATAAGTAACATTCCAACTCGGAAAACTTAGCTTAAGTGAACTCATATATACAGCCATGTATGTGAGTCTGTGTGCAAGGTTTCGTCGATTACAACATTTTATTTTATTTAATTGTCCAAAGCACTCTTTGTTGTAATTTATAAAAATATAGACTTTTAAAGAAACATAATGCAAATTAAATAAATATATAGTTGAAGCACATACGCTACGCAACACAATGAAATAAGTTATTTTATTTGAGTTCTAGAATAAGAGGGAAGGGCAGAAGACACGTCATCAATGACAGCAAATGTTACATTAATATATCTTTAGAAAGAGATGATTGCAAACAATAAATATTAAATAGATGATATATGTTGCAAGAATCTAACCAATTATTAAGGTTCTTCCTTTTATAGGATAATTTAGCTAAACACAGCACAAGAAAAAGTTTAGTAATGTTTTTAGGGGAGCTAATAACTGTAACCAACCTACTAAAGTTATTGATTAAATAAATAAATTAATAATATATAAAGTTAAATTATATGTCCAGATTTAAAATCTATAATCAAATTTCAAAACTAACGGTAAATCATTGTGCATGAATTAATAATTAATACACCTAATTTAGATATAATTCTTTTGAAAATATTTTTAAAAGATGCATCTCAATACTTAATTTCAGTCGGACACTTATATTAATCAATTGTTTTCGTGTGAAGATAAAATAAGTATAGCCCCTTAGCAGAAACATTGAATAAATAAGCTAATACTGTAAGAATTAACTTCTATTGTATACAAAATATATATGAAATATTAATGATGAGATTACCAATATTTAAACACACTCTCATGCATGCATAATAATTTACCCACGCATTTTATTGAAGAAATTTAAAATTTAAAATATCAATAAATATTTTTATTTATAATGAATAATTAATAAAAATTTATTGACAAGATCGGTTGATAAATAAAAATTTGAATTATCAATACATATTTTTGTAAATAATATATCTGACAATTAATTATGTTGTATTTTATGATATTAATTAATAAATATTTTTGTTGGATAAGAAGGAAAGGAGGAGAAGGAAGAAAATAAGGAGAAAGAGGAAGATTAAAAGCAAGTGGATGAGGTGCAACAATAATGGTAGCATAATGATGATTGTATGATGGCACAATGACAACTTATTGACTGTTGCAACCAAAGTTAAAGAAGAGGAAAAGGAAGAAACGAAGGTAGCGGTAGCATATTAGACAACGATGATAATAACAATGGAAAATGAAGGAGAAGGAGGAGAGGAGGGAAGAAAAAAGGATAGAAAGGAAAAAAAAGTAAAAAAAGAAAAAAGAAGAGAAGAGAGAAGAGGAAGATGACTAAATCGCATATTTTACTAACAATCAAAATTCATCAATAGTTACCAAAAAATATTTATCGATAGATTTGAGGTTGTTAATAATTACATACTTCATTAGTAAAAATTATCGACAAATTTTTTACAATTAATAATATATTGATAATCTTAAATTACATACAATTTTTCGTTATTACCTTTGGATTGGGTGTATAGGTAATAATACAATTTTATCATAATAGTAAACAACACATATTAGAAAAAAAAAAAACTTAAGACTTACAAAAATTATCCAACTTCATATACTTCCAAAGATAAAACTCTTAAATAAAAAAAAAATCAGGTTACTACATAAAATTCTTCCTAAGATAACTCTTATACCTCATTATTATCCAAATTTTATTTAATTTAAATACTAATAATAATGAAAGCTCTTAAAGAATTATCTAAAGTTCATTGATAAGTACTATTCTATTTAATAAGAAATTTTATTTAATTTAAATACTAATAATAATGAAAACTCTTAAAGAATTATCTAAAGTTCATTGATAAGTACTATTTTATTTAATAAGTTATTGATTGTTCACTTTTATTATAAAAAAAAAAGTTATTTAGTTACAAACTAAAGTAAATTTTTGTAATTAAAATTTTGCAAATATCTTACATGAAAATCTTAATCATAAATAATGTCATGACTTGTTTAAAATATAATGTCATACTTTATTCATACACATATCTATGTGTGATGTGTTAATATATAATATTTATAGGTTACTGTACAATAAGTATATGATTGGGTAGTATGTACCAGCTCGATTTGGCTAGGTGTTTAAGACAATGAAGAAAGCCCTTAACACTTCCTTGTCAAATCCTTACAATGACCGACCGATCAATAAAATGACTGATCAGGTACAAAGTTAGCATGGTTAAGGATGCTTGCAGATATTAGTGCTAATAAGCTTGATAATTGTAGTTAAAGGATGATTGGTCCATAATTAGGTTAGTTGTAAGTAAAATCCTATTACAATTTGTATAAATAGAGTTGTCAAGTAAGGTAATTGGTGATATTGATTACTACATTTAATACCTTAGCATTCAAACCCTTGATGAGCATTGAAGTACCTTTTAGAGGTGTCATCCAAACGGTCTTGTACAAACGAAAAACCCAAGAATACCAAATAGATTATAGATAAGGGTGTATTGGTAAGAGAGAGAGAAGCGAAGAACCGAACCACCTTAATGTTGTGTACTCTCGACTGGTCCAGTAGAAATATATTGGTGCCCATGGTAGGCCAAGCGAGCTTTTTTAAACTCACATGGTGACTACAAGAAATATGACAAGCAATGTTGTACTTAAAGAAGCCTCAAACGACTAAATGGAGATGATACATAGCTTACAAAACCATATGGATGAGAAGCATTGCAAATATGATGAAGAATAGAAAACCTAGCATGCAAAAAATGCAGCTATTTGTCGGGGATGTGGCACAAAGGATCTTGTACCCTCCACCCCAACCTTCTTGGGACCAAGCAAGCAACCACCTGATGAACCCAATCGTGCAATTAAGGAGAACAACTCTGGAGTCAATAAATACCATAACATGTCCATTGTGACAATAGATACGATCATATTGCTCTCTTCACCCCGAGAATTATGGAGACCTGTCTACCCAATAACTAAATTATATCTGTGTTCAAGAAGTGTGATGAAACCACTGACCTCGACGAACACATAAGAATTTTCATGAACCAAATGGTGTTGTATACGATAAGCGACGCCATATCGTCTAGAGTTTTCTCTACCTCATTGACAAGGGAGGCATTGACTTGGTTTTCATTATTTTCATTCAACTTTATAGATTGCTTTGCAACAATTCGATCAAAGTTCGGGGCATAGTTTGCAACAAGTCGATTGGACCACTTGACTTCAATCACCTTGGTCAATGTTATATAGGAGAAGGGTGAGTCCCTTCAAGCCTTCATGGACCGGTTTGACAAAGAGACCTTGTAGATTAGGAATCTTATTCCTAATTTGGTCATGCACCACATGATCACGACATTACAACCAAGACCATTTTTCGATAGTCTATGCATGAAGCCCAACTAGAACCTTGGCGAGCTAAGGCAAAGAGCTACCAATTTCATGCGTATGGAAGAAATGAGGGATTTTCGGAAGAAGATGACATTTGAATCATCTATCAGTGACAAAGGCACATATAGAAAATTGTTTGAAAAAGGTGAAGTGCAGTTTAAGGAATCGATCAAGGGACCACACTTTAATCAATGTACCCCTCTGAACAAATCCCTAAGTGAAAATTCTAGAAGAAGCTTTGAGTACAAATCTCCTACCTCCACCTACGAAGAAAGCTACCCCTCTTAACACAAACAATAATAGACATTGTTTATACCATTACAACCTAGACACACCACTGATGAGTGTGTCACTCTAAGGGATAACATTGAAGAATCGATTTAGGTTGGTCACTTTAAAATTTTTATGAGTAAAGCCTACAAAGAAGCTGCTCATCTAGGAGGGAAACCCAAAGATCTAACTCAAAGAGAATTGGTTCATAGGTGGAACCATAGTAGGAGTAAAGATCACTCGTTTAGGGGCGTAATCAATATAATCTCAAGAGGTTTTACAAGAGGAGAATCGTCAGCATTTGCTTGAAAAAGACATATCTAGAATTAAAAACGATGCACCTGGTGGAAAGTGCCATGAAAAGCATGCCTCCTATCACTTTTATAGATGAAGACTTTAAAACTCCCGACCTTAATCAAGATGACCTAATGGTGATAACGATTGAGCTCACGAATTACGACATTGGAAAAGTACTAATTGATTAGGGTAGTTCGATCAACATTTTATATTGGTAAATGTTTTAGAAATGGACATATATGAAGATGAAATTATACCTTATAATGAGAAAATTATTGTATTTTCTACCAAACATGTGGATATGCGAGGGTATCTAGATTTGCAAACGCGATTAGGAACTGAACGAGACAACCGAGAGATCCAGATCTAATACCTCTTGGGCAAACCCTGTTAGTGTCTGTTCCATATTTTCAACTTCTTTATTTACATTCAAAGTGTTGGTGTTGAGCACGAAAAACTTCGCTCTATTGACCCTTGGTTCCTCAAAGACGACTTGAGTAGTGACAACGACGACGAATTGTTAGCATACCCTCAACCGTGTCGACCAAAGGACCTCTCTAAAGAAGAAAACAATTGATTGGAAACATTATTACCTTAAAAGTAAAAATAGATCAGTGCGTTCAAAGCTCAATTAGAAGAAAGTTGAAAATGACAGGTCAGCATCAAGGCTATTTAAAGGAAGTGAAGGACAACAATCGCATCTTCTAAACCTTTATATCGAGATGCATCCAATGGTTGAGGAGATCAGATGCTTCACATATGATGTCAAAACTAATAGCGCGTGAAATAAGGCATCACAACTTCTGAAGCTCTGATGATCAGTTTTTCAAATTTACCTAGTCAAACATCAACAGTGAGTGATAATACCAAATAATTTCTAAGCATTTTTATCCCCATCATAGTGAGTCGCCCACTAATTCGGGTTGGGGGGCCTGTGTATACTAAATACCAAATTAGGGTAACATATATCAATCAGGTCAACTCTAGTTTGAACAACCAAACCGATCAGAAAATACTTTAAGACAATATTAATTATATTTAACCTTAATTGATTATTTTAAAAAGTTGAATTGTGAAAGAAAATCTGACATAATTGATTATTCATTATTTATAATTGATTATTCAGTGCTTAATTATTCAAAAACATTTATAATTAACTTATATAATCGATTATTCACGTCTCATAATAATTATTTATAATAATTATTTATAAAATTGGATAAATTTTAAATTTAGTATAGCTTGAGATAATCAATAATAAACTATTATGCTAAAAAAATAGAAAAATCAGTTTTTAAATGTAAAAAAAAAAAAATACTCAAAATCATCTTAAAGATTAATTTACACTTTACATTTTGACCATACAATTAAAATAAATGATTCGTGAGGAAAGAAACCAACAATAAAAAGATTCAGAAATCATCAAAATCACCATGTTTTGCATACACTATATATAACAAAAAAATAAAATAATAAAATAAAAATTAAAACAGACGTTTAAATTAACAATTGGATACGAATTATAGTACCACTGAAAATAAAATAACTAATAAAAAATAATTAAAAATAAAATTATTAATATATTATTAGAAGTAAATTAAATAGTATAAATTTAATTAAATATTTAATAAAAATATAAACATAAATTAATTAAAACATAAGTTCAAATTAACAATTGGACACGAATTATAATACCACTGAAAATAAATTAAGTAATAAAAAAATAATTAAAAATACAATTATTAATATATTATTAGAAGTATATTAAACAATATAAATTTTATTAAATATTTAATAAAAATGTCAACATAAGATTCATGAAAAAAAAAAGAAATTTGTCCCAATTTTTTTTTTAAAAAAAATGTTACTCAATTTTAATAAAAATATTAAATTGAATAAAAATATAAATATAAAAACTAAATTGAGATTTTGTCACATGGTACTACAACATTATATGGCTATCCCTAGGCACTACTTTGATATGATACCGGAAAAACTAAAAGAATTTTAAAATAATAATAAAAATTACAAATTGACAAGTGACATGTCTTTAACATTATTTGTACCTAACTTATCTTTACTCTTCAGTCTGGACTGACCTAACTCGACCTTCAACTTAAGTTGAATCGATTTGACCTTCGACTTGTGTAGACTCATCTCGACCTTTAACCTATCGACTTGTCTCGACTTTCGACACATATCACTTTGCTCAAACTTTGGCATGGGCTTGACTCAGCACAACCTTCGTCCTAAACCTAACTCGGCTCCACCTTCAGTCCAAAATTTTGGTCTTAGATGTAACTATGAGTTTGGATAAGGATTTCAAAAATTCCAATAAATTGAAATACATAGTATTTGAATAACTTCCAATTGAGTTTTCTTTATTTCTTAAATAGTTTGTTTGGATGGAGTAAGTAAAATATCTTAAATTTTAATTTGTTTTATTGGATAAAGCAATTTAATTTTTATTTTAAGACAAACTCAACTACATCCTTGAGCTCGAGTTGAGGTAGCTCATCCTTTAATCCAGAACAATTAATCTCAACTTTTGGCTTGGGTTGACTCTAGAAGATTCGACCTAACCTTGTTAAGCCTGACTTTTAGTCTAGTTTGACTAGTCTTAACATTTAACTAGGGTCAATTGGTTTCGACCTTTAGTGAGACAGACTGGAGTTAACTTGCAATGTGAGCCAAGTCAACTCAAACTTTGACACAAGAATGATTCAACCTTTGGTTTGGACGGACTCGACTCAACCTTTGGTATAAGCCAACTCGGTTGGACCTTTGGTTCATGCCAACTTGGCCAACTTGGGTGGACCTTCGGCCTAGGCCAACTCAGTTGGACCTTTGACCTAGGCCTACTTGGCTAGGTCTTTGGGCCAGGTCTACTCAGCTCGACGATCGGCCTGGGCAGACTCAAATCAGTCATCGACCTGGATTGACTCAGCTAAGCAATAGCCAGACGGACTTGACTCAACCTTTGTCTTGGAGCGACTCGGCTCAAACTTTAGTTTGGGTCGACTTTGTTAGACCATTACCTCGAGCAACTCAGCTTGACCATTGGGATGAGCCCACTCGGCTGGACCTTCAGCTCGGGCTAGCTCGACTCGACCATCAGTACCAGTCGGCTCGACTCGACCTTCATCACGGGGTGACTCAAGTACACCTTTATTCTTACTCGACTAGACTTAAACTTTGGCCTGGGTCGATTCAATTCGACCTTTGATCCCGATCAACTCAGATTGACCTTCGACCTCTAATTGGTATCAACTTTCAGCCTTGTGATTTGTCTCGAAATTCGATGCAATCGACTTAACTTGACCATTGGCTTGACCTATTGTTAGTTGAAAACCAACAACACGACAAGTGCACTAATCGCACATAGCAAGTGAAAAATATTGTTTCTCCAAAGGGACTTGTGCAATACTAGAAACTCTTGAACTCAATAACTCAATTAGACCACAAAGTTCATAAAAACACAATGAAAATTCTCTTTGTATTTTTATCAAATAATTAGTGTGCAACCAGAAATTTAACATATATTATTTACGAATGTCAAGACTAGATTTCATCCACTTCATTCTTGTGCATTCACAAATATTCCATATTTAAGTCAAAATAAACTCACCAACATACTCAAATCCTATTCCTAGAGCCTTTGAGCTTATGATCACTTATTAAGTTTCAATCCCTGAATCCTCAACAAGTGATATCATTAATTAATATCAAGAGTCTAAGGTAACTAATAAACCAAGTTATAATCTAAAGATATTTCTCAACACCTCAAGAATAACAAATCAAGTATGAGAACAATCCACATCAAGCATTAAGAATGAAAATGAAATAATAACTTGATACATACATACACGTCTAACTGATCGACTTGACATTTGGTCTGGACCGACCCTACTTGACCTTCAGTTTGGGTCTATTCATCTCAAATTTAAACCTAGGCAAAATCGATTTGACTTTTACCCTAGGTCAACTCAATTAACCATTCAACACAAGCCAATTCAATTTAACATTTCGTCCAAGTTTACTCAATTGAGCCTTCAATTTAGGTTATTTCAATTGTGCCTTCAATTTAAGTTCACTTGACTCGACTTTCGTAAATAAAGTGAAAAAAAAGTTAAATTTCAAATTTTTATATTTTTTAGAATATTTAAATTTTTTCTATTTTATTTATTTAAAATACCTTCCAAAATTCTTTAAATTTGAATTTCTTTATAATTATTTTATCAAAAAAAATCATTTTAATATAAAAAAATTAAATTCTTTAAATGAGTTACTCTTTCAAATTACTTTCTCCAAACATAAAAGGAAATTGGAACTTATTATGTCTTAATGTGTCAAATAAGAATTGAAATAGAGAAGAAAATGACATAGAGCTCGTGCGCGGAGAAAGAGGGATTTGAATGCCAACTTGCAAAGTCTGGTAGGATATTTATGATGAAACTATTAAGAATTTATAGTTAAAAAAAGCTAAATTATATGAATAATTGGGAAAGAAAATTCAAATGTGCCCACTAGACTTCAAAGGAAATTAGGTGGAAAGTAGTAATGTAACAGATTAGGATTTTTGTATTTTATATAAATTCATTTTATAATAAAAATTTGGTACAAAAAGTGTTTATTTAACTTCATTTTATAATTGTTTAAGTTTTCTCCACCATTTGACAATAAAAATGTGTCAAATAATCGATATAAAATTCTTCAAATTATTATAAATTACGTAATAACAATTTTTATTGTTAAAAAAAACAACTTTTTAAATATTATTTTCATTTTTATTTTATTATATTATTTTTAATGACTTATTGAGTAATTTACCATTACTCAGACATTCCAAATAAAGTACTAAAATTATAAAGTAGACACAACTTTCTTCTTACTCTCAATTAAAACAAAGATAAGTTAAATAATTATATGTTTATTTAAAGAGAATAAAAACTTATTTAAATCAACAATGTCTCAACAAAGATTAAACATATTAATCTTATTATTTATTAAAAATGTTAAATAAAATTAATTGTGATAATTTAATAAAAAATTCACATAAAATAAATATTTTTTAAATATTAGGTTTCCTTCTTAACATTATTTTAGATCTTCCAAACACTTAAGTCATATATGAGAGAATGAATTCGAAACATAGAAGATGAAGGGAAATTGTAGGTTCAGTATTTATTTAGTAATAAAACAAATTCAATTGCTAATTACTAACTTCTTCTGGATTGTTACACAACAATCATGTACCTTTTCTAAACAAAAATGTGTTTTAGCGAAGATTATAAATTAAATTGATAAATTATACACAATGGTATGTGAATAAGGGACCACTAGGAATTCATTATTAAATAACTCAATATCATCTTCTAAAGATATAAAATACTGATTGATTACCGATAATCAAAATTTAATTAGTCCTTACACGATTTGGATGCCCTTCTTCTTGTATGGAAAATTTAAATATCTTTACTAAATTTTGAGTTAGTTGTACGATGTGTTTTGTTAATTCTTGATATCATTTCTTAATAAGTTCGATTTTATGTGATAATTTAGAATTGAAAGATTATATTTTGGTTTATTTGTATATCAAATTAACACATAAGAATGTATTTATTGAGTCAAATAATTTTTAAAATTATCTATTTATAATTACTTTTGTCCTAATATATTTTATAATCTTATATCACTTAAAAATTAACATAAAAAACAATTTAAATACGTCTTTCTTTTTTCATCATTTAATACAATTTTAAGATAAAATTATGAAAATGAAAATGAAACTAATCTTCTTTAAGTGGGTTCGACGGAATAAATTATTGTTGCCAGTGAGGGAGAAAGGAGAATGTTTATGCTTATGCGAGTACTTATGCACGAAACTAATTGGTCAAAATTAAATAAAATCATACCTATTCAACGTGTATTTGTATAAAATGAAAGAAAAATTATATGTGTTGGTCGTCGAAACCTTCGTCTAAGAAGGGTTTGAACATAGAACAAGGTTTCGTGTAAAGATAAAGGAAATAAATTTTCAACCTCTCGCCCAAATTTTTAATGGATTCACTAACATATAATGTCTGATATTCTAATGTGTTATATACCTTTTTGACATCTGAAAATAGGACATTCAACATCATACATGAATACATTTTCACCTTTGTTCTAAAGATTTTCGTGAAAATTATCCAATATGATGTCGAAATTCTTAATTTTCGACGTTTAATGACCTTATGACGTCGAAATTTTACTTTTCAAATGTTAAAATTGAACATTTATTTACAAAAATGTCACTAATCATCTTTTTACATTGTCATTTTCGTATTGCAACGTTGAACGCAAGACATCAAAACTTTTTTTATACTAATGTATCTACAATTCAAATACTCTAACAACATCGTGAATATAGAATAATGTCAAATCCAAGGATGAATGGTGCAATTTGAGTCATCACTTTTGTTGAATTCTTTTACCAATTTTTGTTTCATCTTTAACAATTTATTTTCTTACAATTTATATTTTCAACTTTTACATTTCGAGTTTGTGAAGAAATTTCATTCCAATCCATCTTCATCTTTTTCACTATACTTAATTTCCTTTTACATAATTTTATTTATATCTAAAAACAATAAGAAATACACAAATTTCTGATTAATATTCACATAAAAAGATAATTTAATGAATTGAGCAAAGTTGATCATATTATAAATTAATTTTGCGTAAATTTTACTAATTCTAGAGTCCTAAATTAAAACACTCTAATTTAAAGTGATAAAACATTTTGGTTTACTAAAAATATATTGAACAAGTATAAAAAAATTTCGTGAAACAATATAAAATGATAAACTCAAACACTTCCTAATTAAGATATTGAAGTATTAACAAGTTACCAAATATTTGTATATCCGATCTAACAATCAAGCACAAAACTTATATAACTCCATTTGACTATTTCAAACTCCACTTAAGCAAATTCATTAAAACTTCCCAATTTCATTTACATAGGTATGCTTAACCTCCATGCATATATATATATCATCAATTTAACTCACATCTGAATAAAACTTTATGCAGGCATACATTACTATAAAGAATAAATTGAAATATAAGAGAGAAAAAAAACTTCCTAAAAACAAACATTTAGCTAGATCAAACTTTATTCTCTCTTAAGTTGTGACTCTTGATAAAAAAAAAACGAAAAGAAAATTTCAAAATTTAAAAAAAACGATAGAGAAAATATAAATATAAAAAAAATCAGAAAATAAATTATAAAAATAATTAAAGTTCCAATATCTCAAATCTTACATATCATTTAATTAGTAGTTATATCTTTTTAAAACAATTCCTATTAAACATAGAAAAAATCGCATTATACATTGGAAAGAGTATATGATTATAAGGCCAAAGACTTTTAATTAATTATTATTATATTATAACATAAATGCATTCGAGTTTGCAATTTTTTAAATTTGTTTGGCAGAAATGTTGATTTCTGTAAACACACGATTAAGCATGTGGGGGTAGTCCTTGAATGTTAAACAAAGATGTCAATACGAACTCCAAAATATTCTCATGCAAAGTGTGGTGAATATCACTTCATGTTTGCTACGATGAATTATGAAACATATATAGAAATAAGTTTTAAGAAAAATAATCTATGACATATTTCTCTAAAAACTAGGTAAAACTAGTTTTAATTAAGCATGGTTGAAATATAGTATTACATGGATTTTAAATTAAAAAAAAAATTATATATAGAATTAAAAGAGTTTGTATTGGGTGAGGAAAATTAATTAGAAGTACATAAAATAAAACATCCCCAATGAAAAGTGGCACTTTTTCCAAGCATTCAATTATTGGATATGTTCCTTTCGATGGCCATTGCAAGCGTTCCACTCATTTGTCGCCCATTGTTTTAGTCTAGAAAGTCTGAAAAATTCATGCTACATCACGGGTCCAGTCTAAAAGTTATTCATTCCATGTTTTCATTTTTCAATAAAACTTTACAATTTCATCTCTAACTTAATTTTATAAAAATTTTAATTTGTTATTTTCTTTTTATATTTCGTCTATTCATCCAAAGTTTATGATCGATTTGTTTGTGTTTCTGAAATGTTAGTTATTTATTTATGTAGCACAATATGAACGTACATGTATGTGAATAAGAATAATGAAGGAATATTCAAATAGAATAATAAGATTTCAACAAAATCACATGTTTATCTCTTAGAATAGGATCAAATATGATGGAAGGACACAATTTTTACCTTTTAACAAAATGTTCTTCATTAGAAATGACATGTTTACTAAAGAGAAAAGAAAATAAGTGAAAGAAGTAAGAAATATAGTAAAAATAGAGGTGATTTAATCTAATAAAAATAGGTGAAAAATAAAATAAAAATAGAGATTATTTGATGGATGAATATTAGAATCTCGATGTTTTTAATTTTAGCATTAAAATTTTATTCTTTATACTGTTATTATTTTATTATTTTGTTTCTTTTATTTACATTATTTATATTTATATTACTACGATTAGTATAATGAGAAGAGAAGTGTATAATGAATTATGAATTCTCCCATAATGGATTATACAGTTTTTTTTTGGTAAAACTATTATATAAACTAAGAAAATGAAGAATCAAGTTAATTACCAAGTTTTATGTGGGACTAATTAATCTTATAGTAACAAATAAAATGTCTCTGAAAAATTTACATATATATATTATTGATATTTTAATTTGCTTCTCTTTTGTTGTGATATTTATATTCTTAGAAAGAGATGAAGTAATTTATGAGAGGAATTAATGATTTCTCTTTTTTCTCTTCTCATATTTATATTCTTTTGAAGTTATCTCTGAGAGTGAGTAGTCAATTCTAAATTATTAGAATAGACATCATGGACGTGCAGTTCTTTTTGTTTCAGGTTTAATTTTATTTTCTGAACCTTTGCTCTTTATTTTTTTTTTTATTATTTGATTTTGAAATGAATATTTTTTGTGGCTAAATTAGAGAATAATCTTTTATGTTGAAAAAGAAGACGAAGGAGGAGACATTTACCCACGTGTTTCTACGTCGTCCGTTTATTTGTGTCGCAAGAAGCAAGATCATGTGGGTGACCTCATTGGTCTTCATATATAAATTTTAGGTATATATTCCCTCTTCATAATCGTAAGTCAATAATGCCACATTTCAAATGCCCATTATTAAAGATAAACAACGGTTCTTATTATCCCTTAGAAATAATCATTTCACATTATCTCCGATATATACCCAAATAATAAAAACATTATGATATATGAATATTAATACTGAAAATAAAAAATAAAAAATAAAAAAACTCATTTTTCACATTACATTACATAGGATAGAAACAAAGAAGGGATGTTAAATGTTGTTGTTGGTAGTGAGAAGAAGAAGAGTAATGCAGAGGTGCAGGTGACATGAGAGAATAATAAAAGCTAGGTAGCCCCACCGAAAACCAGAAGGAAAACCATAGTTCTGAGTCGTCGTCATAAAACCCCGTTCTTTCCAAACTCCAACTAAACATGAATCAACTATGCAACAGACAAACAACATTAATTGAGACGTCGATGCTGTTTTATGTAGCGACAAAAGAGGATGAAACTGAGAAACTTAGTGGGATACTCTTTATCTTATCAACCTCGTGATTTTACTCCTTTCGCACTTCACTCTGCTCACACCTCCCTCACCCATATTCTTCTGTACCGCAACACAGATCAAAATATATAACTATCTCTTCGGTGGGTGCAACCCAAATCAAGAAAGAGAGGAAATCGGATCTTAATTTTATTACTATTTTTAAAAAAAATAAAATTATCTTTTTGACTTTTTAGAAATCGAAATGGTTAAAGTGGCCACCGGACATAATAAAGAAAAAACAAAAGAAAGTGATAAATAAAGTGCCCTATACGAAATTACGTGGTTCTACAAAAGGCCAGAAAGCGAAAGTTCCCCTTGAATGAAAAAGTGTGAATATTTGTTCATGGAGAGGAGGGGGAAAAATTATTGCGAGAAAAGAAACAGACAAAAAAGTAATGCAAAGAAATGTTTTCAGTACATTATCATGAGTAGATGAATCATGAATTTAGTGGATATGGGTCCAAACTTCCAAATTAAAATTCAGAAATCTGGTTTTGTTTGGAAGTGCCTAGTGGGTCTATGCTATATAATAACAAATAACACCATTAAACAATGGGTGGGTTATCATAATACAAATGAATTTTGCAAATTAATTTATAGAATGTAAGGATCGGTTGGCTGCGAGTCCTTTTCACGCTTAGGTGGGGGTTACCAAAATAAAATATCACCAGCAATCACAAGGATCGGTTTTCTTTTCTTTTCTTTTCTTTTCATTCATGCTTCCACCCATCTTCACTTCATTTTCTCCTATATACTTTTATGCAAGACAAATTACTCTTTCTATGGTCAACTAATTACACATTTTTCTCAAGTACCATTTTATTTCATATATTCTACATAGGATATAAACATATTATTGTGGAAAATCTAGAATAAATGGAATATTATTTTTTGCAAGTGTTGTTGTCTCATATATTAAAGAAATGTAAATGATAAGTAATTAGGGAGAGAGAGGTGTGAAGGCACAAACAAAGCAAAGAATAGCTAGGTACCTCGGCAAAGAAAGGAGAAACTTAAGAACAAAATCTAAGAGCAGAAAATCTGAGATGAAGCTGCAAAGGAGGAGCACCTGAACAGAAGTGCAAGAAAAGCTGTAAAATGATAAGTGCACGTGTGCATCATGGTAGATAGATTGAGCCCAACAGATCTCATACAACCCCGGGGACCAGATGAACAGTGTTGCTGGGAACTAGTCTCTATATATAAAAGAAGGATTAGACCTTATTTGACTCCATCTGTGTTCTTGTTGCCCTTCTTACGAACACCAGATCCAAAACAAGTCAAGGATCAAAAGATAAAAAAGAATCATCAAAACTTTTTCATTTTTTTTTAATTCATTTATCTACCAAACTAAAATCATCCTAATATATAATGGAAGGCTAAATTCGATTTCTTGATTTCCTTCCATAAACTGCACCCTTCTGCAGAATCATATATACATATGTATATGTATGATTCTTCTTTTTCATTTCAATTTATCTTTCATCACCAAACTGTTTTCCAACTGCACCTTGGAGCTTCGCCGGGTGAAGACAAAAGCGAAGTGTCACAACGAAATTCAAATCAAACGCCACTGGCATCATAGAAATATACGCCACCCAGTGAGAATATATAAACAAATAGATACAATGAAAAGAAAAACCCATAAAGAGGGATACGATTCTCTCCAACAGTAAACTTCATCCTAAGAAAACGAGGAATGGATTCAACACGAAAGTGAAAGGCCTCGGACTCTGGTGTCAAGCAAAACAACGTGTTCATTTCAATCTATATCCCTCCACCGGTCCGCTACCTCATTTCATGAAACACAAGAATGATGATCAAACATTTCACGTCGTACGACAGAAACCTAGTATCGAAACACCACACTAAATACAACCACAGAATCAGACATATAGTTAACACTATATATTAATCTATATATGTATTCGTCGATAGAGGTTAAACTTTTATATTAACTATAGATAAATCAGCATAAATAAATATATTTATGTATAAAAGGCGGAAGCAGAATTAATAAATCTCCTTAAGAATAAAGATAGATAGATAGATAGATAGATAATAGCAGTATAAATTGGAAAAAAAAAATGATGAGAATTATACTATACTATACGGAAGTAGTAGCAGTAGTAACATTAGGAGTAGTGGCAGTAGGAACATCAGAAGGTAGACTAACGCCTGCTCCGTTAGTAGGGTTATTAGAAGTAGTAGTGGTTACAGTAGAAACGGTGGCGGTGGTGACAGTGGAAGAGATAGTGGTTGTAGTTCTCTTGCGCTTCTTCTTCTCGTAGGGAATTCCACGGGCTTTGGCCTGGGCTTCCCTTACCTCTCTGAGGTAAATTCGGACAGCTCGAGTGGCGAAGGGATTGGACTCGGGACGGCCTCCGTTTTCTTCAAAGGCCGCCCTGAGTCGTCCAATTAGGGCGTCGAGGCTGCCCCAGGCCTGCTTGAGAGGGCAGGCGCAAGGGGCCGGAGGGTTGGGGTGTCCGAAATAAGGACACCCCGAAATATGCACCTTAGTCTTCCCGAACTGGTCGAGGTACTTGAGAAACTCGATCACGTGCGCGCCACTGCACCGCGCCAACGTCAATGGCGGCTTGTGGTTCCGCAGGTACTGCAAGAACGTATTCCAGTCTCGCCGCTTCTGCGACTCGTAGCGGCTTGGCGCCGGCTGTGCCGCCGACCCCTCGGCCTGCACCAGCGCTGCTGATCCCTCCGGCGGAGCGTCGGGCGTTGGCGCTGCAGCTGCTGCAGCGTCCATGATGATTTCACAGGAAGGAAGCAGAAGCAGGGTGATGATGGATCGGAGAGAGGAGAATCTTTTTAAGTTTGTGTTGGGAAAGAGAAGAGAAGAGGAGAAAAGGGAAGAGAAGAGTGAAGAGAAGAGGGTTAAATAAATAAATAAATAAATAAATAAATAAAATTGTTTATGTGTTAGTGTTATTTGAGAGGAGAGAGAGAGAGAGAGAGAAGATTGGATGATGGGACGTAAAAAAGGCTTGTTGAATGAATTGAATGAATGAGAGGGAGAAGGTGTTTAGTTGAGTGATGGTGGTGTTTTGCACAGTGTTCACAATTTCACATGGTGGCCCCTCTTGACATGACCACTTTACTATTCACCACGTTGGCCCCCTCTCTTCTTCTTCTTCTTCTTCTTCTTTCAATTTCATCTCTAATCTATTCCGATAAATTAAATCTACTTCTTCTTCTTCTTCTTCTTCTTCTTCTTTTCTTTAGGTCCGTGACTTCTCCCTGCTTTCTAAATTTTTATTTCCTCCCTAGCCTCCTACTGTACTACCAACGCCTCAGTACTACAATACTATATATATATATATATATATATATATATATATATATATATTTTTTTTTTTTTTAATTTCTAAATTTGTTTTCTTCTGCTTTTTAAATTTATGTCGAATATTCACTTCTTGTCTACCCTTCAATAATGCCCTTTGTTTCGCTTCATTTCTTTTTTCTTTTTTTCCATTTAAATAATTAAGACCAGCAAACAAAAGTTTACTAACCCAAAAACAAGACAGACAGACATATAGAGAGAGAGAGAGGAGATTCTTTTCTGATTGTGGAAGCCAATGGAATAAATGGTGCTTATATATCTTTCTCCCATTGTTTTACCAACTTAACATTCGATATAAGAGTTCCCATTGCTGTGTAAATGGACTAAACTTGCATGATTTATTCAGAATATAGGAACAGTAACTACAGTTTCTGTTCGATATAAACATAATTCTTCAATCAAATCAATTTAGATTCGATACATTACAAAATAGTATAAAATCTCGTTTTCAATATTTAATCTAATTATATTATAAAATTCAAAAAATATTAATTAAATAGAAACGGTTCGGGCCAGTTAACAAGTTTCCTTTGTAATAATATATATATAGTTTGTTCTGAAATAAATGATAACTTTGTGTTATATTTGTTTATTTTAATTTTAAATTTGTGACGTTCGTGAATCAGTAGGATATATATATATATATATATATATATATAGGTTATTAGTCCATTTATTTCGATTTATAGTGTATGACACGTCAATTTGAGTATTTTGTGTATGTGATTGGAATTAAGAAGGAGAATGGAGGGTAAAGTATTTTTCCATTAGTAACTATGACAATATAGAGAAATTGTAAATAAAATTAACCAAACTCACTTAATAGAGTATGAATTGTGTTGTGTATATGTGAGAGAACAATTTTTTGAATTTATGAAAAAAATAAATTCATAATATATAGTTGATTTTATTTTATTCTATTCTTTTAAGGTATTATACACAAGCTAATAAATGTTTCCAAAAATAAAATACATGCATATTTACTGCTAAAAAATAAATAGTATAATATTATACAACTAAATAAACGATATATAACTTATATTTTGATATCGTTTACTTTAATTACAACCTATATAACGACTCTTTATTAAAAAATATTTTATAAATTTAAATTGTTATTCTTTTCTTTTAATATTGTAGTTTGAAATAAGATATTATTACTGAAGCAATAGAATTTTTTTTCATGTCATAAAAATTTCGAAATAAAAATATATTAGAAATCTATAATGTGTTTCACTATTTTATTTAAAGCAACCTTTTAATAATATCTTGAAAGTAATATGTGCAAAAAAATAATTTCTATAAAGTACGTTGTAATTAGAGAATTTTTTTTTAATTAAATAAAATATTCATAAAATCTTTTTAATTAGAGAAAATATTATAAAATTTTTTAGTTTTTCAGTATATTGTTTTTTTGGAAGATTAAATTATTATAAATAGGTGTAAGGAGAATGTAATAGACATGGATTATAATAATAAAAATCATTTTCTTTTTAAGTTGGTATCATAACTTCTTCGGAGCTTTGTTTTTGTTACAATAGTTGGAGTCGTTGCTGTCCGATTATCGTCGTCGCTGTCTGACCACTACATTAGTTGGGGTTGTTGATGAGGTAGAAATGTGCGCCCAACTTCTATGAACAAAACACCGGAAGTCACTTCAGGAAAGGCACCACCATCGTCGTCTGACACATGTAGCCCACTTGCCTAGTTTTAGCGAGACCCACTTCCTACCGTCATCATACAAATGGTCACCGGAGCCTCCTAAGTTTGTTCCACGAGTTGTTGACGTCCCATTTGGTCTATATTTGAGTTCTGCTCCTTTTTTTCGGTGTAGCCCACTCATCGTCATCAACTCAGATAGGGTCATTGAACACACTTGATTGCATTCCAAGGGATGTCTCAAGTAAAGATCATTCCTTTGGGTCCTAATGATCTCCCAAATCTGGTGGGTGCCTATCGGTTGGATGGTCAAAATTTCTTACAATGGAGCCAATACATTCAAAGGATTCTCAAGGGACGTTCAAGATTAGATCACATACATGGAGGAGGGCCAGAACCAGACCACACTAATTTTCCAATTTGGGACAATGAAGATTCACTAATTATGGTTTGGATGTGGTTTTCCGTGATTCTTGAGATAAGTCAAATTTATATGTTTCATTCGTCTGCCAAAGAAATATGGGATGATTTACAAAGTATTTTTTCATTAAAAAAGAATTTTGCTACATGTTATAACATTGAAAGCAGGATATTTAATACAAAACAAGGCTCTCTTTCCGTATCAGATTATCACAGAATCCTGAATAGACTTTGGATTGAATTAGATCAATATCAAACAATAAAGATGTGTAAAACAGATGCTGTCGCACATGCTCAAGTTGTAGAAAGAGGAAGAATCTTTAAATTTCTCCACGGTCTGAATCATGAGTACAACCCAATCCGGGTACAAATCTTAGGAAGAGAAAAATTACCAATCCTATCAGAAGTATTTTTTATGGTAAGAGAGGAAGAAATTCGGAAAGTTGTTATACTTGACGAGGGGATCTCCAACATAAGCTCTACTATAACAACTAGAAAGGAAGTCCACAAGGAAACAAATGTCAGAGAAAAGTTCATTAAAAAAAGGTAATCATGGAGACTATTGATCATACGATAGAAGATCTGGACATACTGAAAAATAAACTAAAATATTTTACATATATTTTTTTTCTAATGAAGAGGATTCTAATGTATTTTTCTCTAATTATTTTTTTTTCTTTAATTACAACATTTCTCTCAAGTTGATAAATTAATAAATACCAATCATTTCTAATTTACCTACAAAATCTCGAAATCTATCCAGAAAGAATCCTTTTATAAAAAGCAAGATAGAATATCTCATTTTAATACATAATCTTCTAGTTTATTTTTCAATATATTATTTTCTTGTTTTAATTTTTTTAGAAGATTAAATTTTTACATAGATATAAAGAACATGTAATACATAAATGATAACAATAAAAATCATTCTCTCTTCAAATGATTATTACGTCAATTATAATACCTTATATTAGTATTTTATATCATCTTAGTGATATTCAAACAAAACCCGTTACATTAATACTAATATTTTATTTCGGTAACTAAAACATCGAAATAAAAACAAAAAATTCAACTTTATAATATAATTATTTTTTAAATTTTTAGCTAATTAATTAATGTTTCCAATTAAATAAATTAAAAAATACTATTATATTATAATTAATAATTAAAATTTAATATATAAGTATTAATAATTTAATTTACGATACTATTTTATATTTACATTAGTCCAGTAACATAATATAAAAAAATTTTAATTGCTTACTTAATTTCTAAATTTAACAATTAATATTTAGTTGGTATTACTTTTAAAAACGCCTCAATATAATTACACCAATCAATTATTATTTTATGAGAAATATGTTTTATGGTAAGAGAGGAAGAAACTTGGAAAGTTGTCATACTTGATGAAGGAATCTCCAAGGCTCTCTCGTAATATAAAGGTAGTTTACAAGATAACAAATGCTAGAGGAAAGTCATTTGAAAAATGTAATCATACAGATTATTATTTTGTTTATATTATAAAAGATCTAGACATACTGAAAAATAAACTAGAAGATTTTGCGTATATTTTTTCTATTAAGAAAGATTTTACATATATTTTCTCTAATTAAGAAAATTATTTTTTAATTACAATATTTTTTCTCGTTGATAGATAAATATCAATTATTCACAATTTATCTACACGATTATTTATCAAAAAAGAACCTTTTTGTAAAAAACAAGATTCCTACTACAGAATCTTCTAGTTTATTTTTCTAATATATTATTTTCTTGTTTTCTTTAGAAGATTAAATTTTTACAAAGATATAAAAAGAATGTGATAGACATAAATGATAATAGTAAAAATCATTCTCTCTTCAAATAATTAATCGTCAATTATAATACCTTATATTAGTATTTTATATCATCTTAGTGATATTCAAACAAAACCCGTTACATCAATACTAATATTTTGTTTCAGTAACTAAAACATCGAAATAAAACCAAAAAATTCAACTTTATAATATAATTATTTTTTAATTTTTAGTTAATTAATTAATGTTTCTAATCAAATAAATTAAAAAAATACTATTATATTATAATTAATAATTAAAATTTAATTTATAACTGTTAATAATTTAATTTACGATACTATTTTATATTTACATTATTCCAGTAACACAACATAAAAAAGATAATACTTTAAATTTTCTTTTATTTTAATTTTAATTTTTAAAAATAATGGGTGCGGCTATTCATCATGTCTCCTTCGGCCTATAAATTTAGTGGACTAAGTAATATTAGCCAAAGCAAACTGACTAATCGAAAACTCAAGTCACTTTTCATTCCTAGAAAATATACAAAGTATTTATTTGATTTTACTATACTATATTATTTTTCACTAGTATCAAGCATACGTACTTTTTTTATTTTACACATATTTACATGTATTGATAATATATTTTGTAAAGGGACTTTTGTCGTGAAAGAGTGTGAATTTTCTAATTTGGTAATCGTGTTTAATATTTGAGATGGTTTTGAATTTAAATGGAATATAATAGTTATGTTTTAAATTACGGGTGACAATAGAAATTTAGGTGGTACATATAGTAAATAATTGAGCTTAGCTTCTTAGTGTACTTAAATAAAAGGTTATTTTAGTAAGTTGGAGATGACCTTAGAAGAAATAATATTTTACTAAGACGAACCGTTAGTCCCTTAATAAGCCCTTAATTGGGATGAACATTCATTTCTCATAGACCTTCACTGGGGGTTTATGTTTCTATCACGTCTACATCACTTAAGAGTCAAGACTTAAGGCAGTTTAAATACTCTTTTCTCATTCTATCCTCTAAGGGGCTTTTTAAGGACAAAACCATGATGAACCACAAATAATTGATCCTAATGATATCACTCAATGGATTTGGGATTGGATGAGTTATGAATTTGATCCAAAAGTGTCTTAAGTTCACTTAATCATATAAGTTTAAATTGAATAACTTATTGTATTGAGCAAGTTATAAAATTTTAGGGGGTTTCCAATTATGCATATATTGTTCAAGTTCAATATATTTCATCCAAGTAATATATTTATCCATGAGCAAGGTTTCTAGTTTTATAGCTCTTAGCCTAAGAAATCGATCATCACTCAAGTGACGAGTATCACAATTAGATGACTTGTTATATCTAAAGTACTATCTTAGGATTTTGTAGGAAAATGACTTATTCCTTTTATTTCAATTTTAGAATGTTTTCTATAGAATAAAGTTTTCTAGGCACTTGGATTTCGCCTAGCGAAATTTTACAAAAGAAGAAATTGAAGTTTCTCTGCGTAATTTGTTTGACCATTTTAAATTCAATCAATTATATTCCATTCGCTTATCCATTTGAATTTTGTTTAGGTAAATGTAACTCAAATTTAAAATCAAGTTTTTCTCATTGAAACTGTTACTGATGGCTGAAATCTGTCGAAAATGTCTAAAATCTGTCGATAATGGCATTTTTTCGACGAATTATCGACGGTCATAACTCCGTCGGTAATAACGTTGTCGGAATATTTACCGACGAACTATTATGACCGTCGGTAATTACCGAAGAAAAAATTTGTCGATAATTGCCACATAATCCGTCGGTAATTACCGAAGGAAAAATCTGTCGGTAAGTTCGTTAGTAAATATCTCGATCTAGTTCATCTTCTTCCTCTTTCCCCTTCTTCTTTTTCCTCAGATTTCAAATTTTTTTTATCAAACTTTCTTCATTCCTAAACCAAAACAACTATCCAATTCATTCCTAAACTAAAATCAAAGACTAAACTTAAGTTCTCCAATTGTTTTAGAAACCCTAAATTTGGAAAAATCCCTAATTAGTTTTTGACATATTTTCTTCATTTTCAACAGCACAACATGCAGCCACCCATGGCAGCACAACATGCGGCCACCCATGGCAGCGGTGGTGCGGCAACGGTGGCGTTCTCCAATGGCGGCGGTGACACTCTCCAATAGCAACGGTGGTGCTCTCCAATGGCAGGGTGGTGCTCTTCAACGGCAGTAGTGGCAATGTAGGAAGATGGTTGCACGAGAGAGAAAAATGGTTGTAGAGAAGGTGATAAATGCTTTTGAGATGAGAGTAAAGAAAAAATGAAGAAACTCATTTGTGAGAGAGTAAAATATAGTCTTCTTCGCACAGAGAGAGGGGAAAAATGGCGGGAATTTTGCCGCTCTCTTTATCGATGGATTTACCGACGGAATATATCTCTCGATAATTATCGAAGAATTTCCCAACGGATGTTGTCCTTTGGTAACTGTAAGATGAATTACCAACGGATTTATCGAAAGATTTTGGCTGACATAATTACCGAAGGATTTACCGACGGATTTTGTTCGTCGGTAATTGTAAGATACATTACCGATAGATTTACTAAAGGACTTTGGCCGTCGGTAATGACCGAAGGATAATGTCCGTCGGTAATTACATTTTTTACATCCGTTGACAAAATCTGTCGGTAATGCATAATTTACCGACGGAATGTCTAGTTGTTTAGAAAATTGGTTTACAAAAAGTTTTAGATTTTCTCTTTGGAGTGTTTTCACCTTGTATCTTAGAATCCACTCGACAAAAGTTAAGATGGTGAAATTTAAATTTTAGTGATCAACCCAATGAAATAATAATTCACTCAAGAGACTAAGCTCCATGTGACAGGTATAAACTATCACAAACAAATTATCTTTCACACAATAATAAGATCAAACAAAAAGTTGAGTATACTTCTTGTGCCAAAAGCATAAAAAGGACCCTAAACTTTGTCATTATTCCTTGCTTATATGTCATTCTTTTCCTTCTTTGTCCTCATCTTCTCTTTTCCTTATCACATCACTATTTTTGACATTTCATTCTCCTATGCCATTTTTCTTACTCTCTTAAAGTGTGAAATGAAACTATATAGGAGAAGAGGGACGTGAAATCTTAACACTTTAAGTTATTATCTAAAATATATGTATTTTTTGAATTATTTAATGTGAGTAGTTTAAATCACTATGTTATCTATATTCAAATATAATTTAAAGAATATTCTATTTATTTAACATGTTTTATGCTTTCATGAGTTGTATAAGAAATGAAAAGATAAATTATGCAAGTTAAGGCTCATATTACTTTATAAAGTATTTAGGTCACTTTATTAAATAACTTTTAGAGGATGTGAAGGCTCCTAAATTTAAATTCACCAAGAGGTATTCATGGCATAGAACAAATATCTCTCAAAATGTTTGAGTTTAATATTAGATTAACAAGATGATGAAATAACATTAAAGATATTTAAATGGCAAACATGCCTTACTATTTTATTAGTTGAATTTTATCATTATATTTAAATTTAATTATGATTTACATCTTACCCTTTTATGTACTTAATTTTGAAATATATTATGATAATACACTTTACTTTTCTTTTGTAACTACTTAATATATATTCTAGAAAATAGTTTTTCTTATTGGAATCCTGAACGAGATCCTTTAGACAAATGACAAGATCTAAGTGAATTGAAGAATTTTAATATATATTCTTAAAAGTTAGAACACATGAGAAGATTCACATGTACAAAATTATCTGACTCTTAAGTTAGTAAAAGAATTATGAATAAAAAATAATAAGCATGAGTAAATATTCTCTAAAAAATGTATTTATAGAATTTTCGAGTCTTAAAATTTATATAATAAAAATGATAACATAATATTTGAATCTTATGAATAAAAGATAATAAATATGAGTGAGTATTTAAAAAAAAATATATATTTATAGGATTTTCGAGTTTAAAATCCATGTAATAAAAATAGTAACATAATATCACAAATAATATCAATCAAATAATGATTTACTCCAGATAAATAATAATAATAATACTATTATTATTATTATAAAACTATATATAGTATTGATTATATTATGGCATAATCAATATCACAAGATTTATTATAATGTTTTGGAATATTGTATAATAATATAGCTTAATATATCTTATTGGATATCATTCTTTATACATTTATTGGGCCAAATAAATATAATTTCATAAAATAATTGGTATCATTTTAAAGAATAAATTAGAACTTAGTTTGATGCCACTGTTGAAGTTGCTTAGTTTTATCTTTTATTTTAAATTTTTATACAATTTCTTTTTGAATTTCATAAACATAATAATTAGTTGTACTAAGTCCTTTTACGTTAGTATATCTCATTGACCTCAAATATATTTATGCATAAACATTATCAATGTTAATTATATAAATGTTTTCTTATCCTAAATTTTCTCGCTCATACACTATAAAAAATTATATTAATAATGATAATTTGTATCATATATAATCACTATAGTATGTGTGTGTGAGAACTTTTCATACCACTATAAATCTTGCTATCACAAAAGAAAAATGCTGGTATAACTCAAACGACAACAACTGGTGTTATTTAATATATAATATAAAGTTGTTTTAAATTGTCTTAATATAATCCATTGAAAAATACCTTAAATGTAAATGATACTCCATTTAGACTCAATTATTTTCATTATAATGTTTCTAATAATTATTACTCTAATCCATTATAATATAACAAAAATATATTAAAAAAGTTACTTTGTTATTCATGCTTATTTTGTTAATAAGTGTCTAAAAATATTGATTTTTTAGTCATTTGAAGATATTAATTTATATATATATATATATATATATATATATTAATAATATCATTTGTTTATACACTATCATATAAAAAAAATCTCTAACAAGTTATTTTTCTATTTTATCCATTTGATTTATTTTAAAACTAATTTACCATAAAGAAAACAATATATTTTAAATTTATTATTGAATTTCTAATAAATTATTTTTTAGTTCTTAAATAGATTTTTTTTTTAAATTTGAAATTTTTATATTAATCTTCAAAATGTCAATTATAAATGAAGTTCGAAATATGTTGTTAATTAATTTAATTCGGATATACATTCCTAAAAGTTATTTTACATTTTTTTTTATTTATAAAATAAATAAATATTTACTTCTTTTCATGTGTCTTTAGACAAGTTTTTAAAATTTCTAATTTATTTTTAATATATTTATTGTGTAAAGAATAACTTATATTTAAAATATTATCTCATTTATTTTATATTATTTTTTTCATTTTTAATTATATCGTTTATAATCATTTGGTCAGTTTATAAATTACTAAAGAATAATTTATACTAAAGTGTTAATTATTTTTTATACTATTTTTTTTTCATTTTTAATTTTACCCCTTTTCGATTTCTATTTACTTTGCTGGTCATTTAATAAAAATAAATTTAGAAAAAATATATTTTATCTTTATTTCTTAAAATAATATTATTTAAAAAGAAATATACGTTTATTTAATAATACAAACTATTTACACTGTCAGATAAAATATTTTTTCCCATGTTAATTTTTTTGGTTAATCAACTTAAATTGATAGGCATTTCCCTAAAAAAATATTTTAAAAATTTAGTTAATTTTTAAAATAAATACTTATTTGTGTCTCTAAATACATTTTAGTCATAATTAAAAGTTTTTATCTAATCTATTTTTAATATACTTGTTATTGAATAAAAACTTATACTTAAAATATTAATTCTTTTTCTATACTTTTTTTTCCTTCTTTATTTTATCCTATCATAATTTTTAATCATTTAATAAGTTATTAATGATTAACTTATATTTAAAGTATTAATTATTTTTTCATACTATTTTTTAATTTTTAATTTTATCCTTTTATAATTAATAATTACTTTTTCATATAATAAAGTAAAATTTAGAAAAAACATATTTTAGTTTAATGTTTTAAAATAATATTATTTTAAAAAATCTATAAATTTATAATAATACAAAGTATTTAGATTGTCATATAAAAATATTGTCATGTAATAGTTTACAAAAGAACTTTGAATAAAATATTATATTTATCATTATTAAATTAAATTATTATATAAATATTCTTATTGTTGAATATTTTACAAATTTTTATTATGTAAAAATTAAATTAATATTATTTAATAAGAATTTAGCATAAATTATATATCTATATAACTTCATAAAATATTTTAAATAAAGATTTAATATCCGTTTAGTCCTTAAAGTTAAATATTAAATTGAAATTAATTTCTGTTTGAAATTTTAATATTTATCTTAAATTTAAAAATAAATAGATATATAACTCTTTCAGTACAATTATATTAATTTTTTTACTTATTAAACACCTAAAATACAAATTGACGCAAAAAAAAAAAATTAATACATGTGGATTAGAAAGCTATATCAATTTATTTTAAAAGTTTGAGAATTAAATTGTTTCAATATTTCTTACAAGAACAAATTCAAATGCCTTTTTAAAATTTAATGTTTAAAGACTAAAAACATATTTAACTCTTTAAATAATTATATTTATTATAAAATAAATTAAAAAAATTGTACTTAATAATTCATTTCTAAGGTTTAGTAATAAAAATAAAATCACACCTGAACATTATAAATTTATTTTTTTATATTAGAATTCATTTTTTTACTTCAAGTTCAAATGATTAAAGCTTTTGACTTTAATAAAATCACAATAAAAAATAAAAAATAAAAACTAACAAACTAATTATCTTTAAATGAATTATTAATATAATTTATATTATCATTTTATGAATATATATATATATATATATATATATATATATATATATATTATATTATATGCATATTAATTAAATGATTCTAACAACAAATACTAATAAGTATAAAAAGAACATTAGATAATAATAAGTATAAAAAGAACATTAGATAAAAATAGTTTATATTTAAGGTATTAAATTTATTTATACTATTTTTTATTTATCTTTAATTTTGTTCATTTAATAAAATAAAATTTAGAAAAACATATTTTACTTTCATTTCTTAAAATAATATTATTTAAAAAATAATATATATTTATTGATAATACAAGTTGTTTATACTATAATATAAAATAAATTATAATATAATAATTTTGTCTTAAACAATTTACATTTATCTTTGTAGTTTAATTAATAATATAAATATTTTTCATATCTTTAATATGTACATAGAAATGGACATAAGATTTTAAATAATTATATTTGTAACCTAATAAATTAAAATATTATACTTAATAGTTTATTTGAAAAGTTTAAATTATATATTTGTAAAAACAAAATCATACTTTTTAATATTATAATTTTTTTATAATCTATGAATTCACTTTTTATTATTTTCAACTTGAAAAATGTAAAGTTTAAGACTTTAATAAGTTTGAAACAGAAAATAAAAACTAAAAAATTAATTGTTTTAAAATATACCACTCATGTATTTATATGTCTTGAGTCTAAAAATATATATTAGACATACATTAATTAAACGAGTCTAACAATAAACAATAGACAAATATAGCAAAAAAAACATTATATAAGTATAACAATATATAAATTAGAGGAGTTTATACATACATTGATTAGATTAGTATAACAAAAAGCCTTGGATGAGTCAAGAAATATACAATAAGAGTATGTCCATACATTAAATAGATGAGTATAACATAAAAACATTAGGCAATGTATTTCATATATTAATTAGATGAGTAAACTAATTAAATGAGTGTAAAAAAATATTAGATGAGTCTGACGGTGCATTGATTAGACAAGTTCAAGAATATACATTAGATGAATATATCTATACAATTACTAAACAAGTATAGCAAAAAATATTAGATGAATTATTCCACACATTGATTGGACAAGTCTAGAAATACTCATTAGATAAATATGTCCATACACTAATTAAATAAGTCTAGCAACAAACACTAAACAAGTTTATCCATACACTGATAAGACAAGTCTGACAGTATATATCATACAAGTTTGTTTCTCCATATGCAAATTATACGAGTCTATTAGTATACATTAGATGAGTTTGTCCTTTTACTAGTTAAGCAAGTCTTGCAATACAACTAAATGGGCCTATAGATATATTGATTGAACGACTATGATCATACACTAATTAAATGATTCTAACAACAAACAATAGACGAGTATGTTTATACACTGATTGGACAAGTTTAGCAATATTCATTAGACAAATTTGTTTATAAACAAATTAGACGAGTTTATTAATGCACATTAGACGAGTTTTTCCACTCACTAATTAGACGAGTCTTGCAATACACATTACACGAGTCTAAATATACACTTATTAGACGAGTATAACAATACACATTATACAATTGTGTTCGTGTACTGATTAAACAAGTCTAGCAATACATATTAGGTGATTTTATCGATCTATTGATTAGGCGAGTCTAGCAATACACATAAGACAAGTCTTTTCATACATTAATTAGTAGAATATAGTAAAAAACTTACACGAGATTGTCCATACAATAATTATATTAATATAATAAAAATTATTCAACAAGTCACTTCATACATTGATTAGACGAGTATAATAAAAATTATTAGACAAGTTTGAAAAAACATTGATTAGATTAGGAAAGCAAAAGACATTAAACGAGATTTTCGATTTATTTATTAAACGAGTTTAGTAATACACATTAGACAAGTTATTCATATATTTATTAGACGACTCTAACAATACACATTAGACAAATCTTCCAACACATAAATTAGATGAGTCTATTAATAAACATTAGACAAGTTTGTTCGCTTACTGCTTATATGAATCTTTGAATACACATTAAACGAGTCTATTCAAACATTAGTTATTTGAGTATAGCAAAAAACATTATACATGTCTAGCAATACACATTAGACGAGTTTATCCATATACTGATTAGATGAGTAAAGTAAAAAATATTTGATAAGTCATTCCATACATTGATTAGATGAGTCTAAAAATACACATTAGATGAGTATGTCCATACACTGATCAGACAAGTCTTGTAATACACATTAGACGAGTTTTTTATACACTACTTACACTAGTCTAACAATATAGGATAGACGGGTTTGTTCATAAACATGTTAGATGAATTTATTAATACACATTAAACGACTCTATTTATTATATGATTAGGCGAGTTTGCAATATACATTATACAGTTTATTCACATTCTAATTAGACAAGTCTAACAATACATAATATGTCCATATACTAATTAGACGAGTCTAATAACACATATTGAACGAGTTTGTCAATGCATTTATTAGACGAATCTAACAATTTATATTACATCAGTCTATTCATGCACTAGTTTATATTTTTAGTGAGTAAACCATATATATTTTTGCATATCCTTTATACTTTTAAAGAGTTTACTCTATTTTTACACATACTTTATCTTTTACATTTTTACAAAGTTTATTATTGATATTTTTATAGACTTATTGATTTTCTAAACCTTTAAATTATTTTTAAAGTTGATTCTATTCAAATCTTAATTATAAACTTAAAAACACTTATTATTATTTGTCTTAGATCTCTAGTTCTCTTTTAATAAACACACAAACCAACATCAATTAATGTCTAATACGGATTTAAAACTAATAAATTATGAAAAATAAAAAAATTTAAGTGTTAGAATTTCGAAATTAAATATTTTATAATAATTAATCGTCACTTATAATTATTTTCCTAAAAACTTTACAAAGAAATTTTTACTAAAAAAAACCATTTATGTTGACAAACCATCATATACAATATAAAAGTATAACATGAAATTATAAATAATGAAATTTTAATGCATATGTATTTAGTTATGGAATATGTTGATGAAATATTCAAATTTTAATGATAATCTTAATTATATAATCTAAAATGTTAGATGGCTATTTATTCTATGGTGATGAGCCTAATGTATAATGTTTATGAATATATCACACTCGTTTTCATAGAAATAGATGTGTATTCTCTAGTTTTTATGACATCAATTGTGCATCTTCACTTCTTTTTTCACTTTGCAACTTCAATCTTTTTTCACTTACTCGCAAAAAGTCATCACCTCCACCTTCATAAGAAAACCCTTTGATCGGGTAACAAATAGATGTGATATATTCAGTTTTTTATCAATTATATTCATTTTCTATATCAATTAATAAGTAATGTAAAAATTCTTTCTCTTTTATATGGACTACATCTACATCGGTTATATAATTGGAGAATATCTAAGTAACCAATATAAAAAGTTTTTTTTTTTCAAAAATTGATTATCAAAGTACTTTTATATTTTGTCGACAAAATTTAAGTCCCATGTAAAAGGAAAATTCAGTTATATCACCTTTAATTTTAATTTCTAAATGAAACTATTTTAATACATAAAAAAAGTGTGAATTTGAGAGTGCACGTGTGTAGCTTTTGGTTATGTCTCTACTTAACTATAGAATAACGGTATCATGATACATTTTTATATGATATTTTTTTATATTCATTTGACATAAAATATAAGAGTAAAATAGATATAAAAATATAAATTTTTATATTTTCAAAAAAAAATAAAAAATAAAAAAGGATAGTATGTAAATATTTAGGTGTAAAAGAATATTTTTTTTTATTTTATAAGAAATTATGAAAAGGCACTAAGTAGTTGTTCCTTGGTTTGAGGGCATTAAGGAGGTGAGAAGATGGTGGGAGGAAGTTGCACCACTTTTTCAAATGCTGCCAACTGTTCATTCTATTATACCACTTTCCTGTCATCTTTCAACAAAAGTCACACCACATTTACCATATATGCATTTTTAACTTTTAGTACTTTCCCACACTCAATTTTCACAAAAAAAAAAAAAACTACGATTTTAAGCTTTATCACAACCAATTCAAATATTTATTTTTTTATAAGTAAAATGTATAATAAAAATATGTTCAGATATCAATTATATTTATATTTATACATAAAGAGAGTTGTTTTAATATTATTTAAACATAAATTTTAGGATTGAATATGATTTTAATTTTTAAACTTTTATGTAAAATTAAAATTTGTTTATGTATAAAATTTTGGTAGAGTTTGGTTCCAATTAAAAATAACATATATAATCCTCTAATTAAAGTGTGTCAATTTTTTTACTTATTGCAATGTTAAGAGTGGGTTAATAGCTCGAAATGATATTCTTGCATTCAATTAAACTAAGATTAGAAAGACTATGTAATGTTAGATCTTTTATGGATTGAGTCATTAAGTTAAATGTTAATATAATCAACAGCGATTTAATAATAATTCATAATATTTAACGACAGATAAGATTCAGGTAATAAAAATATTAAAAACCAATTTTTTAAATATAATGAAAAAGACAAGAAAATGGAAAAAGTTATGAATTATTAGAATAAAAGACCATGAGAAATGAGAAAAAGAATTTTTTTTTTATTAAACTCTTATCCTTTTAGTTATAATACATATTAAATTACGTTTTAGATTCACATTTAAATTAAAACATGTCAAATTAAAAGTTACTATAAAACACATATGATTATATTTATTATTTTATAAGTTTAGAATGTAAAATATATTAAAATTTAAAATAAAACTAAATTTCAATTTTATGTTAAACTAGAAAAAAATTTAATCCTAAATTTTTAAATAAGTATTGTATATAAAAAAGAAAATATTCCATGAATGAATAAACCCTAAAACTTTGGTGGAAGGTAGAGCTAGGATAGAGTGTGCAGGGTACTAAATCGGGTAGGTAGCCCTTGCTTCGGTATTAATGTTCCCTTAAAAGGGCAATAGTGATTGACACATAGAGGGCTATATGAAATGAGTCATCATCATGTGCCCGTAGAAAATTAGAAATATCAAACAAATAGAAATTACAATTACAAATATAATATAATATATAAAAAAGTAAATAAGCAATGATTGATTCTATCGTATTGGTCTATCCAATTATGGGAACCCTAGCTATATATATTTAACATTCTCTACTCATTCTTTCGTGAACGTCTCAACTAGGAATTTTCTACCGTGATCATGTAATTAAACTTCAGTATGACCTTTTTTCTTCTCCATTTTTAGTTTTTATCTTTGGTCTGCAACATTATTCTTTGTTGGTATTAGTAATATATTTTATACTAAGTGTTCACTGCTTTGCTTACTGTATATGCTATGAAATTCATACGAATTACTTTTTACTTTACAAAAAAGTAGTAAAAGGAAAATAAAACTATTTTCATTTTATACTTTCTCACGTATATCTTCTATACTATATGAAATATACTAATAAAAATTAATGGTTATTTATGAATAATTAACAAATATTAATGGGTTAGATAGTCTTATACTTTACAAATATAAGTTATTAATAAATAAATTATTAAGTTTAATTATCTAAAAATATACTGCATTAATGATTAATTAAGGGATTTGACTGTTATAAGTTCTATAAATTTTTCTACCCTATTAAAATAGTGACCTTTTTATAAAATCTGACTTAAATCAAAGTGTTTTTTTTGAAAAGAATTGAACGATCGAAACATAAAACTAAGTAAAAAAGTCGATCGATCCTCAAATCAATTCAATCACCAAAACATCTTCTTTTAAAAATAATTTTATTTATTTAAGACACCTTTAGATACTAAATTTAAACATCTCGTAATTAAGATATAAACTTTTTTATATATTATAAGAAATCACTCTCTTCAACTAGATTACTAATTAGATATTGAGAAAATATTTCCAACTAAGTGTTGTTAGTATATTTTGGAAAAAAGCTAAGTACTTAATCCTGTCAAATCAATGTATTACCAATTTCATTAATAACTAATTTTTATTATTTACAATTACAAATTTCGTCTAAATATTTAAATTTAATATGAAATGCAAGAACCAAAGTGCAAATATCACATTTACGAGTTTGTAAAAGAAAATGTTAGGTGAATTGAGATCACTCGAGTATTATGAAATACTATTACACTGTATTATACATTTTCTGGTTTTGCATTTTTTTTTTGGTCATCTTTTCACTAAATTTATAATTATTTGACACTTATTGAATGACCTTTTATCTTTATGTTTTTTTCATAAAACATTTTCCAAACATCACTTTCTTTCATTGATTCATCTTCATTTTATTCTTCTAGTGCAGTGTCAATCTTTTCTTATTTTAGTTAATATTATTGTTATTACTTCATGAGTAACTTATAAGGTGTTCCATATTTACTTAACAATCTTAAATAGAAAAACACGAAAAATTATCAAGATTAAACACAAATTTGATAATGTTCTTGGCCTTATACTGCATCTTTTGATTTTCAAAATTAATAAAATCAATCCAAGGTTTTTCAATAAAACATCATCAACTTTGTGCATTATCCCAAATACCTTTACCAGTATATATCCTCACTCTTCAAACTGGTAATTAATGCTCTAAATATAAGAAAAACTTATTCTCAATCATTTTCTTGAAAGTAAATTTAAATTTTGAATAACTTTCAAGATCAAACCCTTTACCTCTGTTTAGTTTAAGAGGGGATAAATAGAACTATAAAAGATTTTCATAAAAAAGATTATTAATTTCCACAAAATCAAACTAGACAAGATTATAAGACAAGTTTTATAAAGATTTAAGATACAACATTATGGATACTTTAAATTTCAATAATACCAAATATGTAATCAAGAATATATCAATTGAAAAGGTACAAGATAAGAGATCAATACAAAAATTATATTAGTTTAATCTATCACAAAAGCTATATTCACTTGCCTAATCACACTTATTAAACCAATCCACTGTATTTTTAATTTTCACAAGAATCTTTCAAGAAAACATGAAAACAGTACACACAATAAAATCTTGAACCCTACGAGATCTTCTATTATGTGAAACCCTATCACAATCAACACCCTTGACAACCCCTAATAAAGAAATTAGAAAAAAAGGAACAAGAATCACCTAGTCAAGTTGTAGCACAAAGATAAGAGAAAAAAATATACAAGATGATCACAATGTGATTTGTTCAATTTATGATTTTGAAGTCATTTATTCATTAAAGTAACTCCAATAAGTGTTTATCTAACTCTTGGAACTTATCACAATGTTTATAACTGATTTAGAACTTTTTCTAAATTCATTGTTAAAAAATTGATTAAGATTACTTTTATATAAAGTTATCAATTTTAATGATTAAAATTTGTTTTAATTCATTGCATATATATTTTCAATTCATTAAAACACATTTGTAATAGATTAAAATCACTTTGAACTAATTTTAATCAGTTAAAACAAAGAGATCATCTAGACTTAAAATGTTTAAGTAATTTTAATCAGTTAATTGATGTTTAGAATATATTAAAATATTTTTCCTTCCCGACCCAGTATGTCTATGAACACTTTAACATATTAAAATACATTTTTAATCCATCAAAACAAAACTTAACATTTCAAACAAGATAACACTTTCAAATGAATTACCTACTTAACCAAAGCAAGATCAAACACATCACTTACAACACTTTGAACTATATATTATAAACTAAACCCAATATCAATATCTTGAGCACTTGCATTATCATTAACATTGTAGTTGAAAGCATCAAATCTTTAAATTTCAAGCTTTTAGATCAGCACCTTTTATCTTCATTGTAGGCTTGTCTCCATTTTTCTAATGGTATTGATGTAATCAAACAATGACTTGTCAAAACTCTAACGTCATAACACCTACTTTAGATTAATTGTTGATTGGTTTATCTTGTAGCCTATGTAATAAAAAAAGTAAATTATAAAATATCATGAAAATATATGTAAAAAATTGTAATGAAAGTGGAAATCTTTACCTTTATTGATGACTTGTCTTTACGTGTCCTTATTGTTTCACCTTTGAGAATTTCAAATACTAGTGAAAAGATGTTCAAATTCCCATTGTACAATTGTAGTTAATAGTATGATATTTTTTCGATTAGAAAAGTAGAATCCAGTGATGAATCTTCAAAAATAATTTGAGGATGTCAAATTTTTTTTTATAAGTGTATAAAAAATTTAAGGGTGCCAAATATACAAAATATATTTGGTTGGCTAGCAATATTTTTACATACTAATTTATATATATGTAAAAAAATTTGGTGGTCAAGGTATATATAAGAAAGTTCTACCCTTGGTGTTATCTATTTGAAGTACAAATGTATTGAACTATTATGTTAAAATACTTTCTTTAACCTCATGCAATCATGTATGAACTTTGTTATAGGATTTCTACAAGTTTACAAACTTTATGGTCAATGCTTTTTGTTTAGCTATCTCAAATCTTTTGTATGTCACAAATAATGATAATGATTTTTTTATAGTCAAACATTTTACAGGAATGAAAGGTTTAGTTTTGATCTATTCATAAGTTAAAACAATCAATTTTAGTTGGATTTAGGTTCTTTTTTATTAGAAGATATACTGGTATTTACATACAAGTGTCACGAAGCTTATCTAGTTTAACAATTTGGATTTAGGATTAAGGTTTTGATGAGATGAAGCTAACTTAGTCACATTAGAAATACATAATTCTCAAAATGTCATATTGTACTCTTTTATAAATATTCAAGAAAAAAAAAAGTAGATTGAATTAATATTTGTTTAAAAGTAGTTCAATTAATTTTTTTTATAATAATAGAACCCCATTGAAAATAAATAAATAATGGGATGAAATAACTCATTAATATAATAAGACAAAAGTTAATATATTTTAATTAATTTTAATCATCAAATATAACTAACATTATTTAAGCTTTCATGATTTTTATATTAAAAGCCAAGAAAACGTTTTTTTTTTCGATGAATTAGAACTTAATATTCCTAACTTCACAATTTTTAAGTTGTCATTGAGGTTGTAATTAACGATTAAATTATGTCAGGGCCAATAGTATAACGGTTGAAAGTTGATTAGCCTGTGGTGTCACTTGAGAATATCCCTCAGAAACATGACAGAGAAAAATAATTATTAATTTTTTTTGAAAGAGATTGACAAGTCACAAAAGGGGTCTGAAATTATATATTTAGCTACATCATGTTCCATCAGCATGAACAAAAGATAGATGCCAAATGGATTAACTAAAACGACTAATCAGAATACATTCTAAGATTTGGTAAATCCGCATCTATGGAAAATAGATAGCATTTTTCATCTAGATTTGACTATACAAACACCGATCAAACCATGTATTAAAGGATTCTTAACATCTTAATTATTCTTTCACTAGATCACATCCTAATTAAATCTTCTCCATTAATAAAGTTTTATAGCCACACAAATTAAATGATATTTTAACACCTAGTATTATGATATCAAGTATTAGTAATTGTTGAAAATGATAACAATTATTATTGTTGACAGCCTTCAATCCAACTAATATCAGTATATACTCCTTTTAATTAACAAGGTTTATTTCATACCACTAAAAAACACTTTTTATAACAATGTATTTTATCGATTCTAATATGCTACTTATAAAAAGTATACGGTGAAAATTTTGTAAATGATTTTCCATACCTATTAGAGAAATAACCTGTATAAAACGTAGTATAATGGTATAACTGTAAATATTAAAAAAATTTCTACATTTGTTGTAGATAAAACCAATATAAAAAAATATATTTTATATTTTTTTTAAACTGAAAATATATCATCAGTGTAGCGAAGGGAAACGACAGAGATTGGTTTTGACAATACGTTTCAGTTTTCAAACCGAAGCCTATACTAGCGAGGTAAAAAGGTGAAGAACTTTTGGTCTTGATTCCAACCAAGGGAATATGTCCAAGGTTTCTACTTCGGTTTCTTTGTACCCGAAGTAGTAAGGAAGAAAAAAAAATGGGTGGAGGAATTATTACCTTGGTTCAATTAAGGTAATAACGTGGATCTATGGCAACAGTTCAAGCTAGAACCGATGCCAAAGCCCTTTATTTTTTTTTTAAATCACGTGCACCCTATGACATCAGTTGTGGTTGAACCAAGACCATAAACAGGCTTTCTACTTCGATTTTTCCCACAACCGATGCCTATACTTCACGAAATTTTTTTAATAGCAGGTTTGTTTTTGTGATATCCATTATCACAAAAACATACTTATATATCAAACAATATAATAACAACACAGATTCAACACAATAATCAATATTTACATCACATAATGTTTAAAGGATAATATAAAAAGTCTAATAACTAATAATATAAATCAACTAATGTATTAATGTATTTTAAATCGTAATAACTACGCACTATTGTATAATCTAATTAAATGCTTTGCAAGTGTTTTCCTTAAGAATGTAAGTGAGTAGAAATCTTGAATCTTTGCACAAGACAATGAAATTAATTAGTGTATATGAATTCCAAATGATGGAAACAAAATTCATTAAATCTAAATATTACTGTTTCCCAACCACTTGTAATATGGGCACCAATAGTGTGTGTCATCCAATACATTGCGTAATATTCGCACTCATATGACCTACTTTGTCTGTGACACTACAATATATTATCATAGTTGTAAATAGTTAGTGAAAATCATTAAAACAAAACAACTATAAGAAAGTATGGCTTTAGCATATGTCAAATCTTAAGAGCCAACCATGCAAGCTTTTTACTGTTAATAGTTGATCTCTCAGACAACATCATACGTGCTGCAATGAGCAGAACCACACAACGAAAGTTCAAACATTGAGGTTTTTACCAATCAAGTATTTGACTGCGATGTTTGGGAGGAGACTTGTGCAATGAGCAGAACCACACAACAGCGTTCTCTTGTCCATGATTTTGTTGTTACATGGAAAAATAGGATAAAATTCGACATCAATAACATGTAAACTTTAAAATTGAGAAGTGTAAAGTAGGAGTCCATACCGGGGTGTGAGAAACAGAACCAACCAAGTGTTTAGATCAAGTGATAAAAAACTGGAATGCTTGTGCCATAATGAAAATCTCATCTGTGGGCAGAAGAACTAAGGCATCTGGTATGATAATGTCGTCTATTAAGACCTTAACCTCATCCTCTGATAGCTCCATACCATGAACAGCAGTCGTTGCCTGAAACACTGTTCTACGAGCTACTAGCATTGTCCCAGTACCATCTAAAATGTATACCAGACATGGACTAATGTTGTCCATGTCGTCCCCTAGGACGGCTGGTGCTGAACAACTACCTTTCTCATGTCTCCCTGTTAGAGTAAATGTTAGATTATACAAACAATAATTTATTAAAAAAAATGTTTATTAATTTTACATGTGGGAGGCACAACATGTTCTTGTACAGGAGATGGGTGCGGGCGCATCCCATAAGACTCAAACTGCTGCAGGAATTGGTGTATAACTCTTTTAGTCAATTTTGTCGTGACTTCATCATACAATTTCGCCTTAAGCTTTTTAGAGATCTCTTGCTTCAGCCTTTGTTCATACTCTTGATTGTATGCATATGAAGTCTGACGCGAGGAACTCCCAAAATAATCTCTAATGGCTACTCCAATACCAGCAGCACACACTCGTTTAGGGTGCTCAGGTCCTCCAATTGCAGTGGTAAGAATATCCAGGCGATTCTCTGGAGTGAATTGACCTTGGGAGCTCTGCTCAACCAAGGAGTCCTGTAACATAACAAAACACCATTATGCTTTAAAATCATATGATCCCATTATATGATAATCAAATCACATATTCAATCATACCATCATACAAAATTATATTATCCTATTAAAAAGTAAACTTTAAACATTAATATAAAAACCTGATAGTGTAAAAACGATAGAAAATTCAACTCTGCAAAATTCAAATCTAGACAAATATACAAATAAAATATTAGTTTTATAAACAAAATCAAACATCAAAAAAGAAAAAAGAAAAAAACATCGAAAATTTAGCTTTAAGGTGAAGAAAAATAGTAAAAACCAAACCAAAAATAAGTTTAGAACGATTTTGATCGGTATATATATATATATATATATATATATATATATATATATATATATATATATATATATATAATTGTAGTCTTTTTATACTCGATCTCTTCTTACATCATTAAAACACATTCGATTATTTTATATAATTATTTAATTTTTATCTTATTATTATTAGATAATTTTAATTGATATTTATATAATTATAATTAATTTTTTGATATTTAATATTAATATAAAGAAAATTGTATATTTCTTGACATTAAATATTTTCTAATGTAATTTTTTTTTATAAAAAATATTTAATTAATACTTTGAATGAGAAAGGTAGATACTGGTATTGGATGATGATGGACATAAGAAAAAAATTCATATCCCTTTGACATAAAATTAAGAATGAAAATAAATTTTTATTTTGAAATTAAAAACAAAATAGTCAAACTTGCAACTACCCTACTTTATTATCATCCCTTATTTAAAAAATAAATAAAAAATGGAATAATGAAATTTGATCTTAATAGGTATATAATAAATTGTGAGATTATAATAATGTAAACATAATTTTACAGTTTGTATTAGTGAACATAAGTACTTAAATCACATGTTTTAATAGAGATTATAGAGATGTATAGAAAATATGGTTTGATAAATGTATTATGAAGAATAAAATAGAGAATTTATTATATAAATAATATTTATGCAGAGTAGTGGAGGTTGGATTCCTCATCCCGTGATGCATTGTCTAGAATAAAATCAAAGGAACATTTTATATCAAATCTTATTTGGAATAAAAGTACTAGTAATGGTAATGAGGGAAGTAACCCTAGAAAGATTCGACGCCAACAAAGATGATAATATATATATGAATCCATCTTTACCTCGTGTTTGCATAACCAATTAGTTGCCTACTTTTCAAAAGCTAAATTAATTCTCCATCAAATTCACAAGTCACTTGATCCTCTTCCACAAAGTCAAAAACTTTATCACAAAATTAATCATTCATCCCTCTACCATGCATCTATCTCTAGTTTTTCAAGATACACCAAAATAGTATAATATCCCAAATTTGTCGAGTAATATCGTTAATATTAATCACTATGTATTTGAGATATTCTTTATTTTAAGACATGAAATTCTATCATCTTTAAAAGATGTCTTAAAGAATAAAAAATATATTTAAACTCTCTTTGACCTCTTTTTTAGTATGTAAGTGAGTAGGGTCGAGAAATACACTTTTACACTTTCACCTTCTCTTCTTTCTTCCTTCGAGATAACTTGATTTACTTTCTTCAAGTCCAAGTCGAGCGGTGGATTGACGCTCAAGTTAGATTTTAATCAATGAACTTAATTCACAATTAAGTATTCAAACTCAATTAAGCTAATCTTACCTGTGTAGCTTACCTCTATATTTATAGAGTTTATAATAAACTTTAAGTTGACATTAGTCCAATAATAGTGATGTCTGTATTGGCCCAATTGTAGCCCAACACTACCTAGGCCCAAAGTTATTGGCCAAATAATATTAATGTCTGTGTTGGCTCGATTGTAACCCAACACCACATAGACTCACAGCCCATAAGCTTAAGCTTATTTTACCTGTTTACTTTTATAATGTAAAGCAAATATATCGAATGATCTAACTATCTTATCCATTCCATTCGATTAACACAACGTATTTATGATTAACACTGTTTTATCGCCCGACCTACCGACTGAATCCTACCTTTTACCATACATCAAAATTTTAAATAAATAGAGATTATTCATGATCAGTATGGTAATATCAATATCTATCATAATACACTTCATATCTTAAATTGAATTTATTCACTATCCAATTTTATCTCTTTCGTTTATTATTTATATTTATAATTTATTATATGTTTGGAAACTGACAATCACTTTAATCACACACATAAATTGTTTAAGTGAATATCCTTAGTTGTTTTAATTTACTAGTTTTCAGTAAGTAATAAACGTCATCAACATCTTAATCTTTGGTGGAAAATTAAGGCAGTGCTTATATCATATGCCTGACTATATGATGAAGCTTTCACCCATGAGAACAGGCAAATGAAGTGTGTAATGAAAAATCATATTATGAAATATATTTTCTCTATTGTTCAATTTATAATTCTGAAAGGCCAACAGTAATTTCATTAAAAAAAATACATGTTTTTTCGTAATCGGAAAGTTGCTTGCTTCCAACAGATCTGTGATAAATTTAGAACAGTGGATTTTTTTTATTAAATTTGTTTTTAAACTATTTAAAAAAAATTATATTTAATCTCTAAACTAAACTATGCATCCATTATTACGTTATGCACTCTATAAAAATTATATAAAATATATTTCTTAACAATTATATTATATGGAAATCCGTTTATTATATAAAAAACATTTTACGCTTCGTGTACTAAGAAGGATATTTGTATATATAAAAATCAAAACATTATAAAAAATAAGAAAATTCAAAGTTTTCTCCCTCTATCAAATCTCTAGGTCCTTTTCAACAAAAAAATAAGATTTTCAAATTCTGAATTGTTCAAATAATTTAATATTGTAAATAAATTTCAAATTTTAGCAGTATTTGCAGTGAGTTTTTGTCGCCTTTTAGCAACTAAGATAATAAACTTTCCTACACTAATTCAGTTTAACTCATTTCTCTACTTTGTAGAAAATAGTTTAAAAATAATTAACATATTATTAATGGAACTCTCATCGTTGCAATATTTTGCAATTTATACAAAATATGTGATAAGTTGCTGTCGTATGTATTTTTAAACAGTGATTTTTAATCAAATTATCATTCTAAAGTACATATAACTAATTAACTAATCTGCACAATACTAATTAAGTAAATAAAACTTAAACTGAAAATACCTCATTAAATAAAATAAATCGAAATAAATAAATAAAAATGAGGTTAAATTAACTTAATAAAATAAATAATATATAAAAATTCAATTTCTCTTCCCAATTCATGTTCTCAATTCACTCTGTCTTTAGAAACAACCCCTTCCCAAGTTAATAAAATATATTAATAAAAAAAATAAAATAAAAAAATAATTAAAATAACAAAAAATAATTATATTAATACAAATGAACATTTAACTTATACATCTATTTTTATTCATATCATTTAATTTACACAACTTTGTTTTTCAATTTCTTTTCCCTTTTTTATTTTTTGATTTCTTATCTCTAATCCAAATGAAGTATTGCTCTAATTCAAACAAAGTATAAGGAAAGTAACTTTCATAATTAATAAGATTATGATATTAAAAGTAGGTTTGGGTAAAATGTACTTAACTATATTAAATTATAGTTAACCATATTATATTATACTTAAAAAACTAATCTATTTTTACCAAAAAAAACCGAATTATATTAGTTTTTAGTTCAGTTTATAAAAACTGAACTATTATAATTTCAGTACAGCTAATTGGTGAGAACTATTGCTTCTATTCAGTGCTTTGTCCATCACTCCCTCATTTATAATTTGCCACTTTAGACAGTACTGGATTGGGACATGCATGTTACTAGTTATTGTTTGTGCACTATTTTAGGTGAGAGTGTGATTTTGAAACTCTGAACTTTGGTTGTTATAGGCACATCCTGTGTCAAATTTTGGTATAATGTGTTAAACCTGATAAATAATGTGAGATATAATTTTGGTCACTAGTGGAAAATCACTGTTTAACGTCGGTTATTTTGGGCTTTTAACGTTTTTTTCACAACCGACGTCTATATCGGTGACGTTAACGGGACGTCGAACATCCACATAAACGACGTCTATACAGACGTCAGTTAGTGCAATGTCCGACGTCACTAAACGTCGGTGCAGGCATGTAAACCGACGGCTAAAGGCAATATATAGACGTTGGAGCAAGCAATAACCGACGTCTAAGAGCAATAAAGACATCGAACATGTCACTAATCGCCGTCTAATGTCACTATAGACGTCGGTGTAATATAATGGTTGTGTTTTAGTGCAGTTTTGTTCCTGTCTTTGAATAGTCCAGTAGCACATTCTTTCTTTGCTAGTTTCCCCCAAAAAAAAAGCTTGCGTCTTTTGATTTTCTCATGACATTTGAACCCAAAACCGAACCTGGGTTCTTGCCTAGTTCCATTTTCAACCGTGAGAGGGAAAAATTACGGTGAAACGATAACTAGGCAACAACCCAGGGTCGTTTTTGGGTCGAAACGCCACGAGAAACCCAAAAGACGCTGCTTTTTCTGGGGGGTAGCTAGCAAGGAAGAATGTGGTACTGCGTTACCCCAAGAGAGGAACAAAACTGCACTAAAACACAACAAAGTAAAACAAATTTTAATCAGTTGAACCAGAATGCTAATATAATCGGTCTAAACAAAGTTTAAACGGTTGAAATAAGAAAACACGCACCTGGAATGCAATGCCGCAAGAGAGAAAAAGGAGAGGAGGAAGACGATGATGTTATCAAAAACTAGAATGCAATGGTGCAAGAGAGAAAAACGAGAGGAGGAAGACGATTAAATGAGGCGAGTCTGAAAGCCGAAACTGCAATGTCGCGAAACTCCTCCGAGTTTGCGGTTTATTTAACATGAAATTAGGTGTCGGTTACTACAGGAACCGACGTCTATAGTCACGTAGACGTCGGTTATATTACTAATGTGACGTCGAATAAAACTTTTAATCTGCCTATTAGATGTCGGACACATGGGGCGCCGACATCTATGGATTGACGTTTCATTTCCTGTCAGGGAAGTAGACGATGGTTGTCCTAGGGCGCCGACGTCTATAACATTTTAGACGTTTGTGCCCCTTTACCGGACGTCGAATTATCTGCGAGTTTGGTGAATAGCATTAATTACAGTCGCATAAACGTCGCCTCCCCAGGAGTCCGACGTCTAAGTTGCAGAATTTGACTGTCTTCCCGTCTTCCGGACATTATATACGTCGGTTGTTGACTACGTGATGTCTAAGCACCTGGGAATAAGGTGAAGAGCATAAATTGCAGCCAGGTAGACGTCAGCCCCCCGTCACAACCGACGTCAATGGGGCAGTGAAAGACTGTCTTCTCGCCTACCTCAGGCCCTTGGACGTCGGTTTTGGGCATAACAGACATTGAATAAATAATAGACGTTGTTTGATATAAAAACCGACGTTCGGTTTACCAACTTATTTACGGTAATGCCATCGTCCGCTAGTATACGTCGGGCTACCGCCCCACCGACGTCTAGTGGGTGACGTTAAACAGCATTTTTCCACTAGTGGGTGTTTGGAAAAAAATCAATTAGGTATGCATATAGCAAAATTCTTTATGTAGTAATGACTGTGACTTCATAAATAAAAGTGTTGCATTTTTGGTGCAGCTTCAAGATCATTTTAAGATATGATTAAGTGTTGCAACTGCTGTTTTTAGAGGACTTAGTGCCTATAATAAGGAGTTGCTGGACCAATTTTAAGTTTTGAAAATTGGCAGATTTTAAAGATTGGTATAGAAATTTGGTATAAGAAGAAAAATGGATGTTGCACTATAGTTTATTGAATTGCACTACATTATAAATTAACTAAAAAATAGTTCAGATCAATTTGCCTGAACTATTTTTTAGTTTAGTTCAGTTTAAAAGAACTATATTTTAGTTCACTATAAAACTTTATAGTGCAGTTTAGTAAATTGTGTCGAGCCTTAATTAAAAGCCATCAAAACCAATTTGTTTTTGTGAAGATAGCATATTGTTATATGATATCAAAAGACAAATTATTTATTATAATACAATCTCAAAATAATATTTATTTCTTAATGTACAAAGATACTACAAAGTATTTAAATTTTGGGATAATGTCTTAAAAATAAATTACTAAGAATAATGGCTAAGAAAGTGTAGGGAAGAGTTTCCTCCCTTCTTATTTTACTCATGATAACGTAATTTATGTAAAATTGAGTGCTAAAATTTTAACAATAATATGTTGTACAAACGTTCTACCTACAAAATACTAATCTAATGCATAAATATTATAACAACATTTAAGTTATGTCTTATGCAATTAGTGAGGAATAAATATTAAATAAATAAATAAATAAATAGCTATCACGATCTCTTTTCCTAAGGGTTCTCAAACCATAGTGATAATAGAATAAACAACACATTATACAAACACATGCTACTAAAAGTCTCACAAATTGATTACATACCAAACTATAATTCACACAAACAAAACACTAAAGGCTTGTTGTCAATAAAAAAAAATGCAATACTATTATTAATAATAATAATAATAATAATAATAATATTATTATTATTATTATTATTATTATTATTATTATTATTATTAATGCAATACTATTCATAACTATATTATCAGAATAATATAATACAATCAAACTAAAAATAAAAATTATGCAAAATTCTAATAATTATGCTTGAAAATATTAATCAAAAACACAAGTTAATTCTGAAGCATAAAAAGAAAAATGCACAACACAACAATTATAATTCATATAAAGCACGTTAAATTAATTATCAATGTGCAATACATTAAAAAATTGTTTCGAAAAATGTCAAGCCGGAATTCTGAGAGTATACAATTAAAACAATATGTATTCGATAGTTAAAACTAAAGATGTCTAGAACATCTAAATTTATCAGACAAACATATTTAATTAATAAACTATTTTTATTAGGATGAGAAATATTATGAATAACTTGTAAATTTCTTATGGAAATAAATTCAATATACCCGTATAGACAAAAAAAAAATCATCATGTCATTAATGTAGTATATAATCTGTGTAATGGAAATTAAATAAATTTACAATTTGAAATAAAGATTGTGTATTTTTTTCAAGTCAAAATAAAATGTAAAATAACTACAAAATTCATCAATAAAATTTGTGGCACAATATAAAATACTTCTGACTCAAAATATTCTTAACATTATTCCGAAGTACAGAATATTAAATAATCATACGTTGAAAGTTACCATTTTGTTACAGATCTATGATCAATTTAATTTTAAATTCTCGTATTAATTCAGCGTAAAGATATCATCACATAGAACTTTTAATAGAAAGAATATAAGGAATAAAACCTCCAAATAATTTTGTATTTCGAGCCTAAAATATTAAAGATTTTTAACTTATAGAAACCAAATAAAAACTTATAATTGTTATTCAACTTTTTTACGAAAAAAAAAAAGAAGCTAAACTAATAGCAAAGAAAATGAAGTTGAAAAAAGTGTTGGAAGTATTAAGTCGATTAGAGATAAAATCAATTTATAATATATAAGTGGAAGTAAACCTCACCTTACAAGACGATTTTGTGGGATTGAGTTTATGAAGAGAATGTGTTGAAAGTCTCACATCAATTAAAGATAAGACCAATTTATAATATATATATATATATATATATATATATATATATATATATGGATGGAAACCTCATCTTACATGTGGGATTGAATTAGGCTTAAATTCCACTTCTAACAAAAAAAAATGAATGAAATATAACAATTAAAATACTGAGATCATTTTAATTTTTATGCCTTAGGAAAATTAGATACTCAAGTAAACGTTGTCACGATTTCACAATAGAGTATAAAAAAAAATATGAAATATCAATAATCAACCATGTTTATTTTTTTAAAACAATCTTAATTAAAATTTAAATGCTTAATAAATTATTTTTCTTAATTAAATTTTTATTAAATAAATAAATATTACCCAAAATATTCTTTAATTATGTTTAAGTTTTTGTTATTTAATTTTTAGTGTCAAACATATAAATGTTATTTTTGGCCTCTTATCTTAACATATTTTGGTTTGTCTACTAGGATAATTTTAAAGGGTGTCGTTTAACTGTTTATAACTTAATAAAATATGTTTTGCTTTCAATTATATATTTATACGACAACGTTTAAATCTTCAATTTTGTATTGTTATAAAAACCCTTTAATGGTTGAAATATTGTTTTTGCAGTTATTTTTGGTCTTTTCCTTTATATTTTCATAGGGTTCTTTTGTTTTCGTTTTTTTTGTTTTCAATACATTCACTAAGCGTTCCGTTCCTTGGGGTTTAGGCTCCAGGTGATTAGAAAAAAACCAAAGGTGATTAAATAGAATAAAATATTTGATTATTACTATTATTATTGCAGAACCGAACATATCTTTTAAAGTTCAGCAAACTCTTCATTACTTAGAATGGACTTAAAAGATACATCATTTAAAAGCACAGTTTAAACATAATATTAAAAGCCAAATATAGTTTATTCTTATAAACAGTGAAATTACACCGTTTAAATAGCTCAGCATTTGTTATCCCACTAGAAACATTGAACTCCTCGTTTATTCTCTTTTGCAATTTTTTTAAATCGTCAGTCAAAAGAGAGTTAGAAGAGAAGGAAAAAACAAACAAATTAATCAACAAGTCATCTTATTAATTACAAAATCAAATAGTTTAGAAAAATAATAGAAAAAATATTTAAAAATTTAATAAAAAAAAATATAGTATAAAAATTCAATTAAAACTACTTTTAATTAAGCAAGAAAAAAAATTTAGGGTAAACACAAAGTATTTAAATTCTAAAATGGTGGGAATAGAAATAGACGTCAACGTAATGAGAAAAGATGAAGTCGTTATCCTATGGGTAGGCTTAGGTATCATTATCCTATATATATATATATGAGTTGCTTTGCACATTCAATGATCAGAAGGAATCTGTCTTCGGTGTCTCTCTGGTGGGGGCACCTACAGGTCAAAATTTATGCCTTTTCCACCATTTTTCATTCAACTGGGGTGAACTCCGAATTTTAATTTCAGAGGAAAAAAATTAAATTGTTGCATGCAAACCATATTAAAAATAATAATATAGACATAATTTTCAGAAACTAAAAAATACATTATAACAAATAAAAAATTTGACAAATAAATGTTCTCTATAACTTAAGAGAAACTAAAATTGTTTTTATTGTAATTCAAATATACTAATGAGCTTTAAATGAAATAATATACAAATTTTTATTTGGAAACAAAATCATTGGGGAAAGTACATCATGAAAATTTTAATCAACAAAAACTAGAGATGCTATAATACTGATTCCTAACGAACATATAAATGTAACCAACAAACACCATTAAATTAATCAGATGAGACAACAGAGAGAGCGACCCTTAGATCATTAGAAGTTCCACATATATACATGCGGTAAGTTTCAACGTTTTGTTGGGAAACAGTAGCAGCAGGAATAGCATAGTGATTACCATTCACTCCATGCAGTGAAAAAATAGTCTCCCTCTGAATTGGTTCATGACCATTGAGAAGATTGCCCATACTCAAAACCTTTCTCCAAGATTGATTTGCTGTGGGTTGAACAAGCATATTTGCCACCACTTCTCTCTCTTCATTCCACACTGCTTGTTTTTTGTCAAACTCCTAAGTATATAGGATAGAGGAATGCATATGTATGTCAATTCATGCTAATATTTTCTCCATTATACATTTTTACTACCCAAATCATAATTCAAGGTATTGAGACATTTCACCTTTTCTTCTATCAGGCCTATTCCCATTCTTGGAATATAGAAGTTGTAGAAATCACTGAAAATTTCTCTGGCTAGGCGTGGTGCTTGTAAAAACTTGCGATGAAGAGAAGCTGCAAGTGTCACTAATTTCTCTACGTGTTGAAAAACAACGCACAGTCGTCTTAGGTCTTCAATAGTCTCACTATCAGCAGATAAACGATTTTCTGCAACAAAATGGAGCTTAGTAAAATATAATTCTTTTCCATGGAAGAGTTAGATTAAAGAATGTATAATATACTATATGCCTTGCAAGGGCTTCAAAGCAGGAGCCAAAGTAAGGTAAAGGTGCTGCATCATAGTTTCCATCTGTTTCAGCTCTCCATAATTGGTTTGGATTAAGGTGTCGGCTGCTGCTCCAAAGGCAGTACACAGCATTTGCTCAAGCAACTGATGTGGTTGTAAAGTTTCCAGATAATGAAGAACCTAGAAACTTATTGATAATAATAAATTATTTAAACATTTTTTTTAGGAAGCATACACATGTCTAGAAAATATACGTACCTTCTCTCCTTCTCGATTTGGATCTAGAAGAGGCTTCTGTTCAGAAAAAGGAAGAGCAGGTGAGCGGCTCCAAATATTTCTCCACGAGTTCCCATTCTTGGACATTCTCTTCGAAATTTTTCCTCTTGGAGACGAATTATCTTTAGACATCTCAACCTCAAGGTCATCATCATCTATCCAATCCCCAGGTGAATGCCAGCGAATAAAATCTTCAAAAACAGCATTTGGATTTGCTGCTTTAAATGCTGACATGTCTAACATTATCAAAGCAAATTACTGTTTCGTCATATGACATTATTATAGTATATTAGAATCCTGCATTCATTCTTATAGCAATTCTTTTCTAAAATACATATTTATAGATACAGTCTATTCATAACAAAATAGGGTCAAGAGAGGATTTCGTGACGACGGGATACACTGTCACTAACATCACACCAATTAAAAAGATTTTATAGAACCTTTCCTTGCCAAAAATACATTGAAAACCAATTTTGTTCGTTAGTTTATCTTAAAAAATTAACATGCAACAGTTGAAAATGGAATAGAAAATGAATGATTTCATTCAGTCTTAGAAATGCGCAAGTTGTCTTAAATTGGTAGATGTTGTCAACAAATAATACGTGTAATTCAATATTAGGTATGTGAAAATCTTCTTCCTTTGAATATATAAGAGATTCCACATTAAGTGAATATAATCCTCACCTAGCAAACCGGTTTTACAAGGATGAATCAAATTCAAACTTAGAACCTAATATAGTATTAGAATCTGTATTAACGAGGTTTTATGGCCCTATCATACCATCACAATTATCTAGTCGGTTTTGTGAGAATAACTTAGATTTAAAATTACTTCCTTGTATATTCAATGACGATGGTATATCAAATCTTTACAGAAATGTCAAAGCAATCATCATCAATTATTCTAAGCATTTAGATTTTTTTGACATGTCATGGCTCTACGTCCAGATTTGACATTTTTTTCTCCAGAAAAATATATCGGTAACATGATTATAGATTATAATAACTAAAATAGTAGTGATTTAAAATAAGGGGACAAACCTGCCCCCGTGATTTAACTCCTAATGCACGCAGCTTACATGACAATAAAAGCCATCAAAAGTCATTTGATTCTATCCACTAAAGGATTTTAAAATTAAGTTAGACGCCCTTATTACAGTTACCTGAAGCTAATGTGTCTCTTTCCACCAGGGTAGAGAAATTCTGCAAAAAGAATGACAGGGAATGGTTAGCAACAATGTAATATACGAAAGGTCGAATCACATGTGTATGGCATCTACTTTTTGAATCCTGAAGTGTGTTCTCTTTACTCCTAAAACTGAAAGCAAAATATGCACGGGAACTAAGTACTACTCACAACAATATCTATACAAGTGTGTGCTTAGATGGGTGCTCATAAAACTGATTTTTATGATAAAAGGAAATTAGTATTAAAATCCCGTGTAATTCTTCTTATCTAATACAACCAATTCAAAGTTGATTCAACTCGGAATCATTTCTGATTGTCTTCCCTTTGAAATATGTGATAGGAGGTCATTGGTCTACCACTCAGATTTTAGAGTTAACTAATATTATAGGCATTGCATAACAACTTAAACATACCAATGAATCGCTAAAGTCTTCAACATCCTGAGGGCACTCCTCATGCATGTCTTCTGTCATAAGTGGTGCTTCCTACGGGATAGTAGACAAGATCCAAGATATCATATTCAAAAACTGTGAAGTAGAACACCACATAATGACAACGTCAACTGGTGTGTGGAAGTTGGAGAAACCTCGGTGTATGGAGCATGCATGCTTTCATTTGACTTTAGAAGCATCATAGAATCAGCAATATTAGCTGAACCTCTCCTGGTGATATCTGAAGGTTTTTTATCGTCGCCATCTGAAGGCTTTCCACTAAATGCAGATACTGTTTTAACAGAATAATGGATATCACCAGCAGTGGGATAGCTGCAGCAGAAACAAAAATCATACACCATGTATGCTACAAAATACTTAAATTACTTACAAGGATACATGAGCAAAAAATTGTAACTAAAGGTGCAAATCCATTATTTCTCTGAAAACATCTTATATGCAAAAGCGACATAGAAAAGGTGCTGAATAGAAATACTAGTGTAAGAACTCTACTATAACAATAGAGAATAAAAAGATAAAGTCTCTGTCAACAGTCTAAAACTATCCAAACTCTTCATATACTAGCTCGTGAGGTAATAATATGTACAAAATGTACCGCCATAAGATATTAGACTCCTGAGCTGATCTTTGACAAATGAAAAATATTTGAATTTCAGAAACTAAAATATGCTTGGAAGTAAGTTAAGAAATACAAAGACCTTAATGAAAGTAATTATGTTTTAGCAGTGATCAAATAGATTTAGAAGCAATGCAAATAACCAAGCATGCTCCTTTGCTGATCAAAGTAATACAAAAATAAAAACCAAGCATGCTCCAACTAGCTAAGTTCACCTGTCAACATTCCCAGAAAAATCCCCACAGCTTATTCGCATTTTGAATGAGTCGTCCCCAACCACACTTTCCTCCTGAAATTATATTCACTAACTATTTATGTTCACAATGCAAATTAATTTAAAAAAATTAGTAACTTCAGAAACACAATATTCAATCTAACTACAAACAATAGGAAAGCAAAGTTTGTGACCTCAGTCATAGACTCAATTTGATCTTCACTACCAATACAATCTTGATAATCTTCATTCACTTCGCACTTCTTCTCAATGCATACTGCAAGCTGAATAGCAAAGTGAAAAAACAGAATCCCCATCTTATGTACATCACCATGTATTCTATACAATACAAACACCAATATTTAAAAGCTCAATAAAACATTTCTATTTGATCTAAAAACTACATCGAAGGTAAAATAGAATTTCAATTTGGCCACATCACTAGAAAAGAAGTATGAAGCAGGGAAGTTAAGGATAAAAACCACTTTAAGCTTTAAACCAAAATTGTCAACGACCAAAGCTTTCTGTTTATAATACACAATAATTAACGATGATAAAAGAAAAAACAATAAATTGACTAAAAAAAAGGAGCCCATATTCAAAGCAAGTAAATATATAATTTATCATATTAAAAAAATGCATGGCAATTGAAGAGAAATAGTCTATACAAATTGAAAAACGGTAGTTAAGAATGTTCTAGGAAATTAAGATTTCAAACAAAATTTCACATTAAAATATATGTAAAATAAACAAGAATGCATGAAATATATTTCATCAAATATCCTTTAAAGATTATTAAACGAAAATTACCATCTGAAGTTTTTGGTTAATCAAGCAAGTGGAAAGGTCAATTGAACCATTTGCTGGCATTCGAGGGATTAATTGTGACTTTTCCCAACACCTCCTAACCTCCCGTACAAACTCTATCCACAGGACAGCAATAGCTGATACACAGACCAAAATGAAGTCATGCAATTGAAAATATAGAATACAAGCAAGATATCTCAAAAATTCAATCCAACCATGTTGGTCAGAATTTTGCTAATTTTTAATGTTATGCACCAATAAAACCCTCACTCTGGTACATACCTCTAATGTTGCAGTCACCAAACCAAAGAGAATGTAAACAAAATTGTGCAAAGAGTGATTCAAGAGGTGCGCCTTTTATAGCTCCCGAAGTCTTATTTCCCCCATAAGCAGAGTCTGTGACCTGTACTCCTGTAGATATTATGGAATCAATTTTATAACAAAATAAACAGTGATCTACTTTGAACTTTAACATCCAAATAACCCTGAATACCGCGTTAGGCATCCCAAGGATACTTGGAAAATGCAGCAATCAGATATAAATCAAAATCCTGAAAATAAGTTTCATGAATCATGTGATAAACAAAAAGAAGATGAAATAAGAAAACGCCCCAAAGTGTTCAATAGATTGAAATATTCTCTAATTTCTTATGATCTGCATGTAAAACAACCAAGGGTTCTTTTCAAGAACTTGAAATATAGCACTTGTAAATTTCTTAGTTGTTTGGTAATGAATTCATAATATCCTTTTGTATATATCTATGTGGCAATAGTGGCCCTATTGACTACTGCAACAAGTTGGATAGAACAAAGCAAACAGCAATCCAATTCCTATGTAACAATAGAGTCACTAAAGTAGCTTTGAAACAATAACAACCAATTTCAATTTCTGTATACTACATTTACCTTGCCATACACGATTTTTTTTGTAAACTTCCCTGTATTACTCAATCTGTTTTCCATTTCTGAGAAAGCACTCTACCTTCTTAATGATGATATATCGAAATATCAAACAAGTTAACTGCCTTAAACACTACTAAATAAAATCGTAGTAAATATTCAATCTTCTATTATTCAAGACAAATCAGCCCAGCCCATAATCAAAGGATAATTTTACATGCCTAATGAAAGCTACTTTCTGTCTGTTCTCCTAGTATAATTTGTGCTTGAATCTGATTAAATATCAATTTGGAGGTGAGTTCTACTGTGCTACCATGGCATTCGCACCTTGCCCTGTTGGCAGATTTATTGACCATCAATTGGATACAGGTGCAGAATTTATAAACTGCCAACAATGCAAGATGCCAGTGAAAATGGTGCACTGAAGCACTCATACAAATGAGAAACAAAATATAGAGGAAGGGGGAAGAACTAAGTGCCTTCTTGAAATAGCTCTTTCAGCACTTGATCGCTGACAGCTGGTGGCAGTATAACCATTGAGGAATTCAAATTCTCAGAACCAGAGTTATCATCTGCTACAGGCCAGAAGAAAGAAAATGTTGAACTACTATATACCAATTATTGATAGCACTATCAACTAATGCAAAACCTGCATAAATAGCAAAATATACTAGTATATACACCAAAACAGATTCAAACCTGAAACAAAATTTTCCATAAATTGGGCCTGGAACGACATTTTCAATGCATCAACTAGAATATGCAACTGAGATGCAAATCCAATTTGATTCCATTCAGAACCTTCAGGCCTGTATGATTGAACAAAATATAATAATAACTAGCAAAACCTATTTAGATCTCATTCAGTTCAGCTTTTATTTCAAAGAAAAAAATTCTTATTTTGAAAAAAAAAAAACTTTTCAAAATATTTGTGTTTTTCTAAACTTTACAAAAGCCAGAGTAAAAGAAAAAGATTTCTGATTATTGAGAAGTTATGTTAGGAACCAAGAATTGAAAAGAGCAAGAAAAGAAAAGGTTTTATTGAATATAATGAAAAGAAGAAGAAATAAGAGAGCACTCTGCCCTTCAAGGGCTTCCCCTTCACAAAGAGCTAAAGATCAATATACAAAACTTCACCTCCTTTCCCTCTCCTCTCCTTCTTTCCTGTTTCTCTTCTCTGTGTATCCTAACAAGTTACTTGGAGTAGTGATGGAATCCGTTTTGGGAACTAAATGGAGATCCATGAAGGGAACATCAACTTAAGTTAAGGCTAGGAGATTGGAAGAAGAAGAAGGACTTTCAAGCTTGTTCTTGCTTTCCCTTAAGCCTTAGAAGACATTTGACCTCTCATAAAGAGCCATGGTAAAAGAAGATGGAAGAAGAGGATGGAGCTTGAAGGATTTTACTCTTGTGGAGAATCACTTACTAGTCTTCTTCTTTTATCTTTGTAAATATGTAAAAATTTCTTTTAGCTTTGGTTTAGAAGCTTAGTAGCTTTTAGAGTAAAGTAGTGCACCATAAACCTTGATGTAGGTGAATATGTGCTTAAAATGGGTCATAGGAAGCCTTTGGAAGCCTTTGGAACATGTCAACATCAAGGAAGGCTCCTAGACATTGAACTTGGATGGTAGTTAGGGAGAAGACTCCCATTCATCCCCCCTTGCCATAGGAAGCTTTTAGTTCCTTTCTAGTGCATTAAATGCTAGTCTACTCCTTCACCTATAAAAGGAGAGGCAACCTTGTATAATTTTTAGAACTATTTTGAATGCTAGAGTTTCTTTGCCAAATTTGCAAGACTCCTTCTCCTTAGTTCTCACTCTAAGAAATGTCTTTCTCTAGACTTCTTAATTTCTCCTTCATGGTTGGCCTCACCTCCTAGAAGGACTTCTACCTAGACCATCCAACACCATCAACCACATCTCTTCATCTTGAAAAATTTCCGCAACATTCAACATTTCACATGGAGTCCATCCTTTGAAGAGCTTCATCAACACACCTTGGAGAGCATCTCTTGTTGAAGAAGCATCATTAAAGCAACCTCCATCAAGTAGCTTCTTAAAAAAAGTTATGATTAACTAATTATAACTAATATTTTACATAAAAAATGTTTTTACAATTTAATCCAACAAAATATAGCTTCAACTTCCCATAAACTATCTGAGAACAAATCACATTTTTTAAAAGCTTGGATATATGAGCCATTGAGAAGTATTAGAAACTGATCAGATTTCAATAATAAAATCGATTTGTAGTTGCATGAAAAAACAATAATAAATTATATCTATGTATTGTCAGTTGCTGCTACCAAAGATTCTCGTTTTTGCTTAATCGTGCAATTCTGCAAGGAACCATAGGTAGTGCTCTAACATAGAGGAAACAAAATTCACATATGGTAACAATTGCCTCGTATAATTACAAGTTATAACAAAAAACATATGTAGAACTACAACTAATCTATCCATTATAATTTTATAAGTTTGTAATATTGATTCATATGGAGGAAAGTGAAAATTCTGAGCCGATGTATTTTTATTTTAACAAAGTTTATCAGGAGGGAGCAAAAATAGACGAAAATTTATACTTGTACCTCCCTCATTTTATCAGAACTCGGTTTAAAGTTAAGTAGAATGGAAATAATGGGAATGGTTGTGCTCAGCTCTCAAGATTAAAATCAGGGAGGTTACATTACAAGTCAGAGACAGGAAAATAAAGAACAAGTGAAAAGAAAGAGAAAAATCTCCCTCCAAGAAAGTTGAAACTCGTGACTTTTCCTCTATTTTATCCTCCACAACTGAACCAACTCTGTTAGGGTATAAGGTGGGAGATAATGATAAGGGTTGGAAAGTATATGAGAAGGAGAAGAAAGGTAGGAGGGAAGTGAGGCCAAATGGTATTGACCGTAAAGACCGAACGGTGGAAGGCGTGGAGAGGTCTAGCCGAACGGTGGAAGGCGGTGAAGAGCTGGGGCCGAACGGTAGGAGGCATGGGAAGCAAGCCGAACGGTGGAAAGCGCGGAGACGCCAGACCGAACGGCGGAAGGCGGGGAGAGGTCAGGCCGAACGGTGGAAGACGGTGAGGAGTCGAGCCGAACGGCCGAAGGCGGTGAGAGCTCGAGCGGAGCAATGGGAAGCAGCGAAGAGCTGGAGCCGATCGATTGAGGAGTGACTATCCTAACTAGGACAGCAGTTAGGATGGGCGGAAAATAATTATAGTAAATAAGAATATATCCTAGAAAAATATTCAGTATAAGATAATTACAGTAAATAAGGATGTATCCTAGGAAAATATTCAACATAAGATATTTATAATTAAAGATAAATGCTAAGGAAATATTTATATTAAATATAGATATATTCTAGGGAAATATTTAGTATAAGATGGGCGGGAAATATTTTCTTATAAATAGAGCTAGAGTCTATTGTTAGGGTTATGATTTAGATTATTAAGTTTGTTGACAGGCGGCTACGTCCTATTGGGAGGTTATGCTCCCAATTACCTTTGTTTACTTTTGTTTATTCAGATATTACCATTAATAAAAGAAATGCACTCGTTCAATTCCATTCTTTCATTATTCTTTTGGGTTCTTGTGAGCGTTGAGAGCTCAGATACCCAACAATTGGTCCGACCTGCCGGATCGATAAAGAAGAGTGAAAGGCCAGCCGGATTGACAGAGAGGAGTGAAAGATATCATGGAGGGAAGGATGAATGTAGTCGAAGGGAAAGTGGAGCACATTGGGCGGAAACAAGAGAACATGGAACTGTCCATGGGGGGAATGGAGACGGAGATGGTGGCAATCCGCAAAGATTTGCAAGAACTGATGAGAATGATAGGAGGACGAGCCTGTCAACTAGATGGGAATTCGGATGGAAGCCAGGGGTCTGTTAACGGAAAAATGAATGAAGAGGAGGGCGAGAGAGAGAATGGACGCCAAGAGGAGCAACTGAATTGGAGAAAAAGGGTAGAGTTACCAGTTTTTGAAGGAATTGATCCATTGAATTGGATCAACGGAGCTGAGAAATTCTTTGAAATACAGGGAGTGTCAGAGGAAGAGAAGGTGTGCCTAGCCAGCAGCAGTATAGAGGAAAGTGTTGGATATTGGTTCAGAGTTTGGAAGGAGAAAGCCAATAATCGTTCGTGGGAAGGTCTAAAGGGGGCAATGGTCTGGCGAGTTGGAGAACGGAAACCGTCTAAAGGAGCACATTGGGCGGAAACAAGAGAACATGGAACTGGATGTCAAAAATATGTTCCTAAATGGAGATTTGTAAGAAGAGATTTATATGGAGCAATCTCCTAGATTTGTTACTCAGAGGAAGTCTTCTGGATTGGTATGTTGTCTTCGCAAATTTTTATATGGCCTAAAAGAGTCTCCTAAGGCCTGGTTTGGTAAATTTAGCAGTGTTCAACAATTTGGTATGAAACGGTATGAGGCAGGTCATTCTGTCTTTTATCGTCAGTCGAGTGCTAGATATGTCTAAGAGATAATATATGTTGATGACTTTGTTTTTATAGCCAATGACAACCCTGGCATTTCCCAGACGAAATAACATCTGTCACCATTTTCAGACAAAATATCTTGGAAACTCAGAAATTTCTTGGGCATTGAGGTGGCACAATCTAACGATGGTATTGTTATAACTCAAAGGAAGTATGCATTGGATATTTTGGAGGAAATTGGGTTGTTGAATTCAAAATCTGTTGACACACCCATAGATCCTAATACCAAACTCTTACCAAATCAAGGGGATCCTATGTCAGATCCTAAGTAGAGTAGAAGATTAGTTGGAAAGTTAAATTATCTTACAGCTACTCGTCCTAACATTTCCTTTGCAGTCAGTATGGTGAGCCAATTTCTTAATTTTCCATGTGAAGATCATTGGAATGTAGTCATTTGTATATTAAAACACATTAAAGTATCTCCTAGAAAAGGATTGTTATATGGTTTCAATAACCATACAAGAGTTGTTTGTTATTCAGATGTTTATTGGATAGGATCTTCTTCTGATAGAAGATCTACCTTTGGATATTGTGTCTCCATTGGTGGTAACTTGATTTCTTGGAAAAGCAAGAAATAAAGTGTTGTAGCAAAATCTAGTAAAAATATGGAGCTATGGCCTCAACCACTTGTGAACTTGTTTGACTTAAGCAATTTCTTAGAGAGTTACAATTTGGATATGTCAGTCAAATGATACTTATATGTGACGATCAACTCTTCATATTAGTTCTAATTCTGTATTTCATGAGAGGACCAAACACATTGTGATTGATGGCCATTTCATTTGAGAAAAGATTGTAGATGGAGATATCAAGACTGAGTACATTAATGCAAGTGATCAGTTAACATATATTTTTATGGGCACTAAGAATTTTCTATATTTATAACAAGCTTGATACATACAATTTGTATGCACCAGCTTGAGGGAAAGTGTTAAATATCTTAGATTATTAGATATCTTAGATATTTTATATTTGTCTTTTATCTTCAGTTACTTATCTTTGGTTACTTTGTTATTATTATTTAGTTTGTATTTTGAGTTTAGTCCATATTTCCTTTATTATAAATAAAGTATCCTATATGTAATTTCTACACAAAAGAGATTAATCTCATACATAATTTTTCAATACATTCAATACTTAGTAAGCATTACCCATTGAAGTACTTGTCATTGGAATTTTGGTTATCCGTATTCCAGTGAAAAAATCTTACAGTTTTGGAGCACAACTCGGAGAGATCAACCACTTCTCAGCTTCATAAGGTGAAGCATTTTCCAGTTCAGCCATTTCCAAAGAGCTTTCAACCATCATCTTTGACCATATCGTAATCAGCTCAAAACCTGTACACAACCTATTCCTATATCAAATGGAAGTGGCATTTACATTTCGCAATAAAGAGTGAAATGGAAAAAATCAAATGAATCTTGCATAGCTTTTAATAATTAAAAACCAGAATGAAATTTTGACATAAAAATTACAAAAAGACAGACGTAACCAAACAATATTGGGGCAAAAGTTCTCATAATAGATAGACATGCATAAAGAACAAAGTAGATATAAATAAATATGGGCTTTAAATTGATACCGGGTACAGTGGAAATGGCAAGAAGAATCACAAGAAACTTATTTCAGTGGTGAGAATTTCATGTAGCACATGCAAAAGGCACATTTTCAGGAAGGCTATTGGAAAAAGTTAAAAGCATTTAATGTACTGAATCTTGTTTTCTCGTGTATGCAAATAATCCCATCACACCTGGGCTTCTGTGACTAACAGTGTAGTCAAAGACACCAAAAGGCCATTGGGCATCTCTGGCTCATAAGTGCGAAGATATCCAAGAAATTAAGGGGACCATTCACGTTATATTGTGGCTTCTATAGGCTAAGCGGCACAAATATTTGAAAACTTGATTTTGTCTTAAAACGTGCTGTATCTAACAAAAGCATGCATGCAATGACCTGAAACTACATCTACCTACATGTTCCCAACCCAGGGATTTACCTTTAACAGGATCTTCTGCAGAATACCATTCACTCCAAGGACAATCATTATCCCACAGTGTTTCATTGGAGGTTTCACCAGTAAGATTTTCTCCAGAATTTGTATTCTGAGCATCAATGACTTTCATTTTGTAATCATCATGAGCAAGCATTTTATATGTTAACCTCATTGCAAATTGCACTTTGAAAAAATTAGTACGAAGATCCAATGTGGAGTGCACCTTCAGTATCAAATGGAAATTAATTACTACAGGGAAAGTTCCAGCGACACTGCTGATTAGAGTCAATTCAGCATAGAACTTCTCACCTCAACATTTAAACAGAAAATAGAAAGGAGAAAGAGAATAGATTGTTAATTCCGTACAAAGCTCACAGTTCATGCAAATATAAACGTAAAATAAAACATTAATTATGAAAAGTGTAGCATTGCCAACTAAGGGTGTCAACTCTTGAATGATAGATATTTCTTCATTTATTTATATACCCATTTATCATATTTTATCTCTAGCTGCCCACTCCATGGCACAGGCCATCCTTGGGAGAGAGTTTAATGAATTGGTAAAAGTTACAAGTACCTCATTGAGTAGGAACAAAAAAAAATGTATATGCGATACTTAAACAATGAGGCTGTCTCACTTAATGAACTAGTCTTTTTAGGTTGGGTTCTACTTATGAACTCTAGTCATAACAGTGACCCACTTGTTTCAGATCAGTAATTATGTCAGGATCAGTTTAAGAGTGTGAATTTACGGAAGAACAATGCACAAAGAGTATAGCTGATTAAAAATTTATTGAAAAGCCACAAAAATTGAGAAAAAAATTAAATAAATATTTAATAAACAGCATGGATCAGGAACTCACAAACTTAGATACAAACAACTCATACAAGCCTTCCAAATGCATCAGTCTTCTCGGAACCTGACTACAAATCCAATCTGCTTCAAACCTTCTAGTAAATACAGTACCCATGTTCTGAATTCCAATGTATGCTTTACGTGAAGGATCATGAACTGGAACAAATGCTGGCCATAAACTACATAATATTATAAGAAACTACAACAACTAAAATAATAACTTTTCCAATAAGAATAATAGAAATTACACTCACCATTGTGCTTTACTCTTATTATTACACCTAATAACTGTCATTTCTATATTAATATATAAAGAGGATACTAACTGTTATGACTGTTTTGGTCCACACATTTTTTACAACTTTACCCTTTTATTATAGCTGTTTTCTGTTTTTTCTATTATGGTAATTGTTATTTTAATTATGTAACCAAAGTGTGCAACAACGCTCGTGTTCCCTAGTTTAAAAGTATAATAAATATATAATTACAATTGTGTAAATCCAAATTAAAATCACATTTGTTAGAATTGTCAAGATAAAAAATTATAAATTATTGTCATTATAAAAATATTAGTGCTTTATAGCTTAGATACTTCCTCGATAAATTATGGGTAAAATATCCTAGGGTATTAGATATGGATATGTATGGGAAACAGATACATGATAAAAGTGAAGTATCAGTGCATTATAAAAAACTGGAAGGAAATTAAAAAAAATATCTGATGGGTAGGTTCACAGGAGGTACAGGAAGGCAAAAAAGATGCGGCCAGCGAGTGGGCCTTGCCAGAGAAGTTTCAAGCATGTGTTTGGGAATGAAGGTTGGGCCATGTGGCAAAATTGAGTGCGCAGAAAGATTGATCAATTCATAGGCGAATTCAGTGATCAAGTTGTCGTGTCATCAATTATGAATTATTTGTATTGGTTTACACTTGTATACTTACCAGTATAACTAGATTTTATTTACTATTCTACTTTAATCTTCTTTTTGCACATTATGCTTCTTCATTTACTTGCAATAGATAATAAATCCTTAATCTTTAACATCATTCTACTTGCAGAAAATCCTTATTTTTCAGGAGGGACTCAGATTTAGAATGGAAAAGTTACAATAAATTTGTTGTAAGTTTTTTTTCCAACTTTTTCTCAAATGTGCAGGCTTACAATTATGTGAGGTGGGTATGACCAAATTGCCACCCTTAGATAGCATGCCCCCCCTCCCCTCCATTAAAAAGCTCTAAGTTACAGTTCTAATTTCAATGACCAAATTGTCCTATCTTTTTTGTCCAAAACCTAGGGTTTCGAAAAGGGAAACAAGGATTCTAGACTTTGTAAGAGAAAGTGTTGGCTTGGAACAAAGATGGTCATAGTGGAAGTGTTGCAAAGGAAGGTTAGAGAAAGCATTGTCAGCATTCCCGTTTTAAAGTTTTATTTGACATCCAGAAGAGTTGCATCTGAAGGACATGTTGACTTCATGGTTGGGGTATGAGCAAAAAGAGGATGAACTTCTGTTGTGGGATTAAAATCATATTGCAAACTTTTCCTTATCTTTACGTTCTCCATAGACTTATACAAATTTAAACACATTAGCTTTCTTAAGTTTAAAGTGAATTAAATGCATTGAGTCTCAACTGTTGAAAATCTTGAATCCATGTGTTATTCTCAAATTAATTGAACTTTGAGATGTCCATTTTGTTTTCAAGTGAAGAGGATTTGAACCAGGAAGAGGGTGAGGACCTTTTAAGGTAAAAGGTCATTATAAAAAATGTGTTGATCACATGTAAAAGTTTGTTAATGTGATAAACATTGCTGGGTCCCAAAGGGTGAAAATCGTAACAGGACACAAACAATTAAGGGACTTTATGTTTGTTGAGAAAATGGAGAGTTACCGGTGTAGCTAGAGAAAAATACTGAGGGCGCAAGTGTAATTTATTTCAAATAAAAGAGACTACATAAACCCAAATATCTTAACAAGTAGCACTTTAGTAACTGATAGTAGTCAGACATAAAATGCAAATGCAAAATAGATGTGCCCATGCACACAAATTATTGTAAATTTCTCAACTTATTAAAAATTAAAAAACAAGGAACAATAGTTACCTTGAACAATTTGACAAAGCAATTGCAACAGCACTCAGTAGCTTGCTTGCCTCTGGTGCATCAAGACCAGCACTGCTTACACTTTTAGGAGAAATCACCTAGTGTTGTGCAAGGCAATGAGTGTTTTCTTAGTGAAAGCATTAAATTTTCAACGAAAGGCTAACATTAAGTATATAATGTTCATGCAGTGAAGTGTAAGATAGTTTTACACTGTCATTTAATCACAATTCACAGTTAGTATAACCTTTTATGGTATTCATTGTAAAACTCAACAAACGTATCATACTCGAAAGCTTGTGAATGGATGGCAGGATAAAACTATACGACATTGTCAGTGCATAACCTTTTTAATTCAAACATTGAAGCATACCAAAAATTCCTTTACACCAAAACATAATTGCAGATAATGACAACCAGACCTCCAGTCTGCAGTGCCAGGTTTGCCTGTGTCATCCAGAAGACCCAGTTAGATTAAATAAAATTTAATCAGCCCACCCCAACATCAACCCAGTGCACAAGGCTTCCACCTACTGGGTTTGGGGAGGATAGATCAAATGTGCATGGCCTTACCCCTACAAGCAGAGAGGCTGTTTCCATTATCTAAACACACAATCTCCAGTCTAGAAAAAACAGTAACTTTACCCTTGGGTCAATGTTCAACTTACACGATTGATTAGCAAAAAAATTTCCATATTACCGTTAATGTTGGTCTCAAAATAGTACTCCATGCAGTAACTTTTTGTGCCAAACTTCAATTCAGATTTGACCTTGTACGAATATTTGCAATACACTAATGCAACTGCACCTTTATCCTAGATCAAAAGAGAAGATGTTTAATAAGGTAAATACAAATAGCATAAAAAAATTTAAAGGAGAGATGTAACTTTTAAGAAAATATGTCACTATGTACATTAATATTGCATATTAAGACACTACTGTAGTAAACACAATTGAATTAAGGACTTCATTATTTTCACATCAATATCATTACTCGATGTATAAACTTTTCTTTATCCAGAAAGTAAGGATAGAATAGATATCATGTGAATTGTAATGTACTTGCTTGCTTTACTATCCAAAAAGAAAATGGAGTAAGAACAGTATAACAAAATATTTCCTTGCATTCAGCTCTGACAATCTGAAGATTATTTAACAAGAAATCATCATGAGGCAGAAGTGTAGATTATTCACAAACTATTAAAATCCAAAGTTAGAGGTGCAGAAGGACTGAACTCAGTTCTTTCTAACACCTACAACAACAACAAATGCAGTACAACACATAATGAGCATAAAACAACTCTTCTATTCATGAATGAATGAATAAGCATAATAGGACATGATGATTTTGCTTCCCATTTTATAAAGATGACCCTAAACATTTTAAATGATTTTGAGTCAATGACAACAAGCATCTTCAATTACTGATCTTAGAAAGTAGATTTAAGAATAATTAAAGTTACAAAATTGGCTTACAAAGTGAAATTCGCAACCATTTCTACTATAATTTGATTATATCTTCAATTGACGTGAAATCTCCAAAACACTCCATTACACAAAGGACTAGACATCTTGAGCATTAGACTAGCAATTAGATAGTAGGTGATATACTAGGCCCAACAAACCTAATTAGAACAAACTTTGGTACCATCTTAATAGGCCTCACAAAACCAACTAGTAAAGTGATATTATAGTCAAACTTAACAAAGTTTGTGAGGTTGAGTTAGGTAAAAATCTTACTGCTTCAGATAATATTAAAGTTTGTTCTAACAAGATTGTTGAGTTATGATAGGCCTAAATCCTCTTTATAAGAAATGCCATATCTCAATAAAGTTGGTGATTATTGAATAAAATAGGAAGAAGTCAAAAACCCATTTGGGGAAATAAACTAATAATATATCTGGGAACCGAATAAAAATAAGGTCCTATTTAGATAAATTTCTCCCTATAAAACTTGTAGAAAAAGAAAATAAAAGGTAAAAAATGAATTGAGTATCTACTTCAACTTAAAATTAACTTATGTATCTCTGTCTTTAGAGAAGTTCAATGAAAGAGTTTCTATAAAAGTTAAGTGTACAAGTTGATTTTAGGTTAACGAAGCTCAACTCATTTAACTCATTCTGTTGTCAAAGTGCTTGTGAAATATTTTATTGATACAAACCCTAAATAATATCCATACTAAGAACAACTAACTTGCATTCCTCAATAACAAAATCAACCCAAATATATTAATTAAAGGATAAATTTATCTCGAAACTTAGCAAGCATACCAATAACCTCTTTGGACTATCAGCCATCCAATTCCGAAAAACTGCCTCTATTTCATAAATAAACCTGCTTAAAAAGAATAAAGGTATATTCCGTTAACCATTCCTCTCACAAATTACACGATAAACATACTAAGAGCAGAGGAATTGGTATTAGGAGAACGCAAACCTTTCCCATGAAGAAGCAATAGTGAAATCATCAAAATTGTCAAACTGCAATGCAAGGAGAGGAAGTAAATAGGCATTGGCTCTAATTCTATGATCACACTGGATCAACAGAAACCAATGAATAACTAAAGAATGAAAAAGATAAGAAAAATGAAGCACTTCTTCTTCTGCGACACAGTCGTCGTCGGCATCAGGTTCCACCTTGGTGGAGATGGAGAACGAAGCCATGGAAAACGGTATACAACACAAGGGAATGAATGAGTGTCTTAAAACACCATATATCAACTGTCTTGGTAAAATAGCTGAAGTACTTTTAACATAAGGTAAATCTCTTAAAATTTTAAATGTCACCCTTATAAGTACTTTTTACATACGGTAAATCTTTAAAATTTAAATATTTTTTATGGTAAAAGAAAAATGTTAACATAATGCTGTATATATAATTAATATTTAAGACCCTGGTTTTTATTTATCATTATTATTGATAAAGCGGTAAAAAATAAATTTAAAGAAAGAAATTTAGAAAATATTTATAGAAAAAATTCACAACTTTATTACAAGATAAGTTGTGAATAGTGTGTAAGCAAAGGGTCGATAAACAAATTTTGTGTTCCTTTTCTCATGTGTCTTGTGATCAGAAGTGTAAATGAAGTAAATTATGAGTTTATTGTTTTAAAGGAAATTAAGTAGAAAGACGCAGTAGTAATAAGATATAATTTTAATTGAGTTTGGCAATACTTTTAACATAAAACAAAAAATTTAAAAGAAACAGATCAATAATTATTATTTTTATATTATATTCATTTTTTTTTCATCTTACTCAATGTTTACACTTAAATTTCCAAAATTGTTATTTTTTTTTCTAAAGCATTATAAGTCTATTTCCTCAATTATATAAGTTCAAATTAAAAAATTTAATTGTATAACTTTAATATTTGAATTGATAAAATTTAAAAGTTGTTTGATTTGTTAAAAAGTTAACGAAAGTTAATTTAAGGATGTTTTCTCCAGGTAGCTAAAAGATGTTTCGATTGAACTTTTTTGTCAAGAAGACATTGGATGAAATAAGTGAAAATTTCCAAAGATTAATTTAAAGACATTCTTATGAAGGTTAATTGAAATGTTAGATGATATTAAGGGTGGTTTAATGTGTATATTCTTATCATGTTTATATATTTGTAATGTCAAAAATTTTATTCTTTTTTTCCATGTTTTCCTATGCTTAATTTCTATTTTTATCATAAAATAGAAGTACTTTGTAGGTACTAAACTCATACTTAGAAGAATTAAAATAATGACTTTTAATTTTAGAGGAAGAAAAGTAAAGAATTTTTTCTATAAGAACCAAAATTAAAATTACTTATTTTTCTTGAATTGAAGTTATATTTAAATCTTAACATATATTAATTGTACATCTATTAATAATTTAATTTAATTTAAAATTTTGCCTCTAACTAATTATTTTGCAATTAATCTTGTTTCTGCATTAACTAATATAGTATATCGTTATGACTGTACATAACGAGAAAATTTGGTAAAAGATGAATCTCTTCTTGGAATACAACTATAGAATGTTAAGTGTGTACTTTTATAAGTATAAATTAATACATAAACACATATAAGAACGTTAATTTTAGTTAATAACAAATATTCAACATTTTATTTCACCTTGCAAAATTCACTCCGTAATACTTCAGAGGCTAATAATGAAACCCTTATTTTTTAAAACTTACTACAAATTGTTGATTATTTTTATATTCCCATTTGCTTCTAATTCAGTCAGAACCAAATTATTTTGCTAATTAGCTTAATAAGAAAATAATATAACAATAAAATTTTCTTTTAGTTAGAAATAATATAAAAATTGATTAACATGAAAATCAATAGGTTAGTGATATACTGAAACTATTAAACAACAGGTGAAGAAATTCTTTACTACTATTATAACATGCATAATGAAGTTTGTTGTAATACATGTAGGCATTTCACTTTCTAAATTAAATTGTTATAAAAAGAATACACAAAATTTGTCAAAATTAAGCCAAACATGATCTTCCTTAGAACTTTTGGAGTGACACAAGATGTAGCTGATACTGGGAATTCTAATTCCTGTACAATGAATACACATAATAAGATCAGAGCTTTTCATGCATAATAGTTATGAAATGAAAAACAAGAATTAGTTCTGTTTTAAAAAACTGCACTGATCCATCGTAATCAAATTCCAAATGAAAAAATGTGCAGCAATTTCTTTTGTAAAATCATATAAACCCTACTTATGCAGAAATAAGCAAAGGGTAAGACAGCTCAGAAGAAAGTAACAACACAATCCATATTTATCCAAACACAAATGCAGATCCTTCAACCAAATCTGTTTGACAAAATGACAGAAGCTTGAACTAACCTTCTTTTTGATGGAAGAATCAATCCTCTCTTCTCTAGGCTTTTATATCGATCCTTCATTAGGGTGCAGCAGCCCTAGATAACCAAAACAAACATAGGAAACTTTACTTGCATTTTCACCAAAACTCAGATACCATAACAATCAAAATCAGAGCAAGAGAACACAAGTAGACCTTCAGCTTCCGAATTGATCCAGTAATTTCTTCACTTAATAAAACTTGAACAGGTGCAGGTTCAAACCTGTTATAAAAATAGAATTGGTAAACAACATTCATAAAAGTATGGAACTTTATTTAAGGCACAAGTAAAAGAGAAATTCCACTAAATTTAATTGTACAAAACTACAAATGGAGTGATGATAATTTACTAGTTAACAACTCAATCATCTACTGAACTGTGGGAGTAAAGTAAGATAAACATAAAAGATTACTTACTTGTGCTTTCCTATGCGTGGTGGGCGTGTCTTTAACATTTCCTGTTTAGCAACTTTTCGCCTAAGATGTCTTTTCTTTTTTTCCTCCTCTTCTTGCTCAATTTCCTGAATAATGTCAGGTATGCTGTAACCAGAAAACAATATATGCTTAAAAAATCAATTTTTGTTGAGACAGTGTGAGAAATGAGAAATAGGGATGATATTACCTATCAATTTCCTTTGACAATTCCCTTATCTTCTTAGCTTCTGCTTCTTTTTTCAGTTGTTCTTTCCGCCTAGCTCTCTTATTCAACTCAACTTTAGTCACTCTCTTTTTTTTAATAGGCCTGTCCAATGATTTTTCAAACAACATGAGCACACCAGATGCCCATAAATTATTGGTTCACAAAATACAAAACTACACACTATTTTATTAGGTTCAAACATACCATGTACATATAAAACAGTATTCAAAATTGGAGATTGTGTAAGAAAACAGTAACATTTAGACACTTGTATACCAAAAATGGCAATGTGTAATGATTATAATATATTATGCATCAAAGAAAATTAACATTAGCAAGAGAAACTACTGAGTACATGTTAAGGACCACAATGACAACATTATAAGATCACGTATAGACAGACACTTAAAGACAGTAATTAACATGAAGAAAGTCTAACTTCAAATAATCACGGAAGAATGACTGGAAGATAAAGTGAAAAATATAATGTAGTTCATAAAAGAGAATAGCTGGACAGTAATGCATATTGCCAAAAATAATATGGAGAAAAATATAATGTGGTTCATAAACGATATTTAAACAAAGGCAGTCCAATTAAATAAAATTTATGATACTAACTTTTTCTCTGATCCAGCATCTTCATTTTCATCGCCATCTTCAAGATTACTATCATCATCGTCATTCCCATCATCCACATCAAGAAAATACATCTGACAAAAAAATAAATTGTTGAAAAAAGCATAACCAATCACAGAAGCCATATAAATTCAAGTACCTCTATAAAGCATAATAAATGTAGCACGCATTTTTTAACTCCAATAATTATATTAATGAAGATAATGAGACTCACATCTTCTTCAGCAATAGCTTCACCAGGAACAGTTAATGGCACAGGTTCTGGGCCCAATTCCTTTTTGTAGACTTTTTGCATTTCTTCTGCAACAGCAGAAGCTAATGTATCCTGGTTTAACAGTAAAAAATTTAAAGTTGTCAAACAAGATTCATGACAAAAAAATAAAGAATAAAAATAGCAGGGGAAAGTGTCATTTATTCTGAAACTACCTGGTGACTTTCATACGAGGGATTGAAAGAGCATCCTGGAGGATCAACCTCTACTGCTGGAATGAGAGTCGGCTTTGATACCTGTAAAGAAGGTAGCCATCATATTATCAACTAAAGCACAGAAAGTATAGGAAATATAGAATGAAATATGAAATCCACAGATTAGAATCAGCACTGCTTGAAAATATACCTTTTTCACTTGCTTGTTATCCTCACCTGCATGATGATATCAGATAAAACCGTGTTTAACATCGATAATTATCACAAAAAGTAACCAAAACTTTAAATGATAAAAACGTAGAAGGTACCTTTATCATTCCATAGATCAAACATGGTAGAATCATCCTGAACAATATGTTAGAAAGAGGTAATATCAATAAAACAAATTCTACATAGGATTTAAGACGAAAATAAAAAAAAAAAAAGTAAAAATAACCCGTCCTTTGTGTCTACACAGATTGGCATAGCCAACTCCTACTACTACTACTCCTTTCTGCTTTAATGTACAACATACGGACCTTATTATCATCTTGATTGACCACTTTCACATTAGAGACAGTTTTCCGGTTTTTAGAACACTTTTTCAGAATAGAAGATGGAACTGGCTTAACAAACTGGTTTTTCTGTAGCAGGCTATCATAGTGCAACACTCTCTCCCTGTGCTTCTCGATCTTCTTCTTCACCGCAAGATCTAGACGTATAATCATATCATTACATTAGGCAAACCCAATGTATCCAGTGATGAACAAGAACTATTAGCTGTAAACCCATTCTGATGGAAAAATACAGTTTTTTTCTATAACAAAAACCCAAGCAGAAGCACTATAAACATAAATCCCCATTACATAAATAAGAATGGTAGTATGTATCGTTTAACAAGAAATTACTAAAAAATATGTCAAATGTATACTATTTTAGAAATCACATTTATCCTCCAAAAGATGCCATCTTGTTCAAGTTAATAGAACAATCCATGCTAATTAATACATGACCAGTGGTGTCAACGTTAGACTTCAAATTAAAATGAAAATTCTACCAATTACTTATGTCAAGCTATTTAAACTTTAATTTGGTGAAAGAAAGGGAGAAAAAACAACTTTTGGGGAAGCAAACACAACACCCGTGCGATCGACAAGTTTCATATATCCTCACATATTACCGTATACTGATGCTGCAGTAAATTAATAATTTATCTTGTTACCCAAAAGCCCAAACACCACGTCCTACAGTGTATACTATAATGAAGTTGGGAAGGATGGTTGGAGAGATTCTGGGTTCAAATCTTCAGTGACAACAACTAATACTAACATTTGACGAAAAAAAATACTATAATGAAACCTCAATTTCAACAAAAATAAAAGAAAACATCTTATGATAATGCACAATCTTATGCAAATCATGGTAAGATATTAATAATTATAATCGTTAATCTTCCAATTTTTTGTTTTGTGTACTTCAGACGTGACCACTCACATAAAAACTAACAATAAAAAAGACGATTTTCAGACACAGGCCAATGAGTACGATAAAAAAATACCCAGAAAAGAGAAACCGAGAAAGAAATTACCTTTGGACTTGTCTTCATAAAAGAGGGAATCACTGGAAAGGGCTTGAAGAGAGCCACCAGAAAGAGCGTCCTTCGTTGATTTCTCGAAGAAATCTTCTATCTCTTCGGTGCTGATGTTAGCCCTCCACGCCTTCTTACCCTTCCTTGACCCTTTTGCTTTCTTCCCCATTATCAACGCAGCAACGCAATGGTTCACTTCACTTCGAGTTTTTGCTGGTGAATTCCAAAGACCAGGTTTTTCGGAAAAAATCACGAATTCACGATCCTGCTTGAGGCGGCAGAACAAAACGAGGTTTATGTCGTTAACTTGGTTTTCAAAAGAGGCCAGCAATGTTATCGGGCTCCTTAATTCGGGCCTAGAAATAAGCCCAGCCCAATATGATAACGTTATCTTTCTCTCGATTAATTTATCACTCCTTAATAATATAATATATAACTATAAAAAATAGGAAAAATGTATTTAGAAAGTTAGAGTTTTTTTTATAAAAATGAGATTTGTTTTCAATAGAATTTTTTCTATAATTTGATTTTCTAATAATAAAATATTTGAGAATTATTTATTACAACTTCACAGAAATCACGTTTTTAAAATTATTTATTACTTTAGAATTGTTTTATATATATATATATATATATATATATATATATATATATATATATTAAATTACAAAAAAAAATAAAAACGAATTATAAAAATATTTTGACCTAAATATAGAAGATTTTAATATATTTAATACTTACTTTATGCTTTATTTAATTTTTTAGTGATTAGGTTTTTATAGATATAAAAAAGTTGTTGTAAATACCGACAAATAAACATGAATAATTTATTTTATCTCTTGAAATAAGCCTCGTGTTTGTTAGTTTTTTTTTTTAATTTATTAAATGACGTCTTATTATGATTCATCTCACTGTATACAAAATAATAGAATATATTATATAAATCCTTCTCACAATAATGTAAGATGGTTAATAATGTATTTAAAGGAACTTTTAAGATTAAATTTTCTAATTTTTAATAATAAGAAAACGTTGTCAGTGAATTTTTTTTTTCATATGATAGTTATCTATATCTGAAAATATATTTAAAATTCCTTTAAATCCCATTGATTTTGATTATAGTTTATACGAAAACATTTATTTGGCTTTCATCTTTAAAAAAAACTTTCTCCCAGTAGTATATAACATTTATTAATGATTTATATGTTTAGTCAAAAACCAAATGATTACTTAAGTTAAAATATATTAATATTTATGACACATTTATACGTTTAGGGAAAAGAGAAATTATCATTTCAATTAATATTTACTCAATGTTATGATATAATGTTATCGCTTAATAAAATATACCTTATCTACCTTAAGATATATTTTAAGAATTTAAAAATGGAAATTCTAAAGAACAGATTATAAAGACTAAAATAATTTATTTAAAACTAAAATCTACATTGATAAAATATCAAAACTTTGTATAACTTGTATATTTTACTGTTTAAGTTAAAAATTTACAAATTGAAAATATTAACTATTAAAACTTTATTTAATAAAATTTAACCGCAAAAAGAAATTTTTTCACTTTTTCTTTTTAGATTTACGAATTAACTACTTATGTTTTTTAAGATTCAAAACATACCATAAAGAAATCACGGTAGAATATCTTTGTTTACTTTTAAAATGTCTAGAAAATTAAATAATATAAGTTATGATTTAAGTGTGTTCCGATCCCAATAAAATATCTTTATTTACATTTAAAATATCTAGAAAATTAAATAATATTATTATGTGTTCCATTATCAATTTTATATAGTGATGTTATTGTTTCTATCCTATATCTATTCTAATCACTATAGGTATAGATTTTTTTTTAATTTTATTCGTCACTGATTTATTTTTTATAAAATATTTTAATAAGTAGGATGAATATTTAAATACGCTTGAGATTAACTCATGTGAAACTATTATGATTTTCATAAGAAAAAAAGTACTCGTTTAATTTGTATGCAAACTAATTTAAAGAAGATTAACTATAAGTAAAAATTATTGATATTTTTATCAATATGATTATTTTAAAAAATCCATAAATTATATTTTGCTGTCCGTTGATTTTTAAAATTCTATTTATCATTCTTAGTATGTCAAACTTACATTCTCAAACATGACACATTAGAGGTAAAAAAAAAAAGATGTTAGACTTTTCAGAAACAATATTGCAATAAATAATTAAAAATGTTTTCTGATTTGCAAAAGAATAAACCTAGTTGAAAGTTAAGATTATTTATTGTTCTGAAAAAGCATAGGGGAAAGTGATTCATTGTCCGGAAAGTGGGCCCTCTTAAAAGGAAACGAAGAGGAAACAAAACAGCAAGTCATTTGTCACAAAATTGATTGATTCCCCTAATTAACGGGCCAGATAAAGCCCATTATTAATTGATTTATGAACGATGTGGGCCACATGGCAGACCAGATACCAACAACTTCGGCCTCCTATCAAACCCCTTGGGCCCACATAATTCAATCAATGCGACCATCTATCATCATTTATTTTGCCACCTTCCACTGTAATCAGTGCATTCACTCTCCCTTCTCTTTTCTTTCAATGAATTTTCATAAAAGTAAAACCTAATAAAATAAACTACACAACTCAAATTGCTGAAAAAAAAAGGGTTAACAACCAAAATTGCAAATTTAATAAAATATTAGCACCCAAATTAGCATTAAAAAATAAAAAATGTTAATAATATTCACATTAATACAGAAAACAAGAGTATGTTTTAGAATAATTTAGTTCAACATTTTATCCTCTTATCTTAATTTATTAGTTTTTTTGTTCATTAAAGAAAAAAAAGTATAAATATGATTAAGATTGAATAAGAATAATTCAAAAACGAAGTAAAATTTAAGTCTAATATTCAACCTAAATGATCGTAAAATTTAAATTTAACTCAATTTTCTAAAATTAAGTTTATAAGATAAGATTTACATCACTTATATATTATAAATTGATTTTATTTTTAATTTACGTTCCTTTTCAAACCTTATGCTATATTTATTTCCTTATGTAAATTTATGGTAACTGTAATATAGGTTTATTTCTCCACATGCAGCCAACCAAACATGACTTCCGCACCCTTAGAATTTGACATTCATAAAACTTAACACTTTTGAGATCAAAGCTTAAAGCCAACATGTTCAACTAGTTTGACAGAATCGCTTTTTAATTGAATTATTTTTCAGAAGCAATAAATTGGTTTTTTTTACTATCTATGACTTGAAAGTGAAACTGTGTCCAATTTATTCTTCAATTTCATCATTGACATGCTTTACGTGTTCATTTTGTAATATAAATTAAAATAAAAAAGTGACTGGATGGAGTTAGAAAAAAAAAGTTTACTAAAATTTCTGAGTTTTTTTTTGTAATTTTATAGACTAAAAATAATATTTCGATAGATAAAAAATAAAATTATTAAATTATTTTCTAATGGCCACATGTTTTACTATTTATACTAATCACAAACTCGTATTATATCATAAAATCGGTTTCACAATGTATATAACTATAAATTGGATTCTTCCATCACGAATCTCCAGCATCAATAAATAAGAAATCAATGAAGTGCAACTAGAATTTGTTCTACAAAGTAGGAAAATTGATTCTACGTCATTGAAACATCTCATACCATTGATCACGAACTCTTAAAATCGGTTTCGTTTTTGTCGAAATTAGTTACATTTTCTATTAATTATGCTTAGTTGAAATCGATTACACCTTCATAGAATCAATTCCCATTTATGTTGGATGCATGGTAGAATTGATTCCACTTCAAGGTTGAATGAATGCATACACATAAAAATATTCACCCTATATATATATATATATATATATATATATATATATATATATGGTGCATATTCGAATTGACTCAAAATTAAATTAAATATGATTCGGTAATTTACCTCAAAGTTGAAAATACTTAATTTTAATTTTTATATTTAAAACATGGATAAGAGCCTTTAAACTTCAATCCAAACACATAAATGGTTAATTGAAAACTAGAAAAAACAACAATTAAAATGAACACACTTTAAAAGAAGAAAACTCTTTCCGAAGAAAGTAAAAGAAATAAAAACCATTTATGATAAATTCATTAAATTCTGTTGAAATCCATCAGCACGGGATCATTGGATCATCGAACATGTTTTTCTATGTTGTTAGACTTGGTAAAAAAACAGTGAGTAAAAAACTGTTAAATAGTAGACACTATGTTAAAATAGAAATGAAGATAGTTGAAAAGCATATGTTGTTGTGTTGCAATGGCACTGAAAGAAAGTCCCTTTTGTTTTCCTCCTTTGTTTGTTCAGTGATTTATTTACCTAAAAAAGTTGTCATCAAAATATCCGGCGGTTACATTGCAAAATGATTACACTCATTTATTACTCCTCATCACTCACTCTCAGCATCTCCACCCACCATCTTCTTCTCTCAACCCAATCCTACAATGGCTGCAGCTTTAGAGTGCTGGTCCAGCCGCGCCACCGCCGCCGCCGACGATGACACGGTGGAGCAGGTTCTCATGCGTACCCATCACAGATCTGAAGGCCCGGCTTCCACCCCTAAAGACCCCTCCTCCATCCCCAACGTCCACAAGAAGTTCCAGAAGCTCACCCGCAACGTCTCCGAAGCCATTGCCTCATTCAGAAATTCTCTAAACCTCGATTCACCTCCTTCTTCCAAAGCTGATGCCTCTTCGCGGAAACTTGCCTGGGGAAGTGTCGTTCGCAACCTCACTCAGCTCTATCCCGGAAGCCAACTCCCCGAGAAACTTATGTCCAACATTCGCAAGCATTATGATTCCTTGCCCCTCAGGTCCCAGAAAATTAATGCCGCCCAAAGTTTTTATCTTTACTCGCAGTTTCGGTTTTTATGGTGTTATGGGGAAGTTCTAAATTCTGTGCGTTTGGAGGCTTTGATGTGTCTGGAGTTGATTGTGGATGGAAACTTTGACATTGTGGCTGAACTGGGATTGAGTTGTTTTTGAAAATGTTGATGCCAGTCGCCCATTTTGTCAAGTTTCGATCTTGTCGTACCAATGCTTGATCTCAGTTTCCGCTTTTCCTTTTTTTGACGTGGGTTTTGCTATTTTTCATGCCTCACCCTCCAAAGTTCACTCAGTATTTTAAATTGTGGCTGCCATCTTGGTTTTTATCACATTTATCGTGGTTAAATGCAACCGATGCAGTCGCAATTGAAGTTGTAGATACTTTAAAAACCTGGATGTTGTGCTAAAATCGCGTTGGTGGACTTTTTTCAAAGTAGTTTGAGCTTTAAGCGACTTAAAAGACAACAGATACGGGTTGTGGAATCATTGGTATTTTTTTATTGTTTTGGTTTTAAGAATTTTTTTTTTTCGATGTGTTGCAGTTATGCACAGGCTGAGTTTGATATGAAGGATGTGTTTCTTCACATTAAGTTGATGGAGCAAGCTTCGGAGACTGACCAGCCTGCGATTTTGATTCAAGAGGATTGTGATGACGAGGTTCAAAGTTCTGCTCTGAAGCTCACGTTTGCTTGCAACTCTCCGATTTCCTGGCCTGCGATGTCAGGGGCATTGGATAGTTCCTCCATTTGCTGCAAGAGGATGCAGATCTTTGAGAAGAAGGGTTTCACCTTGGGAGTTGTGCTTCTTGTGGTTCAGTCTGGGCATGATAAGTTGGTGAGGACCAGGGTTGAAAATGCTTTGAAGTTTGCAATGAAGAAGCCTAAAACTGGTGCTGTGAAGCTCCCCTTCGGGCTCTGTGGGTGCCAGGAGGAAAATTCTAAAGGGAGAGATCTTGTGGAGATTGAAGAAGAATACGGTGATGGTTACCGTGGAAAGGAGTTTGAGAATTCAAGTCAAAGGATTCAGCTTCATGTGCCTTTGCCTTCTTCATCTTTCGTTGTGTCAGTGGATGAATGGCAGACCATACAGTCAGGTGGGGATGAGATTGAGAAATGGTTGTTGAACTCAGATAGCGTGGAGTTTGTTGAGCAGATTGGGCCAAATTCGTACAAGGGAGTTTATATGGGGAAGAGGGTTGGGATTGAGAAGCTGAAGGGGTGTGATAAAGGGAATTCTTACGAGTTTGAGCTCCACAAGGATCTGCTGGAACTCATGACTTGTGGTCATAGGAACATTCTGCAGTTCTGCGGTATTTGCGTGGATGATAATCATGGGTTGTGTGTGGTGACCAAGTTCATGGAAGGTGGATCTGTTCATGACCTGATGTTGAAGAACAAGAAACTGCAGAATAAGGATATTGTGAGGATTGCAGTTGATGTGGCAGAAGGGATCAAGTTTATGAATGACCACGGTGTTGCGTATAGAGACCTTAATACACAGAGAATTCTGTTGGATAGGCATGGGAATGCTTGCTTGGGAGATATGGGTATAGTCACTGCCTGCAAAAGTGTTGGAGAAGCTATGGAGTATGAAACTGATGGTTATAGGTGGCTAGCTCCTGAGGTTTGTCTCTATTCATTCTCACTCGTTCTATTCAGCAAAATTCTTGTTTCAATTGCGTAAAATTGGTCACAGGAATATGTTCCATAGTCATATGTAGTTCTGTAGTGTCTTTGCCATGCATAGTCCGTAATATTCTCCAGCTGACCATCAACCTTTTCTTTATAAGAAATAAAAAGTGAAGAACTAAATCACAATTTGGTATCTATCCTTTTTGAAAGATAGGGTCCCTCCTTCTCAACAGTACCTAGACCTACACACCTAACCCAAATCCTCATGGCTTTTAGGTAAGGTGATGGATGAGAATGCGTTCTATGCTTTTTACCTACTGCTAAACAAAATCTTTTGACACGGAATGGTCTGTTTCTTCTAAACATAGGTGCAAAAATACTAATGCTCCTATCCTATGCTCATGGATTCGCTATATGCTTCCTCAATCCATGAGAAAATTTATATGCACCATCTTTATTCTCAACGATTTGGTAAGATTGAAATCTACTCAACATGGAAAAGAAAAAGATTTTTTGTATCTTACGCTTATTTGGCCAACCTGCTGTACTCCTATAAGAATGTTAGAACACTACCTACGTACCAACATTGTAGCACCTAGTACACAAGTAATTACTCAACCCTTTCTCTCTTTCCCTTCTTACTCTCAACAAACAGTTTATGTCATTACTGATTTCCTTGTTAAGTTTAGTGCCAGTAATATTTTCATTGTCCTAAATAATGTTTCAGCAAAAGTAATGTATAATCATAAGATCAAATTGTAGTTTGAATTTTCTTCTCTCTCTCTCTATTTGTCCTCATATACACTATCTAGTTCGGTGACAAATTCCAGTCTAAAGTGTTTTAGCTCTGTTATCTTTTTTGTCTGTTCCTAATGTTTCAGTACACCTTGAAAATGACATACTAGATGTTCAACTATAGGCAATTTAGAGTAACTTTTGTGTGCTTTGTTGTCTAAGAGAATGCTGTTTAGATCCATTGTATGCAAAGCAATGCTGAACTATCCTACATTCAAAAGAAACTTTACGTCACTTGTCCTGGCATCATTGTTAGAGCATGCCTAACATGTCCTAATAATTGTTTTTTTGCTTTCACTTTATTGTGTTTACCTTTATATGGGCACTCGTGTATATGATTAGGAAAATAAGTGTGCTTGTGTGATGCCTATGATCATATCACTATTATACCAGAATTAATTCCTTGCTGGAGCCCGCATGTCCTTAGGCTTTAAGCCTTTAGCATGATCTTTGCCCCCCAGCACTCTAGCTCTTTGTCCTACTGATAAAGGGTACTCTCAAAGCCCTCACACCTCGTGTGCAGGCAAAAGAAAAACACACAAAAGCTATCCACTAAAGCCATTCATTCAAAGAGAAAAAGTGATAACTGAATAGAAAGATATGTAAAAGTTTTCACTCACAAGAGTGATTATTTGGTTGTTGTCGATAAACAAGTTGGTTGTCATACTTTATTATCAAGTCATCTCGTTACACATCACTTACAAACACACCAGTTCACGTGTGTAGGTGACAAACATTCATCTTGCACAACCACACAAATGAGTGATATGACAAGTTGCCACTAGAATACATATGCAGTTGTGAACTGATGTGTGTCCTTTTGATGTTTATCGGACTCTTTTTTTTACTTTTAGATGTATGTTATTCTCTTAAAAAATGAAAACTGGTGATTAATTATTTTTAGAGATAAAGACTATTTATCATAGTTTTGGTTTTTTAGTACACATTTTCTAGAGTTCATTTTTTATGTATTATCAGTGTAAAATGTTTACACTGTCAGCTAATCAGAAATCATCATTTGCATAAATTTTAAGATAACTATAGTAAAAGTCAATAAATTTATCATACATATCAGTCTATAGTTAGATGAATCTTTTACACATTCAGTGCATTCACTATTTACTCTCTCTTTTTTATTCAAACATGACAGCAGTTTCATTGTCTTCATACTCACTAGTTTTACCTTTTTTTTTGTTGTTGGGCTGAGAACAGATAATAGCAGGGGACCCAGAGAATGTGACAGAGACGTGGATGAGTAATGTGTATAGTTTTGGGATGGTAATTTGGGAGATGGTAACTGGTGAGGCAGCATACTCTTCATTTTCACCTGTTCAAGCAGCAGTGGGCATTGCTGCATGTGGCCTTAGACCAGAAATCCCAAAAGACTGCCAACAAACTCTAAAATACATTATGACAAAATGCTGGAACAACGCCCCTTCCAAACGCCCTCAGTTCTCTGAAATCTTAGCCATATTGCTGCGACCAAACTGCAACAACAGATAAACTTCCACATATAGCAAGTTCATGGACAAGGAAATGAGATGTCCATGGATAAACATGACATGTGTCCCTCTTTTATGGCAGTAATGAAGATGTAAATTTTCTGCTTTTCACAATCTTGTATTTACTGTCATCTCTTGATGACAAATCCAAATGTCTTTGTCATCATAATCACACTGTTTTCCATTTCATGATTGTCTGAAAATGAAAATATATTACAATAGAGAAAACAAAAACCAAGTACTGATATTTTTTACTCAGTAAGTAGATCAAAATAAAAGTAAGTTAAACTAGTTTTACTTCGGATGGTGTATATGGATTAACATTTGGTTACTTTCAGCATGAAATATTTTTTTTCAAATACGAAACCTTACTTAAAATTCAGACATGAGTACCCTTTTTTGTGCTGTTTTGCTTAATTTTAAAGTAAGTTCTTATCTTGAACGTTTGAATAATGAAAGCTAATGCTACTTATTACCATCAAGTTTTTCCTATTGTGGGGAAAATGCTTTCTGGGGCCTGCTAATGGTCATTTTTGTTGGTTCTTCCTTTGTTTTTTCTGCAGTGGCTATCCAAAGGGTATCAAAAAGGGGTCCCTTTTGATTTTGTGTTTCTTTAGTGGTGAAATAATCTAACCCTTTAAAGAACGAAGTGACGTGTTTCTTGCAAGTGCCGGGCACAGTGATATTTACACATATCTGTTCCCATGGTTGAGCCTATTGAGGGAAAAGTTGAAATGGAATTGCTATGTAGAACATGAACCAGATTCCTCAAATTACTACATTTTTCTACTATTTTTGTATGCATGAACCTGAAGTCTTGTGCATGGGACAAAGCATTTCTTTACACGGCTATTAGGAATTTAGGATAAAGAATCTATTAACAATGTCAAAAAACTCTTTTTCTTTTTTATGTATGAAAGATTTATGAATATGTGAATATATTCTATTCATATAAATTGCGAATGTGGATTTATAGTGGAGTGACGGATTCGGCTTAGGGGGAAAGATATTTTTAATTTATAGAGGTAAGCTTTATTCCTTTCAATTTTTTTTTATAGTTTGCTCTATTAGATGAGAAAGTTGTCTACCTTCATTGCTAATGTTGTCTATATTATTTTTTATGGTTACAATAATTTATTAAATTTACAATTTTATAAATACTGGTTTCAAGTTTATATGAATTTAACTTCATATTTTATATCATCTATTATTCTCCGAAGTTTTAAGTTGAAAATCGTTCAAGTGCTCTAGATTTAGTAACCTTTTTTCCCTTGCATTTTTATTTATTTACCCACTTTCGTTCCATTTGTTTTTAGTGTTTTAATTTCCATTTCCGTATTATTTATGAGATGGATTCAGACTAACATAATGATTTTTTAATTATTGTATGCATATTATAAATAACTTTTTTTTGCTTAGCTTTCCTTTATCAGTTTTCCATCCAAAATTTTCAATATTATTATATTTTATTGAAAATTTGGATTACTGACCACCTAATTACAATTTTTTTTAAATTTAAAAAAAAATTAGTTCAAAACTAAATAAATTTTATTTTAAAATGATGTTAAATTAGAAAAAGAAGTTCAAAATTGAAAAAGTACCAAACAATTCAAAAACAAGCACACAAAGCAAGGAAATAAATTTCTGATAATTTTTGTATTACTTATCCATTTATAATATTAGAGTGTTGAATAGATAAATTTATAATATTTTTTTTTCTCTTAAAAACATATTTTTCTTTATCTCTATCTACAACACAATAAAAATGTTAACTAATAATATTGAAACATAAATTAATAAATAATTAAATTAAATTAGGTGGGTTGGTGAGTTAATCCGGTTTACTAGTTCAACTCAAGTGAACTAGGTTTTAAATGTCCCAATTTAAAATTGGTTCGTATCATAAAATGACATTTTTTTCAAACCTAACTCATTCTGAACCCGTAGTAGACCGTATTGACCCACAAATTCTAACCCATTTTGATAGCACTATTGTTTATCATCAAAACACCATACATATATTAACTTTATATGAAAAATCAACTTCAATATAACATTTTCTTTAAAAAGGACACCATTCAAAAAGTGCAAAAATTTGATTCCAACAAGTTAGGATAAAAAACCTGAACAACAAAATTTTAAAAAGATATATTGGCCAAATTTTTGTTGAGATACAAAGTAATAAAAAAGTAACACAGAAAAATAAATAAGGTGGATGCGACTAAAGCCGTCAAAATGGGTCACAATCCGCGAGCCAACGCAGGCCATCACGGGTTTAGGTCGGGTTGGATTTGAAAAAAATGAATTTTGTTTATGCGGGTCAAATTTCAATCCGGCTCATGCGGGTTGAACCCGTGATGGGCTAGGTTGGCCCGCCAACCCACCTACCTAATTTTTTGAATTTATTATTTTATTTATGAAACCCTAAAAAGTAAAATACTCTCTTCACTCACTGTGTATATTGTAACATCCCAAAAATTATAGCAATATATTATAGTAAGAGTTATCATATAATAATATTGTAGGACAGTCATTGAAATTAAAAAAATATTTACAGAAGTCCTAAAATACTTAAAATTTACAAAAGTTTGCAAGAAACATAATTCTATAAATAAAACTTATAAAACAATACCGAACGGTTATATCATTAAGCTGTATAAACCAAACAATTTACAAAATACAATTTCATAAATAATAACCGAACGACCCTAAACTAAGTCTTCAGGATTCTTTCCATCCAACGCTTGTTCCAGTGAACACTCTTCAACTTCTGCTCACATCCAAAAGATGATCATTGCAAGGGAAAAGATGACCGAACGACAACAAGAGACAAGACAGAAAGAATGCAGACCAGGCTAGTGTAATTTAGTTAATCATACGTACAATCCAATCATCATAACATATAATCATCAAACATTCTTTTCTCGCAAAAACCGAACACAACATATATACAATGATCTACTATTTGACTCGACCATCCGGATTGTATGATGTAGCTTGTGGTCGTTCGTGCACCCGGGTGGTGTAGTAACTGAAAACCCATCAGCTGCCACCCGAGGTTAGCCCGTCATACCTCACCTAAGGACCCCCCCTAGATTAGGACCTTCTGCCATTCTCACCACATGACTTACCCGTCTCTACTTGAGAACTGGTAATCATTAGAATTTCAGGATGAACGTCGTGAATTTCACATCAATATTCATACTTTACCAATTCAATAACCAATCAATGAGACATTCCTCCTTGGAATTCTCTTTCATACCACTTGAAATATACGCATACTATCTCATCCAATATATAAATATACGTAAAATTAAACCAAACAGTAATTCAACATCATCATCAAGTACATCCGAACGAAAAGACTGAACTTAATCTATGAATAAGACCGAATGGAATCTCACTTCCTATATAAGCGAATCATGACCAAACGGTCATGTGAAGAATAATAATTCAAGCATGATCCGGACATCCCTGACAACCGAACATCCAAACGATCCAATTCTAAAGCTAAACCGAATACTGGAATCTTAGACCGAACGCTTACGACCTAAAACCGATACTATTGTCTTGAACTTATCCCTATTGATTTAAATTGAACAATAAGAATTTAGACCGAATGTTATTACCTTAAGCCGAACATACTAAGAATCCGAATGCTAGTACCCGACCGAGTACCCTAAGAAGCCAAGCGCTAGTATAAGACCGAACACTAATGAAATTGAGTACTGGCACAAGACCGAGCATTACTCAGACAGTATATGACCGAGCGGTCATAATCAGAAAGAGGTATAGAACAACATAACTCAATTGAGGCCAAAGATTATAAATAAACCGAACATTATATTCAACAAAATATTAGCGTAAGAACGATTGATCATGAACTGAGAATCTACAATATCAACACTCAGTTAAGACCAAGTATCCAATAAAACCGAACGATCATTAACAGGTAAATCTCAGAGACCAAACACAGTTAAGACCGACTACCAATACTAGAGTAAGTACTAGCGTAAAACTGTTCGGTCATTAACTGAGAATTCCACTGAAGTAGAATTCTTGTCAAGACTGAACAAAAGGAATTGTCGGTCGGTCCATGAAGGACCTACAACTAACTTCATAATTCTGCAGAGTGACTAGAAAACTTAAGACCCAATTCTATTCATGTACAATACTTGACAATTTACCAAACATCAAAGCATACAATCAAACATACGACATTCCAATATCAATCAATTCATCAACATTCAAGCATGCAATCATTCATACCAAAGAATCGTAACTAAATTACAAGTTTCCCTTACCTTTTTAACCGAACGGTGACTCGATCTACAGTAGAATTCGCTTTCTCAAATACTGATTCTTTCTATAACACCTACAACTCATCGAATACGAAAGAAAGACCAAGACATGATCAAGATTTTGTAAAGATGAAGCAGATGAACGCATGCAACCAGAGTTTTGGTTTGCATGTGTCCGAAAATAAGTTTTCTTGTGAAGAAGAAGAACTTACCGACTCAAAACGAAGATTGATCGGTGCAAATGAAAACCTTTGACACCAAAAGAGCTCAGGCTTGGTCTGATTGGTGATCAACAATGAAAAGGGTGGAAATTTGTAGAGAGACAAAGAAGAGAAACTAGAGAGAGGACGGAGAAAAATGAAAACTCAGAAGCTTGGAGAAGAAGGTGCATGCAGAAAGTGGTAGGGATTTTAAAATCCCAGTTTATATACTACCGTCAAAATCGAACGGTCCACTCCATGGCAATCACCTGGATCCCACTAAGCTGCTGAATTTAATGGTTCTGACATATACCAAATTATACTTTTTATTATTATTTTGAATTGTCTTTAGTTTAACATCATTTTTTTGGATGTGAAATTTGTTTAAATTTGAATATAGAAAGTTTGTAATTTTTTTTATTTTAAAAAAATTGTAATTAAATGGGCTAGTGAGCCAACCCGTGGTAGGTCGAGCCGGGTTCAGATTTTTCTGGCTCGCTAATAAATGAGTCGAATTGGATTGACTCACTAAGTAACTAACCCGTGATGGACCGGACCGGATTGGGTTGAGCCGAGTTATCCATTTTGACCGTTCTAGATGCGACTTTAGAAAATGTTAGAATGAATACAATAAGTTGGAGGAATTAAATATTTTATTTTTGAATAGATTAGGGTGACACCAATACTTAAAGAGATCATCAAAATGTTACTTAATGATGAAATACAAATAAGAAAAAAGAAGCCTTAAGCAGTTTTATTTTAATTTGTTATTTAAAGTAATTTATTCAAACTAGTTATTTGCAGTAATTGTTATTTAAACTGGCTGTAATAGAGCAAACAATTCCAAACAAATTTTCTGAAATATATTTAGGACAAGAAGAAAATATAATAATTAGATTAAATATCAAGTATTTATTATTATTTCACATTTATTAGGGTCTAACTTTTGTAATTTTTAATTTACTATAAGCCCAAAATTAATATAATGATTTTTTTTTTCATTTTTATATCTTAAATGATGAAAGAAATAAACATGGTGAGTTTATAAAAAATAAGTTAAGAAGCGCATATTTTAAGACAAAGCAGTGAAAAACTTTTATGTTAGGTTTACAACAAGTATACGATGTTATGTTAGTATTAATTTCTGGTTTTGGAATTTCCACGCTGACATAGATGGAGGGGGAGACCAAAGAAGAATTCGACGTCGTTTGGAGTGAAGGACAAGATAAAACGGCGACGTGGCATGTAGTCATTCCGGTGCATTCGTTTTGTCCACCCCGCTCAGGATTCTTCCATACTCACAGTAACAGGCCCACTCTCTCTCTCTCTCTCTCTCTCTCTCTCTCTCTCATTGCTGCAAGAGAAGACAGAGAGAAATGGTAGCGAGTAAAGCAAAAACCCTAGGTGCGTAGAACAATTAACAAACCATAATTTACATGCAAATCCATAAATACCCTTCTTTCTCTTCTTTCTCTCTCTTTCTCTTTCCCTTATACCCCCAATCTCATTTCTCACACACACTCACTTTACATCTTCAAACCCAGCTTCAAAGAAACCTAATCTCTCTCTTTCTCTCTCTCTCTCTCTCTCTCTCTCTCTCTCTCCGATTCGTACACTTCAATCTGATTCCATTCCTTCCTTCTCTCAAGTTTCATTCGGTACGTTCGCTTCCTTCGATTCCGTTCCACCTAGATTCAGATTCGTCTACGTCTTCCTTCGTGCTTCCAACCTCGAATCTCCTGCTGCTTAGGGTTTTGCATAATTGATTTATTTTTATATATCATCAGCTGCATGGATCTTGCTTGTTATGATTTTGGTTTCAGTTTGATTGATTTTTGTTGTGGTGATAATTTCGATGGTGCGGTTGCGTTGTGTCTTATGCAGTTTACTGCACTATATGCTTCCTAGAAAGAGAGCGAGCGAAGGAGTGGTAGTTGAAGGAGAGAGTGACGCCGCCACTAACAGTAATACTTCGAAGAAAGCTCGGATCGGCTGCTTTGCTGCCTGCTCGGGTGCAGAGGGATCGGCGGTGAACGACAGCGGCCGGGGATTCAGTGCCAGCGGGAGCGGCGGGGACAACAGCTGCGGCGGGAACTCGATCGAAGGAATGACGTTCGGGGTCTCGCACCCAGCGGAGATCGACGAGGATCTGCACAGTCGGCAGCTCGCCGTCTATGGCCGGGAGACCATGCGGAGGCTCTTCGCATCCAGCGTCCTTGTTTCGGGGATGAAGGGACTTGGCGTTGAGATTGGTAATTGGGTTTTCTAACGCTCCAATTGTAATTTTTTAAATTTCTTTCAGGATGTCTTGTTTTTGCGTTGGTTTTCTTAGGGGTCATTTATTGGAATGACGGTGGAAATAGTTAAATCTTTCGGTTTATAGGAGATGTAAGATTTATGAATCATGCTTATTCGTAAATGTTTGCATTCATTTCTGCATAATCACTTATGAAGAAGAACATAAGAAGGTAACTTGAATCCAGCGTCTCTCATAAGATAAAATCAACTTGGTGGATTTTTGTTGTTATCCTGCCACGGGTTTCCCCTAGTCTACTGGGCCAGATACTATTACTTGTGCATTGAAGCTTCTTCTATTATAAAGGGTTACAATAAATTTTATCCAAAAAGGGTCTAAATTAATTTAGACTAAGTGTTAGTACTAGCAGTGGTTTACCCCCCCTCCCCTCTCTAAATTGAAGGAAAGGAAATTGTTTGGTTTGTTTTTGATAGGATTGGTGCTAGGAGGATCGGTAATTTGGTCCCTTGTCCCCTTTGTATGCTGAGAAATGAAGTGAAGGGGAGTAATAGACTTGTACAATTCACGAGCTTGTTATTTGTAGTACTTGCTTAAAATGATCACTAGTTGCTCACGCTAACTATTTCAAACTTTATATTGTTGACTTGAGAATTGGGATTCTAGTTCACTGTATGAATACAGCTATCAATTGGTTAAAAGTCATCGTTAGATATCTTTGGGCAATTGCTGAATGTTTGTACTTATGTGCTATTCTTTAGCTAGTTAAAAGAGTATGTACATAAATACATAACGCTGTTTAAACCATATTGGGACTTTGATGTTTTTAATGTTTTGTCATATAGATTTGAGTAGTGTAAGCCTTGTTGTTTTTTCTGTAACCAAATAAAGTTTACTACCTGCAGCGAAGAATCTCATTCTTGCTGGGGTGAAATCTGTAACCTTGCACGACGAAGGAGATGTGGAGTTATGGGATTTGTCCAGTAATTTTGTGTTTTCAGAAAATGATGTTGGCAAGAACAGGGCAGTGGCTTCCGTTAGTAAGTTGCAGGAACTTAACAATGCCGTGGTTGTACTAAGTTTGACAACTAAGCTGACTACAGAACAACTGGCTAATTTCCAGGTACTCGCAATCTTGATGTCTACTCCTTTTTCGTTTTTGGAACTTCATGTTTTCCTTAAATGCACTTATATGTACATCTGCACCATATGAAGTGATTGTGTATGTGCGCTTTGGCATGTTTTATTGTCCATTGAACTTTTGGAATAAGGATTTTCCTTGTGCATATGTTGAAGGGCAACTTCTAATGTTAGTTATTTGTGTTCAATGCCATGTACTTGAAACTTCTCCATTGATGCTCATTATTTGCAAAACTGGGTGATTAACAATGGGTGAACAATATTGTGCCATTTTAAAAATGTGATTGATGAAGGATGGGGGTTCCTCTTAATGCATAGTCAGTGGTTCTTTTGTCTGTAATACTACTATGCTTCTATCTTGCTTTACATAGTTATTTGTTAGCGATTTAGTTGTGCTTGAGTTCTGAATGTAATGAGGCACTAGGTTATTTTCTCTCGATTTTATTTGAAGTTAATTAAAATGTTTTTGTTGATAATTAAAATGTGGTATGCGCATGTTAAGTGATTATTGATGATTGTGATAGTAGTATGATATGTTTTCTGGGGTAAAGACGAGTATTGGAAATAATGTGGTCACCTGGTATGAGACAACTAATTGCATGTGTTAAACCTGATTGTTGTGTACAGACAATTACTCAAAATTAATTACGATGGTCCTTGCAATGTTTGATAAATAATATTATTTGTAGAAATCTGAAGTGAAATAACGTTAGATTATATATTGATCATAAAACTGTGAGGAACATGTTTGAATTTTCTTGACCATATCAGCAAAATATAAACTTGTGAATTTTTCGACTTTGAAGTGATTTAGATTGTGAAAGTTGGTTAATGGTGTTCTTTAATGTGAATTTATTCTGCTTTCCTGCAACACGAATCTATGTATTTTTATTTATTTAAACTATTTTGTAGGCTGTTGTTTTCACTGAAATCAGTCTTGAGAAAGCCATCCAGTTCGATGATTACTGCCACAGTCATAAGCCTCCTATTGCCTTTATTAAAACTGAAGTTAGGGGCCTTTTTGGTTCTCTGTTTTGTGATTTTGGGCCCGAGTTCACTGTTTTTGATGTTGATGGAGAGGATCCTCATACTGGTATAATTGCGTCCATCAGCAATGACAACCCAGCTCTAGTTTCCTGTGTTGATGATGAGAGGCTCGAGTTTCAGGATGGAGATCTGGTTACATTCTCTGAAGTTCATGGTATGAAAGAGTTGAATGATGGAAAACCAAGAAGGATAAAAAATGCTAGAGCGTATTCATTCACTCTTGAAGAAGACACCACAAATTATGGTAGATATGAAAAAGGTGGTATTGTCACGCAGGTCAAGCAACCTAAGGTTTTGAACTTTAAACCACTGAGGGAAGCACTCGGTGATCCAGGTGATTTTCTTCTGAGTGATTTTTCTAAGTTTGATCGCCCACCACTACTGCATTTAGCATTCCAGGCTTTGGATAAATTCGTCTCCGAGATTGGTCGCTACCCCGTTGCTGGTTCAGAGGATGATGCACAGAAACTTGTATCCATTGCCAGTGATATTAATGGTAGCTTAGGTGATGGAAAATTGGAAGACGTGAATCCAAAACTTCTACAACAATTTGCCTCTGGTGCTCGGGCAGTATTGAATCCTATGGCAGCTATGTTTGGTGGAATTGTAGGACAAGAGGTTGTAAAGGCATGCTCTGGGAAATTTCATCCACTTTTTCAAGTAAGTAATAATGTTCTTGGTCGTCAATGTATCATCTTTTATTTTGAAATGTTGTGTGATGCAGCTGAAATCCTAAATATTTTTCTTGGACTTATTCAACCATTTGGTTTGCGCATTCAGTTTGCTGTTTCAGTTGATGTTTTGTTCCTCTGAACTTTCTACACTTTGTTGAATTTGATTCATATAAATGAAATTTGATTTGACTAAGGTTTTTATTTTTGGATCATGTTCTTTTCTTTTACGACAACTTGAACCCATTGAGGTTGAACAAAATTTCAGTTGATACCCCTCATTTTTTATATATAGGAACATACCTTAATCTATATAACCACATAACACTTTATTCTTTGTTATTACCGATCTCCCCCTATATTTTGTGCTGTTATGTGTGTGTGTGTGTGTCTATATATATATTTATGTTCTAATGATGTTTGAATGGGGGATCAGGGTTCCAATACAACAGTTCCAAAATATATTGACTTTTTTTTGTTTTCTTAGGATGTATAGAATAATAGAAATAATTTGAGTCAGGCTACTTAGTCTACACTTTTTTGTTTGCCTACTTATTGGACGCATTAATTATTTTGACCTTATAATATATGTCTTTTTGCAGTTTTAACTTAAGTTCCCTGTCTGATCTTTGCAGTTTTTCTACTTTGACTCAGTGGAATCACTTCCTACGGAACCACTGGATCCTAATGATTTAAAACCGTTGAATAGTCGTTATGATGCACAGATTTCAGTTTTTGGACAAAAGTTGCAGAAGAAATTAGAAGATGCTGAAGTTTTTGTTGTTGGATCTGGTGCATTGGGGTGTGAATTTTTGAAAAACCTTGCTCTAATGGGAGTTTCTTGTGGCCAGGGAAAACTGACAATTACTGATGATGATGTTATAGAAAAGAGTAACCTGAGTAGACAGTTCCTCTTTCGTGATTGGAATATTGGCCAGGCGAAGTCGACAGTTGCTTCTTCAGCTGCCGCTTCTATAAATCCTCGTCTGAATATTGAAGCACTGCAAAACCGTGTAGGCCCTGAAACTGAAAATGTGTTTCATGACACCTTCTGGGAAAATTTGAGTGTTGTGATTAATGCATTAGACAATGTGAATGCAAGACTGTATGTTGATCAGAGGTGCTTGTATTTCCAGAAGCCACTTCTTGAATCTGGAACACTTGGAGCCAAATGCAATACCCAAATGGTCATTCCCCACCTAACAGAAAATTATGGTGCATCAAGAGATCCACCTGAGAAACAGGCACCTATGTGTACTGTTCACTCTTTTCCACACAACATTGACCACTGCTTGACTTGGGCACGGTCAGAGTTTGAGGGTTTGCTTGAGAAAACTCCAGCTGAAGTAAATGCATATTTATCTAATCCAACCGAATATACTAACTCAATGAGGAATGCCGGTGATGCTCAAGCAAGGGATAACTTGGAGCGTGTTCTTGAGTGTTTGGATGAGGACAAGTGTCTGACTTTTGAAGATTGTATTTCATGGGCTAGGCTAAGGTATGTTTGTTTGATAATATATGCTTGCGTTCTCTTGTGATATCTTCAGAGCTTATTAGAGTTTTTTGTGCGGACTACACTCATATATGGTTTTTTATTCACAGGTTTGAAGATTATTTTGCTAACCGGGTAAAGCAATTAATTTATACTTTTCCTGAAGATGCTGCAACTAGTACTGGAGCTCCTTTCTGGTCTGCCCCAAAACGATTCCCTCGTCCACTGGAATTCTCATCATCTGATCCAGGTCATCTGCAGTTTTTGATGGCAGCTGCCATATTACGTGCAGAAACATTTGGTATTCCAATCCCTGATTGGGGTAAGAATCCTAAGAAGTTGGCTGAAGCCATTGATTCAGTGATTGTACCTGACTTTAAGCCCAAGAAAGACGCAAAAATAGTGACAGATGAGAAGGCCACCAGTCTCTCTTCTGCTTCTATAGATGATGCAGCTGTGATTAATGATCTAATCGCCAAGTTAGAGGTGTGCCGGACAAAGCTGCAACCAGATTTCAGGATGAAACCAGTTCAATTTGAGAAGGTCTATTTTCCTTTCATTGAGTTTTTGCTCTTTCTGAATTTTCAGTGATGATGGATAAAGCCTTCTCTGTTGTCACATTGCATTTTGGTGGTTTTGAATTGGGGATTTTAGTTTGGTGAGGTTTTGTATTTGCTGGGGAGTAGGAGTAGGCGAATTCTTTCACATGCATTTCATTTATTTATTATAATCTATTTCATCCAAAGTTAAAAATGACCTTTGTGCTGGAAAATTACAGGATGATGATACAAACTACCATATGGACCTGATAGCTGGACTTGCTAACATGAGGGCACGGAACTACAGCATTCCTGAAGTTGACAAACTCAAGGCCAAGTTTATTGCCGGGCGGATCATTCCAGCAATTGCAACATCAACTGCCATGGCTACGGGGCTTGTATGCCTGGAGCTCTACAAAGCTTTGGATGGAGGGCACAAAGTGGAGGACTACCGAAACACGTTTGCCAACTTAGCATTGCCTCTCTTTTCCATTGCAGAGCCAGTTCCACCCAAGGTCATCAAGCATCAAGATATGAGTTGGACAGTTTGGGACAGATGGATCGTAAAAGACAATCCTACTCTAAGGGAGCTTCTTGATTGGCTGAAGGGGAAAGGTTTGAATGCTTACAGTATTTCATGTGGAAGTTGTCTGCTCTATAACAGCATGTTCCCTAAGCATAAAGAGCGAATGGACAGAAAGATAGTGGATTTGGCTAGGGAGGTGGCCAAGGTGGACATACCTTCATACCGGCGTCACTTGGATGTTGTGGTTGCCTGTGAGGATGATGAAGACAATGACATTGACATCCCCCAAATATCCATCTATTTCCGTTAGGTTCTTTTCGACCTATCAGGTGTGTCCGAGACTTATCTTTAGTTAGAAACAGAATATGCTTGACTTTCGGTTCCATATTCATAATGGGTATACACATGGCGACACTGTCGACCATATATATTTATATGAATTGAAAAGTTACTTTAGTTCTTTGTATGTTATCTCGTTCTTTCGACGATGAAATGATGTAATTTCTGAATATGAAAAACCCTTGGCGACAGCGTCATTGTGGAAAATTTACTTCATTATGATGATTCTTGAGGTCGCTTGAAAAAGTATGTTATAGCCTAATGGAGTTTATAGTATTGTCCAACACGTTTCTAAAATTTGAAGAAGCATGTTATGCGATTTTTTCGGCAAGTGCTTGAATAGTAGGCCGGAATTATTAAAGTTGAATAAGGGGAAAAATGTTGGTCGGAATGTAATCTGGAAAGTTGCAAGTTCGACAACTCTCGATTGATCTGGTCACTCAAAGGTAGTTCAAAACTTGGATTTAACGTTGAGATGGATCATATTTCCTTCCACTTTTTGGATCCTAATTTCTTAGATCTAATGCCTTCATTTCTCAGTTCAACCATCCTTCGCAGCCTTTGAATAGATAACCTAACTGGCCGTTTTTGGCTATTGTTGTCTCATTAAAGAAAATATTGACTAATTACATGGCTTTTGTTAACTAATATTGTCATTCTTTGAATGACAAAAATGATATAAGGGCATGCAGTTGAGTGTTTTTTATTTTTTTTTATCCTCCATTCATGGAGTCGACGTTAATTTATTTGGGAAAAGACTATTCACCCTGAACAAGAGGAAAAATAAAGTGTCATATAATGCTTATAACACGTATTTTAGAGCATCTCCTCTAATGAATTTTCTCAATTTTGAATTGAGTATATCTTAATAATGCTCAATAATAAAAAATATTATTTATCTAATTGTAATTCAATTAAATTTTTAAGTTGTAAAAGCTGAAGTGTAACTTTTCTAAAGTGTCTATTCTAGCAAGGTTTTAAATATACGGTAGAATACAGTAAATTGATTTAATTTTTTTTAATATAATGAAATCTATTTAAAATAGAATAATTTTTTTTTTGTGAATTTGTTATAAGATAATGTATGCGGATATCTTTATTACTTCATCGTCAAGGTTTTCAGTTAAATAAGAAAAATATCAATATTTATTTTTTGATTCTTTCAGCCTAATTCATAGAGATGATTTATTATTAAAAACCACGTCCACGATCGGTTATCTTTTAATTGAAGAACTTGGTAAAGATATAAATATGAATTATGTTGTCTTTTTGTGCAGACATCGAAGTAAGGTTTGGTATTAATGAATTTATAATAAAATTTATGAATAATTCTAAGAGTGTGTTTGGATACGAAAATCAATACTTTAAAAATAATAAATTTGAGAAAGTTATAGCATCAAATTTTCTATGATATTAAGAACGGATTTACAGATAATATATATATATATATATATATATATATATATAATTTTAATATAATAGATCATGCTTATAAAAAAATAAATATTTATGATATAACTAATTATGTTAAAATCACAATCAATTATATTTATAAATACTTTATTATCATTATCTAAGTTTACATAATCTAATAGTTATATTATTGATACTTATTTGTTTATATATTTTAATATTATAGTAACAAATAATTAAAATAAAATATTGAAATAATTTAATATATTTTAGTAACGTGTGTTTCTATATTATTAACAAAATTAAAAAGATTCTATAAAAGCAGATAAAGTACAATTAATTAATTTAATATTTTATTAATAACTTTATAGTTATATTATATTAAGATACATTGTATATGTAAAGACTGAAAAAGAGTAGTCTTGAAAGTGAATACGTGGTAGCAGATGATTGGAGCTGAACATTTAAGAAGTAAAATAAAAGGTTAAGAATATAAAAACATTTTGTTCAAATGTTCTTCCATTGTCTCAAAAACATCTTATCCACCTTCACAACAATCTTATTCTTCTTCTTTCTTTTCTTTTCTCTCTCTAATTTCCTTCATCACTGAATCATTGGATTCCTTATTAGGTGGTGCCCTTGCGATCATAACGTAGAGGGCTTTGTTTTCAACTTCAATCTGACCGGTAAGGGGGTTTTCTCCTTTCTTTCGTTCATCTTGGGACTGTGAGCATGCATCACAATCTGATTGCATGTGAATAATACTTCTTCTCTTTAATTTCCAACTTCGTCTAGGTTTCTAATTCTATCTCATGCTACAAATTAGTGGTCTGTAGGTGATCCTAGAGTTCTCTTAAGGTGTAAGGGTGCAACTAGATCATTCTGAGTATTAAGTAGTGAAATTTCAAGGTAAGGGAAGTTGTGTCTTGCTTTTCTATGTTGTGAATTAGGGTGTACATGACATAAATTGTTGTTTGAAATAGTGAAATAATGCATGTATGAACTGCTTTGTATGGGTGCTGTTTGTACTAGATTTGGTAACTTTGCATGTGAATTCTATTGCTCAATGTCTATCAAATAATGAAACTGTTTGCTTATAGTTTGGTATGGACAAGGTGTGATGCTGATATTGAGTGGTTGATGAAGTGAATTCGGTTAAAATTGGTTATTAGATCAGGAGATAAGAGATTTTGGGTGTTTAGGATCCTGTTAGAGGTACTGAGATAGTCAAATTGAGAATTAGACATTACAGGTTTTTCTGGTCAGTTTAGATAGCTTAGGTAAGTCATTTGTGAATTGATAGAAGTGTTAAAATAGTTAAAAACAATTTCTAAGTAGTAAATTTAGATTTGGGTATCTAGGTTGATGAAATTGAAGTTTTAGAATATAAACCAATGCACAAACACTATAGAATGATGTGAGAGATGTTTAGAATCACTTAGATAAGTTTAATTAAGCATATAACACGATTTAGGATGATTAGAAGTTGGAAAAAAGGTTTGGAATTGGTAGAGAGTAGTTGAGTTACATAATTATGCAGGTTTGGGTGCTGTAAATTATGCAGACTCGTTGTGCGAATCCATTCGCACAGCGAGCTACCCTGGAGAGGCGCTCTTTGCCTGGGGCAATTCGCATAGCGACTCTGTGCGCTATGCGAATCACTGTAGAGAGTTCGCCTCTGTTTGGTCAGTCGCCTTGTGAGATTGGCCGCTTTGCTACTGGTGTTGGTCTGGGAAATCATTTAAATAATTAAAATAGCGTAGGAGAGGCACTTTGTGAGAGTGGGAGGCCTGAAGCCTCTGTGATTTAATTCGCAATGCTGTATAATTTGCTATGCAAATTATCGGGAATGGGTGGCCTCTGTTTGAGGACTCGCTATGCGAATGCTGCCTGGTCTCGCATAGCGAGCATGTGCGCTAGGCGAATTCCTTCGATATGGTTTACCCTTTTTCTCCTTCTTTCTTGAATGATAGTTGATGTATGATCCTTATGTGACCTTGTATGATTTTAATTGGTATGTTATAAATGACAAAAGAGTATTTATGATTAAGATAAGAGAAGATCTTGTTAAATGTGATGTGATTAAAAATTCAAAGTAAGATCTCTCGGTGAGATCGTTGTAGTGTTTGGAATGAATATAGGGGCTTAGTTTTGGGGGTTATCCTAATACTCTAATGATCTTTCATTCTCACTTAGAGAAGATTGATGCATGTGGTGAGAGTAGTAGGAGGTCCTAGTGTAGGTGCTACTTGGAGGCCTATTGCGCGGTAATGGACTAACCTTGTGTGTGGTAGGGTGAAACCCATTGGCAATGACTTTGCAAAGCAGTAGAGGCCACCACAAGTGTACAACCCGCCATAGTTCGATATTCATTCTAAGTCCGAACGAGTCTAGTCTAGTTTATAATTTGATATGATGCTTTACTTGTTTACTTTGTATGAATGCTCCTTAACATGTTAGAAGTGTATGAGATAACTTGCATGCTTTTGAAACCTAGCTTACCCTTATCGTTGTTTGTGTTGCATGTGCTGTGTCTTTTCTCTTTGCGATGATTATCCATTTGGATGTGAGCAGAAAGAGACGAGGTATCTGTGGAGCAAGCATTGGAGGGTGATAATGCTACTGTGTAGTCATAGCTAGTAGCTCTACTTAGTTTTAGCTATCCTTTTTGGAGATACTCTACTTTGTAATTAAAGTTTTAAATTATGGTTTCCTTTTGAGATCACTATAAATTTAAGACTTTATCTATATTTTTAAACTATTTTGTCATATTATAATGTTAATCATTTAATATTATATAGTTTGATATAATTTTGGGATATTACCGTTTGTATTTATATTAAATTATACGTTGATTTTCTTTACTTCTTCATATTTATATTCAATTTTGCAACAGATAACTTTTAATATAATTAATAATATTACAGTAAGAATAACTGAGGATGAGTGTAGATAAACTTGTCTTTGTTTTTTTCTCTTCTACGCTATACACCTTCCGTTTTTTTCTCTCTCTCTCTCTAATCTATCTCTATTTGATATTGATACTCATTTCAAAATCTTATTGCAGAATTGAAAAATTAGGAAGTAAAAGAACATTTGAAACCAATTAGATTTTAAAACAGAGTATGTTTGTATTTATTTTATAAAATCATTTATTTCTAATTCTTTTTTGTTTCTTTTTTTTAATTTTTAATCTTGGTGGAAACCGTTGAGAAAAGTTATTATCTCCGTTTAATCTAAGTTTTATTGAAATTTTGTCTTCGTTTAGATAACTTGTTCTAGGTTTTTACTAGGAGTAACATTATTTGTTTGGTTGATACAAGTTAACTTTGGAAAAAATCTATTTTGAGATAAGGAAAACTAGTACTATTTTATATATGTTTTTTGATTTAAAATGAAGCTTTTAAAGTAATTATACGTTGGCATGAATGAATTGTTTTTAAGTTTAATTGAAAATAGATCAAAATTATGTAAGTATGCTTAATTATGTATGTATTGGTGTGATTGTATTTTTGAGTCACATGATTTGTTATATGTAAAATTGATGAATGTGTATGATTGATGAGTATATGTGGTTTGGTTTGTTTAAATATTGTGAAATCTTCGTTGGAGTGAAGAAATTGATGATAATATTTGTGATGATGAAGGGATTGGAAAATTTCAGGGCATAAGGTTGTTTTGATTTAGTTTTAAAATCTGATAATGAATCCTTTGTAATGTAAGTTGTCTTGAACAACATGTTCATCTTAGTTAAGATATCAATTTGGTAGATTAGTCTTATATGAGTTTTTTTGAACTAAACTAAGAGTCTTTTGGCCTATAAAAACAATTAAATTTCTAAGATAAAATTAATAAATCAGATAGATAACTCATATAAGGTATATAAACTCTACTTTGGCATTGGGTGATGTCTTAGTATAGTTGGGTGTCATTGGTAAGTTGAGTTTTAGTGAGCTTTCGACTTAGAAAGATACCGTGTTACAAATATTTTTAAAGGTTAAAATGACTATACTATTCACTATTTGAATATATTTAATTGAAATATTGTAATTAAATGTTATATTAATGCAATGAAAATCAAATAATGAATTATTAGTAATTAAATTGAAATGAAGAATATATGATTGATGTTATGTGATGAGTTTGGGTTGAGATAACATGAGATATATGATATGTATGAATGTAGTGACTCCTAAGGAGGGAGTACTACATTGATGTGATTTTTAGTTATGAGGAAGATATTTAGTTATGAGAGTCTATGAGAGTTCCTATAATCTGAAGCTTCGATATGAAAAAAGATTGGACCTCGCAAACATAAGGAATTTACTCTTGTGATACTAAAAAGGGATTAATGTCCCAATGTGAAGTTTACATCTATAGTTCCTGAAAGATAAAAGTGAGTTATGACAAGTGCAAAGTTTTTGAGTTTGCTCAATGCATTGATCTTTCAAAAGTAGAGTCAAATGTCTAGGTTATGTTTGAGCCACGAAGGATGAGTCGTGAGGGTTGTGATGTAATGATTAAATTAGGAGAGTTGTATCTGATAAACATTTGATTCTTGTTGTAACTATTGATTTAGAGTTAATGATGAACTCTGTTTGCCAAGTTGATTTTTTGTTGTTGAATCAAATTTTATGATAGAAATAAAGAGTGTATAATAAAAGGTTGTGAGGTTAACTTATATGATCGAACTATTTGGTTATGGTTTGATGATAATTTTGTTTTATGTAGTATTATTAATTTTCATTAACTTATCATTTGTTTATATTTTTGTGATTGTAGTATCCAACTATGATCGTACGTTATTCGTGAGCAGAAAATCATGCATGTGGTGGAAGGAACAATAGTGAGGTTGAAAAACTTTTCAGAATGTTAAAAGTAGAATGTTTGTATATTTATGTATTATTATATTTTATAGTTTCCTCTAGATTGTAATGCTTATGTTATTTTTTGAAAAATTTTGAAACATGTTTTGGAGGACTATTAGATATATGTATATTTATATTTCATGAGACTTTTTGTCGTTATTTAGATTGTTATGATGCACTTATTTATCAATGCATGTGTTTGTGTGAGAGATAATGTACTATCTTTAGGTTGTAGAAAGAAGTAGTTTATGAGATTATGAGTAATATAGAGAATTTTTTTAATAAGGTAATAATTGATTTAATGGATAGAGTTGAATTTTACATAGCTTACATACAACAAAAGATTATCACTACATATAAGTATGAGGTACCTTGGTATAATGTTACGAGGTACCTTGGTATAAACGTTCGGTTCCAGAAAAGGTCACTTGTCTGGTAGGATATACTGCTTCGGTTCATAGTAAAACCGAAACCGAACGATCCTATTGCCTCTGTCTCCAGACAACCGAGGCATATTAGTGGACAAAATATACTTGGAACGTTCAGTTCCAGAAAAGGTCACCTGTTTGGTGCCTTGGTTCATAGCCGAACCAAAACCGAACGGTCCTATTGCCTCTGTCCCAAACAACCGAGATATATTAGTGGATAAAATGTACTTGGAACATTCAGTTCCATAAAAGTTCACCTGTCTCGTGCCTCGGTTCATAGTCAAATCGAAACCGAACGGTCCTATTGCCTCTATCCCAAACGAGACCTATTAGTGGATAAAATGTACTTGGAACGTTCAGTTTCAGAAAAGTTCACCTATGTGACAAGACATACTGTCTCGATTCATAACAAAATCGAAACCGAACAATCCTATTGTCTTTGTCTCCAGACAATCAAGACATATAAATTCACCGTAACTACAAAAATGCTACCATGTTTTTATATATTTCGATTTTGTTATATACTTCAATTTTTACAAAATCGATATGATACGGGTTAAAATACAATTTTTTTTTACTAATGGTTACTAATAAAATTCTTGACATGTCATAAATATTTCCAAAAATTCTTCAATATTTAATTTTAATGTTTTTTACACCTAACTTTAAATGAACACTTGTTTAGTATATAAATGGCAATATAAATCACTCCAACCTTTGAAAAAACTTTTCACTTTCATATACTCGTCAATTCATCAATAATCATATATATATATATATATATATATATATATATATATATATATATATATATTAGTTTGAGTATATAGGATGGAGAATTATATTTTTACTGATTCAATTACTTATCTTAATTTTTTTTTACCTTTTCTTACGTCTGCAAAATCTTCTCATATAAAACTCGAATTCAGACAACGGATACCTACTAAAGACACCTACTAATACTAACGCTCAACATACCAATTTATGATTAGGAATATAAAATTACAAATTATTATTTAATTTCAATATATTTATAAAAACTTATTGAATTCGTATAAATTACAGTTGTTTTTCTTCAATTATCTTTTTCTTGATAAAGGTTTTAAACTTTTTAGAGCTTCTAAAGTATTTTATTTTTCATTTAATAAAAAAACTAAATTATTAAAATATAAGAGACCATTAGGATTTTTTTTTTGTAAATCATTAATCCTTTTCATTTCTCAATCATTTTATTATAACCTTTTTATAGATTATTTAAAATACGATAAAGTGAAATAAAATTATTTTGCTTTATCCTAGTAAACATTTTATAATATTAAAAATATAAGATATTCTATTATATCTTATCCAATTAACATAAAAGGATAATAAATAAAAAAAAGAAATTTAAATATAAATTCCATTTGTTATAATTGGAATACCAAAAATCTTAAATATGACACGTATGAGTAATTTATTTTGTCTAAACATGTAAAACTAGAAACTCTTCCTACTTCTTGATCTCTTTCAAATCCAATGAAAGCCAATGACAAAACAAAATCAACCAAACCCTAACTATTTAACCACATATAACTCTACCTCTCAACCCTAATTTCTCTTTCTTCAATTTCCATTTTTGTTCTTTCTTTCTCCCTCCTTTCTCCTTTCTCCGGTAAAAAAAAAAAGAAACAAAAAGCAGAGGACCTCCCCAAACTTTGCAAACATGCAAATTCACCACCACCAAAGCCTAAATTTTAAGCAACCAAAATCACAACCATCTCTTTATCCACCAATTGATTAACCCCAACATCAAAAATAGAAACAAACCCCATTTTTCTTCATTCCCAAAAACAAAAAAATCCAACCTTTACCAATTTCCCATACTTTCACCACAACAACCATCACTCCTAAAAATCTCTTCTTTCTCCAAATCCATATCCCCTAAATCCAAGTCAAGACAATTGAACAACCAAAAAAAAAAAAGAAAAAAAAAAGAAAAAAAGAAAAAGATTGAAGCTTCCCACCTTCAATGTGGCGATCATGGGGAAAATCAACGGTTCAAACAACACCCTCTTCCCCCTTCTCTTGCTCTTCCTTTAAAGACATCCAAACCCTTTGCCTCGACGAACCCCAACAACGCCAAAACCAACACCACCAAGACAAACCCTCCCATTCTCCTTCTCCTTCTCGTTCAACAAAACCCTCCGTTTTCCACCGAGTTCGACTCGCCAACTCGTTCCTTCGAACCTGGTCAACTCATCACCACTCACAACCCTCCAAACTCCACCACCGAACCCACTCCCACCCCGCCCCACCCGTACCCGATGTCTCAAAACCCGAAAACCAACCTCCCATTTATTTCCCCGGAACCGAAGACCGCGTGGTGGTCTACTACACCACCCTCCACGCCGTCAGATCCACCTTCGATGCCTGCAAGAACGTCTTCTCCATTCTCTGCGGCTTCCGCGTTCTAATCGACAACCGTGACGTCTCAATCGACTCCGGCTTCGCCTCCGAACTAAACCACCTCATGGGCCTCCGACGGGCCGAGTTGGACTTGCCACGTATTTTCATCGCCGGCAAGTACATTGGTGGGATCGAAGACTTGAGATACCTCAACGAGATCGGCGAGCTGAAGAAGCTTCTCCAAGACCTGCCCGCAGCGGATCCCACCGAATGCACCACGTGCGCCGCTCACAGGTTCATTCTCTGCGACAAGTGCAACGGTAGCAGAAGACTCTTTGTCGATAACAAACTTGGCTTCAAAACCTGTCACCTCTGCAACGAAAATGGTCTTCTCAGGTGTCCTTCTTGTCTTTCCAATGCACCAACTCCATTGTAATCCCACTGTAACAAAAAATTCCATTTTTAACTATTTAGATTTTCTTTTTCCTTCTGTAACAACATTATGTACAGGCCCATTTCCTGGGGATCGTAGATAGATAGATAGATACAATTTTTTATGTATATGCGTGTTGGGTATGTATTCATTCTCCTCTATCCAACACCACAACGAGTTCATTATGGTTTCCAATTTATCTTTGTACCGTTAATATTACTATGCTTTCTTTCTTCTTCTTCTTCCTACTACTACACTGTCATAAAATAATCATTTTCTTCTGCCATTGTCAATGTCACTTCATTTGGGTATTCAAAACTTGTATTCATTGCATGCTTTCAATCTTATCAGTCTACACTTCATTCTTCAATGGAAAACTCTAATATGATTGACTTCACAACAACAAAGAAAAACAAAAACAAAAATTTTGCACCAAACTTATGATCGCATCTTTATAAATGCTACTTTTGTTCATCAGAGATGATAAAGCCAACATGCTACTTTATTGTGTTTTTTCTGTGTTAACTCACAATTGCTAGCACCATGAGAACTGAAAACAGTACAGTTTTTTTTTTCTTAGCCATCTATCTATTTCAATCACCAATCTTTTATCTTTAATTTTAAGTAAATTTTTATATTTAAAAAAAAATTGTCAATATTTTAAAATTTCTTGCATCACAATTTAAAATATATTTATTTATTTATTTAATAAAATTTATATATTAAAAAACTAGTCATTATTAAAAAAAAGAATCTATAATGTGGAATGCTTAAAACCAAAATGTTTGGTACAATATAAAAAGGACAATAATACTTAGAAAAATATTTTTTTGACAATTTTTGAACATTATTTACGTGTCATTCTGTGATTGGTTCAAAATAAAAAAATAACTATTATTATTGATTGTTTGGACCAATCACAGAATAACACACACGTAGATGATGTTCAAATGTTGTCAAAAAAATATTGTCTAAATATCATTATCCATATAAAAATAAATATTACTAACCAATAATTTAAGGAATAGTTGCACTGTAGTGATTAAAGAATTGATAACTGGATTACTTTTATTAAAAACATTATAATCACTATATATAGATACATTAAAAATCATTATAAATGTATTAATATTTTTAATTTTTGTTTTTTTATTCACACTTATTATTAGACGTAAAAAATAACAAATATGATTGACACGTTTGTATTTTTTCAACCTATCATTTTTTTATCGTAAAACTTTTGACTTTCACGTGAATTAAAAAATAGCAGTCCATGATTTTTGTATTGCAATAAAAAAATTTATATAATTTCAAATTTGATATATTATAATTACCTTATATAAACCTTAAAAAGGTATTAACTGAGGTGATATTTTTTTGATAAAATAAATATTTAGAAATTGTATATATACATGATCGGTTACACTTCAATTTTATTGACATTCATCTCGTCCTAGGACGACAGAATAGAAACAGTGTTATTTTAAGTATAAAAAAATAAAATAATATAAATATTTAAATTTTAAATAAGAATAAATTTTAAAATATATTATAAAAGGAGTGAGTGGGCTAAAATGAAGACAAAAGGCCCATAAGACCAAGTAAATACTATGGATAAGAATTAATGAAGAGACCAAAACTAAGTAATTACTAATGAATTTTCATTAAAAACATTATTTTTTTCATTTACTGTAAATAAAAGACTCTCAGACTAAGTTATTAAGACTTTAAAATGACAGCTGAGAAAGTCTTTAATATATTTATAAAGATTAAATATATTTTTATTTTCTTAACTTTTACATAAAATTGAATTTTTTTCTCTATCTCAAATTTTAAATTATTTTTATCTTTAAACTTTATTAATAAATAAATGCAGTTTTCCTGATCAAGATGTTAAACATTTGTTATGTGTATATATCTATGTGTTGTGTACATCCATATGAGCATATAACATATGTGATAATGTTATTAGTTACGTCGATAGTGAAGATTAAATTTATTCATTGATGATAAAAATATTTAAAATTTAACATAAAAGTAAAATTTAATTTTATATAAAAATTAAGAAACTAAAAATATATTTAATTTTATTTATATTTATAAATTTATGGATTTGTACCTGTGAAGTTATAGTAATATACTGGCTATTTTCTGAACAATGTTTTCCCTCATTTTGTTTCCGGCCTATTTGTATTCTACAGTGACAAAATATCTACTTCGTTAGTATTCCTCTCTGGTCATGAGCTTGATCAAAACCATTACAAAATTCGTGAATCAAAAAATAAAATAAAATCAGTAATCACACATAAACCTATGAATAGAATCCGTTATAAATATTAGATGAATATCTTAAATAAATATTTTCAAGTAATGTATACAAGTATTTTAATTATTCTTTATTTGAAGTAATGTATACAAGTATTTTAATTAACCGTTAACAAATTATTTGGAATTTGATTTTGTATATTTATATTTTTTATTTCTTACCTGTGAAATTGATTTTTTTTTTATAAAAGATATATATTTTTTTCAAACTTTTACTTTCTTATGTAAGACACTTAAATGTTTTTTAGAAGTAAAAAATAAATTTGCATTATTATTTTATTATACAAACTTATTCAAATTGTACCATTTTAAAATAATTTTATTTAAAATAAAAAAATAAAAATAAAAATATTTGCAAATATCATAATTATAAAAAAATTTACAAATATTTTTTTTAGGTACCCAGACCTCCTTTCTCTCACCTCAGTATCCCTTTCTCTCTCTTTCTTACTTAAATATATTTCTACTGCAATTTATGTAAATGTCATCTTTCAGAATTTGATCACACACAAATTAGTTAAATAACATAGGACATTTTCAATAAATCAAATTTTCAAACAGAGTGATTTCTTATTTACTCTAAATATTCTTCATTTTCTTCTTTTTTTATTTATTTATCATTAATTTTTTGAGATTTTGTTATATTTGAATACTTTGTTTTAGGTGTCTAAATTTTGAATAGTTATTGAGTTTGAGTTGAAACTTTTTTTGAGTAAGGAATTATAGGTAAAAAAAGTTATTTATGTTTTTAACATAAACTTTAGGATAGATTATCAGTATACGAAGGTCACTTTGTCAATAGGTTTTGATTTTGGTGTATGGATTATATTTTGTTTGAAATTGAATGAGAATGTTATTTGTTTTTTTAATAATACGAGAATGTTTAAAATGCTTTGAATATGATACTTATGTTGATAAGTTAATATAATGGCTAAATTATACATGACATAAATTTTGTTAAGCTGAGTTATGGAAATAATTTAGACGAGTATAGTTAAAATGATTTTGGGTGAAAGTTTGAAAATAGATCTGGTTATTTTCATGAGATTGATTTTCTGGTTTTTTTTCTCAAATGAAGGATTTTCACTCAAGCAAAAATAGAATAAAGATCCAAGTTTTGCTTTAAACTTATTTTTTGCTTTGAGTGAAAATAAATTTATTACTTAATCTTTGTTCTCAAGCAAATTTTTTTTTAAAATAAATAAAATTTTGTTCAAATTCAATATAACCATGAGATCCAATTTTCACTATATAAACTCAACAACAACCAACAATTTGCTTGCCAGGAGGTAAAGGAACAAGGTCCCAAGTGTCATTAAATGTAAGATTGCCCTCTCCTCTACCATTGCCTGACACCAGTTGAGATCAACCATGGCTTCACCTATAGTCTTAGGAACAAACATAAAATCCAAAGAAGGAACAAAGGAGAAATAGAATGGAGAAAAAACAATGATAATTAATTGTAAAAGCATAGAGAGGGTTGGGATTTATGAGATGAATGAATACCTTTTCCTATCGTAATAGGAAGTTCAACTGTAGAGGTGTGGGCGAAAGGGCGATTGGACTAGGAGATGATGCTAGAGGATTATTAGAGGGAGTCACAATTGAAGTTTGAATCAGTTTGTGGTATTTAAGCAAAAGGCGTTGAGGAAAAGCAATCATTTGGGTCGGAACAGGTGGGACTTCTAAAGGTTCGACTATAATATTAACATCCAATATAATGGAAGTGTAAAAGGGAGTAATATAAAAAAAGTGACATCAACAGAAACTATATAACGTTGAAGTTGAGGAGAAAAATAATGATAGTCCTTTTGAAGGCGTGAGTAACCAATGAAAACACATTTGAGTGATTTGGTAGAAAGTTAATCTTTACTTGAAGTAAGGTCATGGACAAAGCATGTGTAACCAAAGACACAAAGAGGAATACAGTAAAGATCTTGTGTTGGATATAAGAGAGAGTGAGGAACCTGATTATTAAGGATGGAGGAAGACATGCAGTAGATAAGATAACATGCTATTAAAATGACATCTCCACATAAGTGAAAATGAATATTGTGGTGAAGAAGGGTACAGGCAATTTCAACCAAGTGTTGATTCTTTCTTTCGGCGACACCATTTTGTTGGAGGTGTGTGAGAGAAAGATGTTTGATGAAGGATACCCTGTGAACTTAGAAAAGACTAAAATTGGGAAGACATATATCCACGAGCATTGTCAGTGCGTAAAATTTTAATAGAGGTGCCATATTGATTTTGAATTTTAGTCGAGAAACCTTGGAATGTAGAAAAAACATCAAAATGATTTTTCATTAAGAATAATCAAATACATTAGGAGAAATTGTGAAGAAAAGTAACAAAGTAAGAAAAACCCAAAGTAGAACAAATACGATTAGGAATCCAAATATCTGAGTGAAGTAAGGCAAAAGGTGATAAAACACTTTAATTGACTCAAGTACCATATGTATGATGAGTGTGTTTTTCTAACTGACAAGACTCACATTGAAATGAAAAATGGTGAAACAGATTAGAAAGCATGAGACACATTTTGGCAGGACTAGGATGACCTAAGCGTTGATGCCCAAAAGCTTGAGACACAATTGAGATACAAGCAACCAATTGTGATAGATAGTATAATCCTTGAGACTCAAGTCCCGCTTCAATCGTTTGTCTGATACCTCAATCTAGAATAAGAACAAAATTATTAGCAAAAAGGATAGAGTAATTTTTAGTGCGAGTGAGCTTGCTTATGGAGATTTGATTAAAAGGATAACCGAGAATATAAAGCATAAAATCTAAGGTAAGATTAGAAGAAGGTCGTGTTTGACCAATGCCATGAACTTTTATTTGAGAGCCATATAGAGGGTAAAGAATCCGAATAAGTCAATTGAGAGAAATGAGACTTTTTACTAGACATATGGTTCAGAGTAAAGAATCCAATGTCCAATGGAGGAGGATTGAGAAATACAAGCTACAAGATTACCAAACTGAGCAACGGTGGCAATACGTTGTGTAGGTTGCATGGCTGTCTGATATTGGAAGAACTCATTATAGGCATCAATAGGAATGGAAATTTCATATGGTTGTTTTAGAGAATTGACTAAGCAATATTAGTAGTTTTATGTTGTTATCGTGTTTTTGTACGCTATTATGCTTCAATATGGCCATACCGTGACAAAAATCGCAACAAAGGCGTTGACCATGATATCTATCACAATTCTCATTTCATCCACCTCAATAGGAAGATTGGGAGTAAAAAGCAAAAGAATCAGTGGGAGATACAACTGATTGACCATAGAATTTATGAGTTTGATGTGAATGGTTATACGTGTGTATATGTGTGTTGTAATTTTGAATGTATTTGAAGGTTGTATTTGTTAAAATGATTTTAGGTAAAACTTTGATAATAGATTTGGTTATGTTTCATGAGGTTGATTTTTCGGTGTTTTCGCTCAAATGAAAGATTTTCACTTAGGTAAAAATAGAACAAAGATCTAAATTTTGGTTTCAAACTTATTTTCTACTTTGAGCGAAAATAGAATTGTTACTTAATCTTTGTTCTCAACCAAATTTTAGCTCAAACAAATAAATTTTTGCTCAAATTCTATAAAAAATTGGAGCAAATTTCTCTCAACTTCTAAAATTCAGAAAATTCAAATCCAACAAATCATACAATTTAACTAAAATAAACCAAAAGTATGATCTACAAAAAAGATATGGTCAAACCAATAAGCAAAGTTCAAATGACCTAAAAGTTTAAAATGAAAGAAATTATATACAATAATTGCTAATGAATAGAAATTACTTAAGAACTGAAAATATAACATATAGAAAGTGCAATAATTGTATAATAAAGTTATAAATGTGTACAAAATATGTGTTATCACACAACATTGACATGTATAAATGTGTTGCTTGAGTTCTAATGAACTTACTCTGATCCATTATTCTTGGGTTCGGTTGTCAATCTAAGTATTATATTGGATTAAATGATATTAGTGTTAATAAAAGGTTTAAAGAATAATTCTGATGTATTATTTCAAAGAGTAGAGTACCATATATATGCATACAAGGATCCTATAATTCTTCATCTATTAAAGGAATGACAGGTGCACAAATCTGCACAAATTATAATAATATCTAAATTATAACTAACACAATATTTGATTGCCTAATATCCTTTAATAGAATATTTAGCATATCTCAACACCTCCACTCAAGTTGGTGCATGGATATCACACATTCCCAACATGAATAGACTCATTAAACAATCTTCTTGACACTCCTTTGATGAGAACATCAGCCAACTGCAATTCTGATCTTACAAAAGGAAATGAAATTATTCCAGCTTCAAGCTTCTCTTTGATGAAATGTCTATCAATCTCCACATGCTTTGTTCTATAATGTTGCACAGGATTGTGAGCAATTGTTATAGCCGAAGTATTATCACAGTACTAACTAATAACTTCATTTTGTTTAAAGCCCAAATCTAATAGCACATTTTTAATCCACAAAAGTTCACATACACCTAGTGTCATGCCTCTGAATTCTGCTTCAACACTAGATCTTGCTACTACAGGTTGTTTTTTACTCCTCCAAGTTACAAGATTCCATCCTACAAAAGTAAAGTATCCAGTGGTAGATCTTCTATCATCTTTTGAACCTGCCCAATCTGCATTAGTGTACCCTTTTACCTTTAAGTTTCCATTATTTGAGAACTAAATTCCTTTTCTAGGAGCGGACTTCAAATATCTCAAAATTCTTTCAACAACATCTATATGAAGCTTTCGTGGATCATGCATAAATTGACTAACAACATACACTGCATAGGTGATATCTGGACATGTATGACACAAATACATTAATTTTTCTACCAACCTTTGGTATCTTCCTTTTTCTATGCTTTCTGAATACGAGCATTGAAAGAGTTTATAATTTTGTTCAATTGGTGTATTAGCTGGTTTACTCCCAAGCAACCTAGTTTCTGATAGTAAATCAATAGTATATTTTCTTTGGCATAGAAAAATACCATGTTTTGATCTAGCTACTTCAATACCCAAAAAATATTTGAGGTTTCCAAGTTGTTTCATCTCAAATTCAGATGCAAGGTATTGTTGTAAACTAGAAATCTCATCTTGGTCATTTCCTGTAACAATCATGTCATCTACATATATAATCAAACCTGTAATTTTTTCTTTTCCTTTCTTAAAAAATAAGGTGTGATCAGAGTTACTTGCTCTATAGCCAAAAGCCTTCATAGACTTGGTAAACCTTCCAAACGATGCTCTTGGGGATTGTTTTAATCCATATAGAGCCTTCTTTAATTTGCAAACCTTCATTCCATTTGAATATGTCATGCCTGGTGAAGAATCCATATAAATTTCTTCTAAAATTTCTCCATGTAGGAAAGCATTTTTCACATCAAATTGTAGAAGAGGCCAATCTTGGTTTGCTGTTAGCGACAAAAGTATTCTCACAGTATTGAGCTTGGCTACTGGTGCGAACGTCTCTTGGTAATCTACACCATAAGACTGAGTGTAACCTTTAGTCACAAGTCGTGCTTTATACTTCTCAATAGTTCCATCAACTTTATGCTTAATTGTAAAGACCCATTTACAGCCCACTGTTTTCTTCCCTCTTGGTAAGGACACAAGATCCCAAGTGTTGTTTTTTTTTCTAAAGCCGTCATCTCCTCAACCATTGCTTCGGTCCATCTAGGATCTGCCAAAGCTTCCTGTATATTACTAGGAATAGAAATTGAAGATAATTGAGATACAAAGGATGCATATGATTGGGATAACTGATAACGATCTAAAAACCGTTATTTTTATACTTGAAATTGATATCAAAACACACCCTTTATGACTTAAAATGAGCTTGAAATCATGCAAATTGCTTTAGTTAGGTTACAAGAGAGTCAAAGGTGGTTTTAGAGATATTATGCTTGGTTTTACATTGTTTTGATAGGATTTGACGAGAATTGAATGATGGAAGGTGAAGAAGGAAGGAGTTAGATTCAAGAACGGATGAAAGAAGGTGCAAAAGAAGAATCGCAGCCACCGCTCAACGTCATTTCCAGTGCTGAGCGCCAGCTTCGTGAAGAATTCCACTGTTAGACGCTTAAGCGCCAACGTTGAGGGGAAAAGGAAGAACCGCACCTATCACTGCATCACCTTCTTATCTCTGCTTGGCGAACCCTAGCTCATGGGTGAAGGAATTGGGGAAAGTCCCAAATGAACGATCCTCTGCACAAATGAATGGTAAAGAAGAGACCCCCTTCAGCCTAGTCCAGCAAAACGCTGCATTTCATTAAAGTTGCAATGCAAAACGCTGTGTTTCATTTGATTAAAGGGTCAGCCCATTCCAACATTGAAGTGTAGCGGTCTAACAAGAATCCAGTCAGCTTGCATCTCTACTATTGGCCTTCTAGCCTATTTGCTTCTTGTTGACTCAATTCTTAGTCCCTTTGACCAGGGGTTTTTCTGCAAAAAGAAAGAAATGAGAATTAATCAGCAAAAATCTATAACAGCAAAGAAAGTTTTATTTTTATTTTCTTGAGTATTTTTCTAAAATAGTAAAATATCCTATTTATTTAAAAAAAATTATTTTACTTAACTAAAAAGAGAAAATTAACATTATTTTAACAAAAATCCTATTTTTTTCCTAATTACTCTAAACTACCTTAATTCTAGAAAATTAAAAGCTAAACTATCCTAAAAGAAGAATATTAACACAAAAAAATGGGGAAAAATAGAGAGTTAACACACCCCCACACTTAAGGAACTGCCCTCCTGGGTAGGGAAAACTAAAATGAAGAACAAAAAAACAAGAATCAAACTAAAGAGAAGAAGATTCAGTACAGAAACTCAAAAACACTATCACAGCTCACTCAACCCTGCTCATTCAATCAATTCTCAGTCATCTCTTTAAATCAGAATTGTATTACATAATTCTCAACCTTAAATCTTAGTATCAGCAATCCAAGCAAGTGAAAAACAACTCAATTCAGCCAATTTCAGCAAGGAACATAATCAGAAAAGCATAAGTCAGTTTCAGCGTCACAGGAATCATTGTTTACACTCATATTCACTCAACTGTTTAGGCTCATCCTGTTTCACTCCTTCATGACATGCTAACTTCCATTCTTAAGTTTGAAAAGATTCTAAGTGACCATGCTCAACTCTTTGGTTTCATCTAGATCAAAAGGACTTTGTTATTTTGTAATGTAATAGTATGAAGGGTTAGAAAACACAAAGCTATATGGGAATGAAGAAACTGTGAAGAAGAGGGAAACCTAGAACTCAGTGCACTCTCTTTGATAATTCGGCCAGTTCAATTTTTTTCTTTCTTTCTCTGGTTTTCAACTCTTTCAGGTCTCATTTCTCTTTCAATTCTTTTGCATTTTCTCTTTTCTAGACCTTCTCTTTTCTTTTTTTCAACACAACCAGATTTCATTTTTATTTTCTTTTTCTTGGCCTTTCTTTTCTATTATTTTTTTTCACCAAGTTACTAGATCCTCCCTTCCTCTCACAGATTTCTACAAGTTGGGTAATGATGGGGTGAAAAGGACTTGTAATGAATGGAAACAAAGAAGAATGACTAAGGCTCAAAATAAGGGTACAATGGTAAGAGACTGAAATGATAAAACTAAATGGTTATGGATGGTAAGAAAGAATGCCTAAATCATGTCTAAAGTCCACCAAGAGCAAGCTTTTCACAAAGAATCAATGCAAAATCAGAATGAAAATCAAACATGCATGAAATCACACTAGAAAGAAAAAAAAAATTGGGCCAAAACTGACTTGTTACTTTCTTTTATGCAAAAATGCTTCATTTGGACTGAACTAAGATGCAAAAACCAAAGCTAGGACTACATCTACTTGAATCTAAAGCAGAAAACTATATAAACAGTTCTAACCAAAGGAAATGAAACTGTGAAATGAAGTAAATCAGCAAAGACTTGAGCAAAAGAATGAAATAAAACTTCAAAAAGAACCTAGAAATGTATACAACCTGTACAGAATAAAACTATATACAACCTATAAAATCTATGACTGAACAGTATGTAAGAACCTAAAACAGACTCAATTTCAAAGTATACGAAAGAAACTAGCAAATGAAAAAGATCCCAAGAAAAATTCCTAAACTATATCCAGCCTATACAAGGTAGAACTAAACTAGACTAAAACAGATTATGAAAGCATTAAAATTGGGTATTTACAAACTAGAATTAAGGATTTATAAACTGAAACAAAGAATGGCAAATATTTACACCTATGAGCTAGATATTTACAAACACAATCAGATCTTAAAAAAAAAATTTCCCTTTATTCTACTCAGAAACAAATATCAACAGAGCTTATTTACATCAGAACAAACAAAAACAAAACTTTAAATCTATACCTTCCCTCCCCCACACTTAAGAGGCACATTGTCCTCAATGTGTGAGTGGGTAAGGTTCCTAAACAGCACATAACAAACACAGACATATGTAATAGGTATATACAAGACAAACAAAATCAGTTATGTACAAGAATGGAATTGAAAAAAAACACAAATTGAACCAGAAGTATGTACAAAATAGAACAACAAAAATTGAACACAAAAGAACACAAGAATACACATGAACAAAACTAGAAAAACAAAAGTAAACTACAAAGCTACAAGAAAAATAAAATTTATTCAAATAGGCCACAAGTCAAAATTGATCTTTTTAATTTTTATGTAAAACAACATATTATCTATTCTACCATTTATTATGCTGTCTATGACTACTCTATTTACTAGAAAATATCTAAAATTATTAAAAAGAACAGATAAGAAAGAGCTTATTGTTTTTGGTCTTTTCTGAATGGCTCCTCTTTGTAGAGTCTTTATGGTTGCATTGAAGTCCCCCTGCTCAAGCATTTGCTGTAGCAATTTCATCTCTCCATTCAGGGTTTGCAGCTGGTGTGTGCATGAAACTAAATTTGACCGTGTAGGCTTGCCACCAGTAGCAGCCATCTCTCTTTGCCTAGCCAGAACTGCCTCTCTGCTATTAGTGTCTGCAGCTTCATTAATTCCTCCAATCTGAACAGGTTCATCAGCTGCATCACTAGGGTCATTTCCATCCAGCTTGCACATAATGAGCTCTTCCTTGGCATCTGCAAAACTGTTATAAGCAGAACATATGGCAACATTTATTTCTTCACAAATCTCACAACCATCCCCAAGGCATGTACAACTAGTGAGTTTTTCATTGCCTAGCTCCACAGAATTTAAGAACTCAGCAAACTCAAGTTCAAGTTCTAATCCTAAATCAGTACAAGCATTTTCAAAATCAGCCATATCAACTTTCACATCATCAAAAATTACATATCTATCATCATGAGCATCTGATTCATCATCAATAAGTGTATTTAAATCTGTGCAATCATCAAAAACACTAGATGCAGGTATATGAACTCTATCAATGGTAAATGTTGAATTTATGATATCAGAATGATCAAGGCAAGGAGTAAAATCAGCAACCTCTACAGGTGCATCATGCATATAATCAAACACAGGAAAATCAATTTCAGGCTCACAGACATCAGCATAAAAATCCATTTCATAGTACTGAAGCACCAAAACATGGTTAGCAACTTCCCTCATTTTTTTTCAAATATTCTTTAGACTTTCTGAAATCAATTTGTACTTCAAGTTCAATAGATTCAGTTTTTAAATCAGCAGTACAATCAATTTTAGATTGAGGTTCAATACTTTCATCACCATCATAAAGTTCACATACAGATTCAGAATCAACAGATGCATCCATACAATCATCACTCATCAAAGAATTAGAATTATCATTAACAGAATTTAAAGCAGAGTGTGAATCAGTGAAAGAAGGGTTAGAGTATACAGTTACAGAGGTGGTTGGACACTTAATCTCTGGAAATTCTGAGGCAGCAGGTGCCATCAGTGGTGCTCCATAAGGTTCAACCCCTTTTTCCTCTTTAGCTCTCCCTGTCAGCTTCTTGATAGTAGATACCAATTGAGCCACTTGATCAGTCATTTCTTGAAAATCTGTTGATGGTAAATCTTGTTGCACCTGATCACAAAATTGGTACTGCCATGACTGCAGTGACTGGAAATCCTCTTGCTCTGGCTCCTCATATTGGTTCCATGGTGGCTGCTCAGAAACTGGATGGAAATAGGGTGGGGGTTGATGCACAAAATTCTCAGGAAAAGACTCATAGAACAGGTCAAAGCCTTGTGGTTGAGCATTATATGGGAAAGAGAAATTATCATATGCAGAATAGTAACTCATGCTTACCCAAGGCTTACTGGAGAAAAGCAATCAGACCACTAAATCCTATATTACAGAACTCAAACAAAAATCTATGAAAGAAAAAAAAAACTATACAAAACTATATGAATGCAAGGCTAACTCTACACTCCTAAACTTAAGTCGCCAAAGTCCCCGGCAACGGCGCCATTTGTTGAAAGGATTTTTGTCGCCTAAAATCTCAACAAACCTTAAATTTCCCCACTAATGTAATATAGGGGTCAACCAAGGATCAATCTGTGGACTTTGGTACTTGTTAAGCTAGAATTGTAGAATTAAGCCTTATTATTTAAAAATAAAACTAAAACTAGGTGGGGAAAATGAAAATTTAATTAATTCTAAAAGAGAAAAACTAATTATTAACGTAATGTATGATATCTATACTGAATGCAAAAAATATAACCTAAACTAATGAACACTATTATTCATGCACTGCATTAACAAAACCTATATCTATGAATTACTAAAATAAGCAAAAGAAACCATAATGGAAAACTGGGAATAGATGCAAACAAAACATAAATGCATGAAACATATGATGATCAATTAACATGAAAGAAATCCTAATCGGGTAATTAACTAAGTGAATGAACATTAGAGACTAACATAGAATGAATGCTTAGAAAGAAATTAAAACAGTAACCATGAATGGAAATTTGAAAATCTAATAACACCCAAAAGTAGAATTAAAATGCCCAAATCAAACTAATCAAATAATGATGAAATAGACTTCCTAAAATAACATTCCTAATCATACAATAACCAAATCAAATGCTAAAATCATAAAAGAGCAATGAACAAACCTAAAGCAACTCGGAATATAAAGCTGAAATGTAAAATTGCTGAATGATAAGGCAAGGAAAACTAAAATCATGTGCGAGAATCAAAATTAAAAAGCAGAATTGTAAAATGGGATCAAGAACACTGAAAGTAAGCATCAGATTTCAATTAAAATTCAAGAACAAAAGTACAAGTTACCGGAATCACTAAGAAACTCACGGCCTGTCACCCTCAAGAGCTCCTCGGAAGAATCCAGTGAAGCCAAGAACATATTTACTTCTATGAAAGCGATAAAATCTAAAACTAAAGTAGAAAATTGGAGAACCCTAAAGGTATGAAAATCTAGAGCGGTGTTTGTCACCCACCACCTGTGTTTACAATATTACAAAACCTCCCTTTTATAGGGGAAAATCCAAAACAGAAAAGAGAAAAAGAGGGGGAAAGGGGGAAGAATTGAGTAACGGTAGAAGCTTCTGGATTCAACTCCTTCAACTAACTCTGACCGCGAACGCTCCAACTGTCAATCTAGCTCAGCACGTCTCCGATCACGATTCAGGTTCGATTAACATCTTGGGCTGGCCTCCTTTTGGGCCTTGGAGCTCCAATTTAATCCTTGGAACGCGGTTTTGCTTCACTACATCACCTTCTTCTCTCTGTTTAGCGAACCCTAGCTCATGGGTGAAGGAATTGGGGAAAGTCCCAAATGAACGATCCTCTACACGAATGAATGGTAAAGAAGAGACCCCCTTCAGCCTTGTCCAGCAAAACACTGCGTTTCATTAAAGTTGCAATGCAAAACGCTGTGTTTCATTTGATTAAAGGGTCAGCCCATTCCAACATTGAAGTGCAGCGGTCCAACAAGAATCCAGTCATCTTGCATCTCTACTATTGGCCTTCTAGCCTATTTGCTTCTTGTTGACTCAATTCTTAGTCCCTTTGACCAGGGGTTTTTCTGCAAAAAGAAAGAAATGAGAATTAATCAGCAAAAATCTATAACAACAAAGAAAGTTTTATTTTTATTTTCTTGAGTATTTTTTTAAAATAGTAAAATATCCTATTTATTTAAAAAAAAATATTTTACTTAACTAAAAAGAGAAAATTAACACTATTTTAACAAAAATCCTATTTTTTTCCTAATTACTCTAAACTACCTTAATTCTAGAAAATTAAAAGCTAAACTATCCTAAAAGAAGAATATTAACACACAAAAATGGGGAAAAATAGAGAGTTAACAAGGAGCTCCTCCTAGACGCATTATTGCAGATGCATCTAATGTGGTTGGCCCTCTACACTTTAATAGTATTGCCATGCCGAGGGAAAACACATTGAACATGGTGATGAATCCTGCGTTGATACACCTGGTGCAGAGCAACCAGTTTCATGGACTGTCAAATGAAAGTCCATACGATCATATCACGACTTTCAACGAGATATTCAACACAGTAAAGATGAATGAAGTGTCAGACGACATGGTCAAACTTAGCTTGTTTCCTTTCTCATTGGGATGCAATGCTAAGTTGTGGCTCAACTCTTTTCCAGAAGGAAGCTTTACAACATGGGAGGCTGTGATGTCTAAATTTCTGACTACACAGTCCAAAATCAACCAAGGAAAGTTGGAGATTTCTTCCTTCAGACAGGGTATGGAGATAACCCTAGGGAAGGCATGGGATAGATTCAAAGGTTTGCTGAGAAAGACGCTTATACACGGTTATGATATGATAACATTGGTTCTCACATTCCTTGGAGGCCTTGGTACGCAGTCCAAACTTATGTTAGATGCTTCAGCTGGAGGCAATATTAAGATGAAGACTGATGAAGAGGCCACTGAAGATAATTGAAAGCATGACTGCAAACGAGCAGGAGACTCACAATGAAAGGGGCGCAACAGTTCAAAAGAGGGGAGTTCTCCATTTACCCATTGAAGATGCACAACTAGCTCAGAATAAGCTCCTCACTCAACAATTGGATAATTTATCAAAGATTATTGCTCAACTTCCGAAGGAGATAAGGAATGTTTCTCAAGCTCAATAACTCTGTGATTTTTGTGGTGGTGACCATATTAATGGTCAATGTGCCGTCCCTGAAGAGGCACAAGAAGAAGCTAACTATATGGGCAATCAGTTCCAGTACCAACAGGGTAACTTTAACCAAGGTAACTATAACCAAGGTTGGAAGAATCACCCTAATATTGGACAAAGTCAGAGTAATCCATTTGGACAAACTGGAGGCCTATTCAACAGACCACAACAATCACCCTTATGGCAACAGGTGGCTAGTTTGACTGAACATGTCAGAAGCATGAATGAGAAATTTGAAAAATTATTCAAGGTGTATGATTCTCATTATAAGAGTCATGAAGCTAATTTTAGAACTTCGGAGATGCAAATTGGCCAGATATCAAAAAGGGTGGAAGTTACAAAGAAGAATCAATTTAGGGCTAATACTGATGTTAACCCTAAAGAAGATTGTAAAGTTGTTGTGAGCATAAGTGAGAGAGGAGTTGAAAAAGAAATTATTAAGCTAGAGAGTAGAGAGGATGAAGAAGAGAAGATGGAAGAAAAAAATTTTGAAAAAGAAAAAAATAGAGAAAATGAGAGGGGTTGTGGGCATTTTAGAGAAATTTTTAATCAGATGAAGATCACTGTGCCTTCAACTGAAGTACTCCACCAACTTCCTGTATATTCCAAGCGTATAAAATATTACCTTGGAGAGATTATAGATCTTGAAGATGAAGACACTGGGAAACAGGAAAGTTGTATTCGTCCTAAGAAGAGGAATCATCCGCCAAAGATGAAGGACCCAGGAAGTATTACTATCCCATACGCCATTGGAGATGTTGATGTAGGGAGAGCTTTACTTGATTTTGGGTCTGGAATTAATTTGATGCCCTTATCTTTACTGAAGAAGATTGGTCGGCTAACATTGAAACCATCTAATCTTTCTGTGGTCGTGGTAGATGGATCTTCTAAAAGACCTGCTAGTGTGATGGAGGATGTGGTTATTCGTGTTAAGCACCTTGAATTCTTTGTCGACTTTGTAGTAATGGAGATGGAGGCCAATGAGATGATTCCGTTGATTCTTGGAAGGCCATTCATGAAAACAGCCAAAGTTGTCATAAGTATCCATGACGAGATGGTCATGTTGAAGGACCAAGAAAACAAGTTGATTTATACTGGCTTTGAAGAGAAGCTTACACGAATACAAAAGAGGACTAAATATAAAGCTTCAGAGAAAGATGCTGCAGTTGAGGGATCTAAATGTGCTAACAAAGATAATAATTGTAATGTCTTGCAGGTACAAGAAGAGGAAGATGTTGATAAAGGAGGCATCATCCACAGTGACTTAGAGGATGCACCATTCCAGCCTAGTTCACGAGTGAGATATAAGAAGAAGAATTGGATGGTGAAGAGCAATAGAAAGAATGAAGTGATAAAAATTGGAGATCCATACTCCATAAGAGTCAAGAAGGTGGATAGAAGGCAATTGATGAGTTGGTGTGATGAAGACATCAGCACAGAAGAGGAGACATGAGGTTTACCGGGTCAAGCTAATGACGTTAAAAGAGCGCTTACTAGGAGGCACCCGAGTGATTGTTGAACATTAATTTTCTTTTGGATTATTTGGATGTGTAATTTTTAGATTTGTGAACAATTTTTATTGGGTAACATCTACTGAGGGATGCTAGATTAATTATGAAGGATACAGGGAAATACACCTACTGAAGGGTGTTGGAAAGGTTTGCACTTACTGAGAAGTTCTAGAAAGGTTTGGGTAGGGCTCGTGACGTTAAACAAGAGCTACTTGGGAGGCAACCCAGTTGATTGTTATTTTATTTTAAACTCTGTTTTAGTGCATTTTAGGAATTGAATGTTGTAGAGGCTGATGATGATGATGACTCTCACGACGACATGGGTTGATATGACATCTACTGATAGATGCCAATTGCAGAAGAACAAGGTTTTATTTTCTTTATGTTTTGTAATCTAAACTTTTATAATAGGTTTGTTTCTGTTGAGTAGTTTAGGTGTGATTGTACTTGCTTGAACACCTTATTTGATGATGGTTTGACTTGTTGATTGCATGATGAGTGTGCTTGATGATGTTTGATGTGGATGATGATTGAGACTACTTTACATGCTTATATACAGGTGAATTGTTCACAAGCTGTAGGAACAGATGCATGATGAGTTATGATTGTGGTTATGATGCTAAGCAGGGTGTATGATTGATATTTGAGTTGTTGAGTGAGCATAATTGTATGAGGTTTTTGAGCTCTAGAGTGCTTGATGGATATATTTGCTATTCATTTGAGAGCATGAATGAATTTGCCTGAGTCTTTATGATTGATTGAATTACATGTTTGTGTCATATGATCAAGGCCATTTTTGGAAGCCCTTATTTAGCCAAAGTTTTGTCCCAAAGTATAAAGAACCATGTGTTCTACCCTTTTTGAACCTTAGCCTGAGACACTTTGAAAACCTTGTTGAAAAATCTTTACCTTGAGTTGAGTTAAGAATAATTGAATGGTATTGATAAAGGTTCAAGTTTGGGGTTATTGGGGGAATTGAAAGGCAAAAGAAAAGCATTAAGCTAATGTGTTGAATGAAAAAGCATGAGAAATAGAAAAGAGAAGAAAAGAAAAGCATGAAAGATAAGCTCAATGCAAAAGGAAAAGAAAAAGGGAAAAGTTGGGAATGAGTGAAATTGGTGAGAGAGAGTTGGTGCTTGAACTATGAATGTTGAATAACTCTCTTAACTCAAGGATTTTGTGATCTAGAAAAGCTGAGTTTTCTTGTTAGCCGAACCTCATTATAAGCCTTGAAAAGTCCTTGTGATGACATTTATGTGTGAGAATGTTGATTGTAATAGATGAAAGGCAATTTTGTTCTATGTGACATGTGGATAATAGAGGGAAGGAGTGACCTTCTCAGACACTTGAGTGATTGAGTGAAACACTATGCCTAGTAAGGATCTTTGAAATTCATGATTACATCTATGCTTAGTTGATTGATCATTCATGAGAATAACATCTGTTGAAGATTATATGATTATGTGAACATTATGTGAGTTAGGATGAATTGAAGGATGTGTGCATCTTGATAAGATTCCATTGAAAAGCTTAATTGAGTAATTACTTGTTGTGAAAGAATGAGTTTTGAATGTGTTGAACCATTTTGATGATAGGTGGAAGGCTAATTTTTGTTTTGTTTGCTTGAGGACAAGCAAAGTTTTAAGTTTGGGGTTGTGATAACGGTCTAAAAACCATTATTTTAATACTTGAAATTGATATCAAAACACACCCTTTATGACTTAAAATGGGCTTGAAAACATTCAAATTGCTTTAGTTAGGTTACAAGAGAGTCAAAGGTGGTTTTAGAGATATTATGCTTGGTTTTACATTATTTTGATAGGATTTGACGAGAATTGAATGATGTAAGGTGAAGAAGGAAGGAGTTGGACTCAGGAAAGGATGAAAGAAGGTGCAAAAGAAGAATTGCAGCCACCGCTCAACGTCATTTCCAGTGCTGAGCGCCAGCTTTGTGAAGAACTCCACTGTTAGACGCTTAAGCGCCAACGCTGAGGGGAAAAGGAAGAACCACACCTACCACTGAGCGCTAGACTCACCGTTGAGCGCTGGCCTTCTCAGTAAAAGCACTGCCAGACGCCTGGGCGTGAACGCTGAGCGTCCACTTGAGTGTCGCACTTGCCAATGAGCGGTGGAACCAGTGCTGAGGGCTGTAGTTCGGCTTGGGCCTATTTTCTGTAATTTTTCACAGCTTATAAATAGATTTGTAAGACCTATTAGGGTTATCTTTTGGCAGAGAAAGACGACATAACACTCTCTTTACTCCTTGGAGGCGGATTTTGGATGTGAAAGCTCCAATCTTTCAATTCTAGGGTTATCTCTTTCATATTTTCCATTCAATTCATCTAGTTTCACCATGACAATGGTGAACTAAACCCTTTGTTGTTGGGGAACGATGTAATCCTTTTGAAACTCTCTTATATCGAAGTTCTTATTTTATTCATATAATTTTATTATCAATAGTTTGGGTTTTCTTCTCTGAGATTAAAGCTTGCATTGTCTAACTCATTTAGTATCATGATCATTAATTTTGTCGACATGGGAACGTACGGGGAAATCTATAACTGAGAAGAATTCTCTTGATTATGAAATATTACCTAGGAATAGGAATAGGACGGTCAATTTCTTTAAGCTTCTGTGGATATTGTTGCATGAATGATTACTAGGGAAACTAGAGATAGTAAACTAGTAATTGTGATTAGGCTCTTTTCACCGAGAGATTGGGTTTAGAGTAAATTAGAAAGTTGCATGAACATTGATAATAAAGTTGAATTTAATAAGAATAATAGATATAGGAGGGTGGATTAGGATGAAACCGTAAACCCAGCAACTCCATTAAACCAATTCTTTATCTAGTAATTGTGATTAGGCTCTTTTCACCGAGAGATCGGGTTTATAGTAAATTAGAAAGTTTCATGAACATTGATAATAAAGTTGAATTTAATAAGAATAGTAGATATAGGAGGGTGGATTAGGATGAAATCGTAAACCCCAGAAACTCCATTAATCCATATCTTTATTTGTCAATTGATCAAGCTTTTGTATACATGTTTATTTTCGTCTTTGCATCACAAAATCAAATTATCTTTCATTCAAGTTTTATGAGATCAATTCACATGAACGTCTAGGCCTAAGAGTCCCTTGGGAAACGATATTCGGGACCAATTACTTGATACGATCTGGTACACTTGCCAGGGTGTTAACAATAACCTATGAGATGACACATATTTACTAATGGGATATTTAACTTTAGCTTGGAGGTCTGGTTCATATTTAGGTGGAGGTTGACCACGGTTAGAACGAGGTGGAAGAATATATTGAACAATAATAGACTCAGTGTTTGGTGTACTGATGGTCTCACGCAGACAAGAATCAATTTCATGATCAATTTCATCTAAATTAGTGTTATCAGAGATAGGATTAGAAGGTACCTCTGAAGAGTCAAGTTGAACCTGTGGAGAAGAAGTGTCCATATTTAGGATTGGCTCACTTCCTGCAGAATGATCCTCACAAGATAATTTATCTCAATATAATTTTATATCTGAGATATCAAACATACTAACATCATGATTATGCACTTCACTTTGATGGTGGATGGTAAGCACAATAATCTTTTTGAGTTGATCCATACCTAACAAAAACACATTTAACTGCTCATTCTTCAAGCTTTGTACGTTGATGTGGGTGTAAGTGAACATATATAACACATCCAAAAAGATGAGGTGGTAAATAAACTATGGGAGGAAGGATACAATGATCAAACAACACATCATAAGGCCTTCGAAAGTTAAGCAAACTAGAAGGGGTTCGATTAATTAAATAAACGGCAGAGCTCACAGCCTCACCCCGTAAATGAGATGGGATATTACCATCTATCAAAAGTGATCTTGTCACCTCTAATATATGTCTATTTTTCCTCTCAGTCACTCCATTTTGTTGTGGTGAATAAGGACGTGTAGTTTGATGCAAGATGCCTTTAGAGTTCATGAACTCTATTAATTTAGTCTTAAAATATTCTCCTCCATTTGTCTGATCGAATGACCTTAATAAATGTGTTAAATTGTGTAACAATCAGATGATAGAAGGAACGAACCACATCACACACATCACTTTTATGTTTAAGCAAATATACCCAGGTTACCCGAGTACAATCATCGACAAAAATGATAAACCATTTTTTTCCATTATGTGTAGATTGTGGGGCAAGACCCCAAACATCTGTGTGAATTAATGGAAAAGGAAAATCAGTTTTGTTATTACTTAAAGGAAACACAACACGATGATTATTTGCCAAAACACAAGTTTCACAAAAAAAATCAGAAATATTGCATTTATGAAATAATGATGGAAATAATTTTTTAAAATAACCAAAAAAGGGATGTCCCAACCGTTTATGCCACAACCAAATTTCTTTTTTGTTTTTATCCTGTATGTGATCATTCGCAAGACAAGCCAACCCTCTTTTATGGTTTTGTTGTGAGACATTTTCAAGATAATACAATCCTTCACTCTCTCTACCACTTGCAATCTTCTCCTTGGAATGAATGTTCTGAAAAAGACAATGGGTTGGGTAAAACAAGGCAACACAAGAATGTGATTTGGTTAACTTGCTGACGGAGATAAGATTACAGTTTAATGTAGGAACAAATAAAACATCAGGAATCGATAAGGAGGGTGAGAGAGATATAGTACATATACCTTCAATAGGAGATGAGACCCCATTGGCATTAATAATAACAGTTTTAGACAATTAGAGAAAAAAATAGTAAATATATGAGGATCACAAGTCATATGATCAGTAGCACCTGAATCAATTATCCTATCACTACCCTTAATAACAACAGAATGATTAAGGGTAGAGTTAGATATACCTGACTTGGTCAAAAATCCGACAACAGTAGAAATATAACTCTTGGAAGCAGCGAAAGTTCCAGAATCATGTTTCTCCGATTGATTGTCATCGGAAGAAGCCATCAGAAATATTCAATGAAAGAAAGCACTGATTCCTATATTGTAGAGGATATCCATGTTTGGCTCTTGATACCATAATAAAAGGTTTAAAGAATAATTCTGATGTATTATTTCAAAGAGTAGAGTACCATATATATGCATACATGGATCCTATAATTTTTCATCTATTAAAGGAATGACAGGTGCACAAATCTAGACAAATTATAATAATATCTAAATTATAACTAACACAATATTTGATTTCCTAATATCTTTTAATACAATATTTGGCATATCTCAACAAGTGTTTGGTGGAACAAGTGTTTGGTGGGAGATAATGAGTATCTCAGAAGATGTTAAATGATATTATATTTGTTCAATATCCTTACATCCATGTGTGGTTTTAATTATGATTTTTATATGCTAGTGTTTGATGAAATTAAATTGGTTTTGGATTGCTAATCAAAATGCTTCTTTTTACCTACACCTTGTTTGTGTTAATTTTTTTCTTCAATAGTTTACCCTTATGTATTGTTTATATTATGATATCTTATGATCGTACGATGTATATGAATATATTTAAATATAAACAACCATGAAGCTTAGTTACTCCACAAGAAAGCCAAGAAAGCCTTGAAACCCTTCTTCCCCTCCCCTCCCTTTTTCATTGTTTTAAACCTAAATCTTCAAAAAAAATGTTTAATTATAGATAAAACTTAATTAATTATTGAATTTAAAAACATAAAAAAAGATAATATATTTATCATAACCTTTTTACTTACTTGCTCAGTTATTATTAATTAATAATTTTGTAACTATGTTGCTAATACCATATTCAATAGAATATTAGTTTAAAAATTTCAATCTCAGTATTTTATTGGTAATACTCTTAATTATTCCAATTTGAAAAATTTATGGATCATCTTTGAACTACATCAATCTTTAATAAGAATAGGAAGTGCATTTTACTTTTTGTCAAACAAGATTATGAGATAAAATGGAAGATAAATTTATTACACACAATATTATTTGTATTAAAAAATATATATGATTGAAAATTTTAGTTTTAACTTATTAGATTAAAAGAACAAAAAATAAATATATTAGATATATGTAATTTTTTTTATAATTATAATTATATAAAACTATGTATTCGTTTCTTGTATTATCGATAATTATAATATATATAATCTTAAATATATTATTTTAACTTTCCAAAGTTAATTGTCAAGATTCATCATTAAATATACATATAAAAGCAACTTGAAAAATATTAGAGGTTTTATTTTTTATAGATTTTGTTAATTTTGGTTGTCGACGTAGTTCTTTTCTCATTGAATATGCTTGAACTAAGTATATGTCAGTCCAAGAGATTGAGATATACTTAGATGAATATAATACTTATACTGAGATGTGCTTGAACATGTATACGATATAATATATGAAGATTAACAAAATCTAATTAGTTGATAGCATCATACTAAATTTAATTATAGACTAAGTATTATTATCATTTATCTATTTACCTTAGTAGCAATCGTTTTAGCGAAGGAAGTTACGTGTTAATAGAGTTATAATTTAAGAACTCATTTACATAAAAACATATTAGTTATTAGTTCTATTTTTCAAGGATCTATTTAAATATTTTCTCGAAAGTTAGTAATATTTGTTAGATTTTGTTAAGAGAAAAAATGTTAAGATTTGAGTGATATGATGGATAAGGCTGGTGATAACTTAAAAAACAGTTGTAAAAATTTAATGTATAATTTTCGTCCTCACAAATTTGAAACCATATTGTTGGTTTGAAAAACTCTAGTGCTAGAAGTCCACAAGCAGAAGGTCTGGCAAGATTGAAGAGTGGAATAATAGGAAGAGTTGATGTAAGAAGAAGAGAAGGTTCTTCAAAAGCTAAGTGAAGGATTGGCAATGGTGTGTCTTACTCATGGTGGGTTGGCAAAGGTCGTAAGCCATTTTCTGCTAGAACAGGGAGGTTGTCTTGTCTATTTGTTAATAATCATATTGGAGACTAATCTAAATATCACTTTAATAAATTTTCAAAAGCTCAAGTTTAAGTTAGAATCACCCAAAAATAAAAACCATTTTTATGAAATAAGCTTTTATATTGTTAGAAGTCTCACATCAAATAAAGATAAAATCGATTTATAATATATGAATGAGGTGTAAACCTTTCTGTATTTATTCTTTCTTGAACATTTCTATTTTTATCCGTCGTCAGACCGCTGTTCATAATTTTTACTGTCACATAATGTATACAACACTATGATGGAGGGATGATATAACCATATTCATTTGTGCTATATTGTTCTTAAACTCGATGATTAAAAGGAGATTTGCATATATAGAAGACAAGGTAACTAAAACAAGAAAAAATTGTACTAAAAAAAAGAAGTTTTTTATCAAATGTTACACTTTTCAACATCTTTCTATTAAATCACATTTTTCAAACTTGTTGTTAGATTGGATTTTTCAAATTCTATATTATTTATTCTCATTTATATCCATCAAAGTTAATATAATGCATGTTTTTTATTAAATCCTTTTATTTAAATATATTGAAATACAAATTATTTTATTACTCTTTTATTCAGTTTTATAAAACTTATGTAAATGATTTAATTGTTGAAAAATATAATATATATAATAAATTCAATCAGATAATTTATTACTCTTTAAAACTTTACTGATTATATTAATTTTTTTTATATAATATTAAACTTTATATATATACTTTTTATACGCGTAGGAAAGGAAACTTTCTTATTTTTTATATAATTAAAATGTATAATAAGTAAATATTTTAAGTATATGTTATATTGCAATTAAATTTTATGATAAAAAGATAAGTTATATTTTAAATTTCCAATTAAATTGTGATATAAATTACTTTTAACTATTGTCAATTCTGTAAAAAAAAATATTAAAAGTTAATGTTGATATAAGTAGTATTTTTTTTAAAATAGTAAAAATAAAATAAAATACTGCTCACAAATTATTATAATTGTCTTTGTTTATACTAAAAAAGGAACAAAGTATATATTATTGAATCACAAAGACTAATTCTTTGAAAAATAATAAAAAATATACATATTAGAGTAAGTTCTGTCTTTGTTTCTCTTAACATCGTTTTTTTCACAGAGTTAGAATATAGACTAAGTCGCAGTCAATATATTTCAAAGGTTGATATAACTTGCTACAAAGTGTGTTCCAAAGATTTTGCAACCCTAAAAATGTTGTTTGATTGTAAAAAAAAAGAAAAAGGTGAAGATAATGATGTTACATTAACTCTTGTCACTTTGGAAGAAGGTTGAATATCATTATCCCTCATCTACTTGCCATATGTATCATTAAACCTAACATCTCAAACCCAACATGTGCTTGTTTTTTAAGTAATCACATTCTCTTTTCATTCCCTATTTCCTCACTGATCATTCTATGACAATCATTCACTTAGAACTTATGATTTCAACCCAAATTGGCAAATATGACTTCATCTTTTTTAACATACATTCACATAACTTTGGTCCACGTGGCACTCACATAACTCATATATACTAATCAAGAGTTTAATACTCTTAATTGTAATTATTCTTATATATAGAAGGCCAGCATATATAATGTTTATTGTTTATGTCTTGTGCAGGCCTTAATTAGGTAGGAAAAAGAAAACCTAAGAAAGCTCTTCATAGATACTCCAATCAAATGATACAAATATGAAGTTGTGTTTAATTGTTTTTCTTCTAGTTTAAGGATTTGGATGTGAAATTTGATAGGGACGTTACCAATTTAAGTTTATTACATGTTTGGCTTATTATATATCTATACTATTGTTTAGGCTTTTCATTATGTAAAATTTAAGCTCATTCTTTGCCTTATTTTCAGCTGGATAGGGTGTGGGAGGGTGATTTATTCAAAAGTTTAACTCAAACACTACAGATAAACTAAAAAATTATCTAGATAGGCTATTGTATCAAATATTTATATAAATAATATAGTCTTTTTTTTAGGTCAGAATTCCATTATCAGTAAATCGGATTTTGAACTGTGATTAGGAGAAAATTGGTTAAAAAATAAGTCAGAATTTAGTTCTTCAGAAACTGAATTCTGAACTTTATTATTTTCTGTAATTCTTTTTTCTAGAAGTCTCTTTCTTTTTTTAAATGAAAAGTTATAAGATTAAAATTTTTGTTTTTTTTTTTTTTTAGAAACTGATCAATTCTGTAAGAAAAAAAAATAATCATTTTATCTGTGTAAATATTTGGCTCAGCATATTATCTAAGTAAATTGGTAAATTGTAAATCTAAGTGTATTATTTGAGTGAAAAAATCATGATTTATTGAGGCAAAAATACTAAATATTTTAAGTTAAATATTTATATATATTTTTAGTGTCTAGAAAGTATAAAATTATGTTTCATTTTTAGTGTTGTAAAATTACCATGTTATATCTTTTTAATATTATTTTTTGTATTAATTAATTACTATAATTATTTTATTAGTATAGGTCATCTATAATTAAATCACTAAATTTTGATGTTTTCATTCATTTATATTTAAAATAATTGGCTTTAACAAGCTTCTATCTTAGTTCAATTCAAGTGACTAAAGTGGTTAAATTTGAAAAGCTAAGTTTTGCACACACAAATGTGTTGATACGCCATCACAACACAACTATATAAAGGTAATTTAATGAAAGAAAAAAATACCGATGAGTATTGTTTGGATTAAAAAGAAAAAGTAAAAATAAACTTTGAATAAAGAAATGATGTTGATCAAAATGGAAGAGTGAATGAGAGGAGTTCTTCTATCTAATAACCTTGAAAAGGAAAATGATGAACATTGAATAAAGAAATGATGATCAATCTAATTGTTAATTTTTTAGTATTATAACGATTGTATGAACAAAACTTATTTAATGCGTGAAATGAATGATATCACTTGACTTTATATTTTGAGAAATTCAAATACTGCGAATAAGAATGCAGTTCAACATCATTTCAAACCAATTCATTTTTGGTGGATCTATATTAATTGGCTTTAATTGACCAATTTTATCTTTTTAATAAAAAGTATCTATATTTCAATTAACTAGATTTATGTTTGATATGTTAATATAATTTTATTATTTTAAATAATAAACTTAAATTCATTTATCAACAGTGAACCACCTAAAAGTAATTTTATATGGGAAGAAAATCATTATAAAGCGTAAATATAACGAGAAAGAATTGTAATCATAGAAAAAAAATGTGCATTGGAATCATCTGAAAAATAAAAAATAAGGAAGATAATGTGCAAGCATAATTTCAATTATAGTAATCCAAATTAAAAAATATATATTAAAAAATAAACAAAAAAAATTCATACTTATTCAAAAGAACTTCCAAATTTCTATAAATTTTTATTCAATTTCCTTAATTTTTTTGATGAATCCTTTAAAAGAATCTAATGAATATTCAGGTTTAAAATGTTTGAACTTTGTTACAATATCAAAATATCAACATAAATTTTATTTGAGTTTATTAACATTGGTGTGGAGTTGAGGTTGTGGTCTTCTAACTTAACTTTTATATATATATATATATATATATATATATATATATATATATATTATTATAAAATATATCGATCAAAATTGATTGTTATTTATGAACAATTAAACAGTTATTGGGTTTGATTATCTAAAATATATTGCACTAATGATTAATCAATGGAGTTGGTTGTCACAAGCTTTATAAGTATACGCCTAATGTCCAGGTACAATCATCTTCTATCCTAATCAAATATAGACTCCTAATCAAATATAGACCTCTTTATGAATGTCTTCTGCAGGTCAACCACCAATCGGGAATGATTACTTGAAGAGTTGGACGATCGGAGCATAGCAAGGAAAAACGACCGATCCCAGACAAATGTTATCGAAACATTATGGCGCCCACCGTGGGGCCGAGCGGCATCCCCATAAAGCCACAACGAACCAGACGCGCGCTTGGTCTCGACACCGCTACTTCGGATAAAATGTTTCGGGGTACCTGTAGAAGACACTCTGACGCTCAAGTCATCAGATATGTTTCATAAAAAAGTTTATATTTATTAGGATAGAAGAAGATGATTGTACCTGGACATGTGTCCTATACTTATAAGGTTTGTGACAGACAATTCCATTGATTAACCATTAGTGCAATATCTTTTAGGTAATCAAACCCAATAATTAATCATTAATACCGTATATTTGCAGAAGATAAGACAATATGACCTGTTAATATCTGCTTAAATGATCGTATATTTCATATATATATATATATATATATATATATATATATATATATATATCAAAAGTAAACAAAAAAAAGTCATAATCATTCGAAAAAAATTCCAAAATTCTATAATTTTCTTAATTTTTTTTGTAGAATCCTTTAAAAATTTCTTAATGAATATTCAGGTTTAAAATGTTTTAACCTTGTTCAATATTAAAATATCAACGTAAATTTGATTTAAGTATATTAACATTGCTGTGGAGTTGAGGTTGCGTTCTTCTAACTCAACACTTTATCTGCTTGTAGGATTTTTATCCTTATAATGTTGTTGATGATCTTGATTAACTCATGTTGTCAAACGTCATTAACATTAATCATATTCAATTTTCTAATTGACCTTCCTTGATGCCTTGATAATAAAATAAGCTTATATATAATTAATAAAATCAAATCTTATTGACAACCTTTTTAAATTAGAATAGATCTAGTTATTTTTATTTATATTTGTGTAGGGAAGAGCATAATATTTTATATTTATTCCATATAAGTTACTTTTTTTAATATATAAATAAATTATATCTTTATTTCTATAAGTTACAATTTTCAGTATATAAATAAATTACATCTTTAACATGACAATTTTGATTATAGGACATTTGTCATTTACAAGACGCAACCATTTTTTTGACTTAATATGAAAATAAAATGTTTTAATATGTGTGTTCTACATGCATAAAAATAATATGTTCAACAACACATTATAGTTTGTGATAAAATTTTAGTAGTTTATATAATGCAGTTCGACCATGAATCAATTATATAAGAGATTTAACATTATTTTCAATTAAATTTTTTAATAATATGTTGGATAACATATTTTAAGAGAATAATTTATTTTTTTAAAATTTGAAATGCTTAATGATAAATATGTTATATGGGTATAGAATTTTGAAAAAAAATTGAAAATATAGAATTTTATTAGAGTAATTGATTTACTTTAAATTAAATAGTTTTAAATTTCATATTAAAAAGTATGAATTTAAAAATTTTTACATTTTTAAATTCATATTTTGATTTTTGTAGTTGGGATTAACCTAAGTTTGGGTAGATTTGACTCAATATGATGTTTGATTAACTTAATTTGGTTTAACAGGGTCTTAATCTGATATCTTAGTCTAACATAAGTCTAACTCAACTTGGTCTGTTCCACCTACACCCAATCTGATGTGGACCCACCCCTAATTAGACTCTACCAAATTTGATTTGATTCAATATGGGCCAAGCCCAACTTGATTAATATGATTCCATCACAACTCAGCTTGACTTGGACATAAGTTGACTAAGCTCAATTAGCCTGATTAAACTCGGTTGGATCTATGTCCAAGTTGACCTAATTTTACCAACTTGGGTTGATTTAGTTCGGCTAGGTCCGAGCCTACTCAGGTCAACATGTATCAATTTCAATTCAATCCAACTTGGGTTAGGATTAATTGGACAGTTCCAAGGCGATTCAACTTGACTTAGGTGTAGGTTGACTCGACTCGACCGAGCCTTGACTGATTTAACTTGACTAAGTTTGAATCGAGTAAACTCAACCTAGGTTAAAGTTAACAGAGATCGAATTGGATTCGAGTCATTTTAACTCAACTAATTTGGAGTAACTCAATTGAATCAAGTTTGGGATGATCCCACTCAAATTCAACCATGCATGAAAAATAATATACACATATTATACTTTGGTTTGACCCAGCTCAATTGAATCAAGTCTATAAGATGACCCAGCTCAAACTTAATCATGCATAAAAAAATAATATAGTACACATAATATACTTGTTAGAATTTTGGTATTATATAATGAGTTTTAAACAAGAATCAATCATATAAAAGACTTTATATCTCTTCCAATTAAAACCTTTAAGGGTTTATAGGCCTTTTTCTTCGTATATTATCTCATCTTTACTTTGCATGACTCTACACTTCACACTTAAATTTCTCGTAATTCGATTTGTACTTTTTGTTTTATGTATTACTTATCTTACTCATTTTCATTAATATAAAAAATCCTTTTACATTTTCATTATCTTCCTCTCAAATAAATCTGGACACATTATAAACTTTTATTTCACCTTAAAAGTGTTTTATCTATGAATCGTTTATTCATATAAACTTTCCATAAATAATGTCAATTGTTAAAATTTTAACGATAACATATTCCAACAATACAAAAAGAAAAATAAAATAACAAATAACAATATTGTAATAAAACATTTTTATCTCGACTCTAATTATATTATACTATGTATATAAATCTTTAGATATGAATAAAAACTTTTTTCTTTGAATTTTATTGCTGTATTTTTCTTATAGTTGTTAATGTGGTAAAAATCGCAATGTTTGGATAAATTTGAACTTCTATTAACAAATAGGATACAATGTCTTACTTTTTATATTATAATAATTTTGTTTATTAGACGGTTGGTCGAACTAACAAACCGGTGACTAAACCCATTAATCAGTTAAACCTAAGTAGACTTTATTGTAGCCATCAGTCTATGAAATTTAATTTTAAGCATTTGTCTGCAGCTCCGAATCAAACTGCAAATCAATATGGTAAGTAATTAAAAAAATTACATGATGCATATTTAGCAATATAATGAATTAAAAAACACTTCCAAATCTTTTTTAACATCAATGGCTAATTAGCTAATGACAGGATTTGGACGTTTTACTTGAAAAAAAAATATGTATTAATAATTGTCATAAAAATTAGATGTTAATTATATTAGATAAACAGAGTGATAAGCAAGTAAATTACTACTATTATTGTGAGCATGGTGCTGTTGTATATATATATAGATACCACACTCATTCTCTCTCTAAGTCCCTTCTCTTTCTCTTGACCAGAACGGTTAATAATTTCCTTCATCATCTCACATGACACTATTCTCTCCGTTGAAGTTATTGCCGGCGGTGCTGGCTCTGTTTCTGGCGTTGAGCCAGAAACAGAGTCTCTGTTCGACGCTCGAGAGCGAAGGTAAATAATGATGGTTACAGAAACGACGGCGCTGAGTGGTTGTTTTTTGTTGAGCGAGTTTTCGGTGATCGGAAGTGGAGGTTTTGGTTAAGTTTACGAAACGGCGTGTCGTTTTGCTGGCGCAGGTTTGGCGCTGCTGGCGTTGAAGGAGAGTGTGGTGACAGACCCGCAGGGGGCTTTATCAAGCTGGAGTGGCGAAAATGGAGACGTTATGGATCCATGCTCGTGGTTCGGTGTGGAGTGCTCTTCTCACGGTAATGTCGTGACCTTGTAAGTAACCTCTCTTCTCGTCTCTTTTCTCACATTTGTAAAAGAAAATAAAAACAATTAAGGATTATTAATTTTCGTAATAATTATTTTAAAAGTTGTAATTAAAATTGAATTAGTTAATAATGTCACTTCAATTTCCCATGTGAAATAAAACTGATTTTGTTAAAAACTTTTCGTCTATTTTCAAAATGACTGTTAGATAATTCTGAAAGTAGGATAGCTTATAGAATTCTTTTGCTCGATGAGAGAATTAGAGGAGGCGTCAGTAATCTCAAGTGTGACCTGAAACTTGCGTTTGGATTTATTAAACATGAAATTGAATAGTTTGGTGACTTTGTGTTTGCCACTGTTTTAAGCCACTTTTGAAGGAAATTTTGGCTATATATAATGAACAGAGGGGTCCATTAGCCTTTGATTTTGGTATTAAATTGGCCGGCAGAGAAACCTGGTCTTCTTGTAGTGAAAATGAAAATGGAAAATGATATACAAGATCTTCTTAGTTCAATAATTGCAACTTGTATTCTTTATAAACCTCTTTCAAAATTTCCTGCCAGTGCAATGGAGGATGTCTAACAGTCAGCCCCTGTTGTGAGAAAACTGACATAATTAGTAAAAAAATTATATATAACACATTGAAGAATTTAAAAGCAATTAAAGAGGGGAAAGAAAAATTAACAATGATTAGTAAATATTATTTTATTGGTTGAAGTATTGTAAGTAGTTGATTTCTTCATGTGACAAAGAAGTAAATAATTATACTTTAAAGTAATTTTAAAAAATCAAAGTAAACGACTTTATTATTTGTTATTAATGAATATAAAGTTAAATGTTCATTTCTTTCATTTGCAGGATTAAGTAATTCTTGAACTTTCATTTATGTATTATGTTAATATATGAGAATTGTGTAAAAGAATTTGAAGAGATAATGCTATTATTCACGAAAGTTATCATGTTTAATTTGCTTTTGGTCATCCTTCATCTTTGACATATCTTCCTCTCTTATCATTCAGGCCTTCAAATATTTAAAGAATATACATTTATCATTTATTTTTTAATTTTTTATTTTTCTTTTATAATTAAACTATGAGTTAAGAGTAGAATCAATTATTTAAAAAATTAAATTTTATTTAATAAATATATGAAAAATCATATCATTTTTTTTTGTATATTAAAGAATATATAATAACAAACATATTTGCATGAAAGACAATTTTAAATATATTTAAGCAGTCAACATTACAATAACAATTATTAATTTTACAATATTACTTTTTTCTTTTTTTGTAATTTCAAGGTCTAAAATGACAATTATGGCTTGCTATCTTTCAAAATACTTTGTCAATGTTGAACCTAATACTTTTATTCTATTTGATTAAGTATACCTGTTTTGTCGGATTTGGTATTTTACTAAAAGGCAGTATTTACTTCAAAATGAAATAATGAGTTAGTGTTAACGAGGCAACCAATAAACACTCGTTCAAAAATTAAAATGATTTTTAACAATTACATATTTATTGTTTATATGCCTGTAACAATGTTTATTATAACTTTGCTTTTCCTTAAAATGCTCCTACATTTTGAATATTCTTGAATTATTTTTTCTGTTTACTTCTTCTATTTTTCCAATTGACTGAGTGATATTTTCCGTCTTATATGGAAGAATTTGGAGAAGAGAGACATGGGTCAAGGAAATTTTACAAGTATACTATATTTGTATAAAAAGAAAAAAAAAAGAATGTTGCATGATTTTTTAAGGATAACAAACTATTTAGCTCTCTAATTAAAAATAGCCTTATTATAGTTTAAAAACGATGATTTAGGTCCATGTATTTTTCATAATCGCAGAATTTCATATTTCTTTATGAACATGCATGAGATTCTTTACAATAAAATAAATAAATAGTTAATTAAATAAAGAACAAAAATCACCTTTTTAAAAGTGTAGGGGTGAGGTCAATGTTAACCAAAAATAAAGAAATTTAAATCACATTTTTCTACCGGTTAGTGAGCGATAAAACATACAATTAATATTGGTGAGGAATATTCAACTTGCAGGAATTTGAAAGACCTTTGTCTTGAAGGAACACTAGCACCAGAAGTTGGAATGCTGGCTCACATAAAATCAATGTAAGGTGGTGCTCATGCCAATGCTTGTTTTAGAAATAAGAATTCCTCTACCAACTTTGTACACTTTGTATTCTCCGCAGCATTTTGCGCAACAATTCTTTCTTTGGAGAAATCCCTGAGGAGATCATATACTTACAGGAGTTGGAAGTCCTTGACTTGGGACATAACAACTTCAGTGGATCACTTCCATTTGACCATGGCAATATGCCATCCCTGACCACTCTGTAAGTTAAGCCTTTCATGCCAAATATTTTCTTTCTGTCTTGTTCTTTGGTTGACTAATACTGCCAAATTTATACTACAGTCTATTGGACAACAATTACCATCTGACCAACTTAACTCCAGAGCTGTATAAGCTCAAGATGAATTCTGAATTTCGTGCTAATGAAGAACGACTAACTGGTGCCACCACTACTAGAGAAGCATATGTTGGCAGATGTAGTTTATGGTAAGCATATAATGATGGATTTTACAAAACAAATTTCTGAGTTATCAATTTTAGAATTTGTATTCGATGAACATCTTCCTCAGTAAATGGTTGAATGACATAACCTTTTTACCCTAACGTAGCTCTACAATGAAAATAATCATCAGACCAATATTGCTAAAAGCGTGCTTACTCATTGTAAAGTTCATCTACAATTTGAAATTATTTGCTTGTGACAATTTTGTCTAAGGCACATTGACCAACATGGGGATAGAGCAGACCGGAAACTTCTCAAAGTAGCAAATGTTGCTAGTACACCCAAAATCCAAAGGCATGTTAACCAAGGGATACTTAAACAATTAGCATCGCATTTCCCTTTTGCATTACCACCAAATTTTGAGCCTTTCTCATCACCACCATCATTTTCACCGTCAGAAAGTCCTTCATATTCGCCATCACCTTCTCCCTCAGATAGTTTTTTCACTCCTTCCCCCTCTCCTTCGCCTGTAGTGTTACTAACTCCAGACGTATCACCACCAGTAAACACTCCTCTCACTGTGCCTACACCACCAGTTAATTGGGTTCCAGCACCTAGCCCTTCTCCATTTTCTACCCAAGGGAACACGTACAATTCCAATCAAATACATCACTCGGCGATAATCTGGTCTGCGGTTGGGGGTTTCTCTTTACTGATTTTGATGTCAGCCATTACTTTTGCTTGCTTCCGAAGTAGGAAGGTTGTCACTGTTAAACCTTGGTCCACAGGATTGAGTGGCCAGCTGCAGAAAGCCTTTGTAAAAGGTAATTTATGTTTGCTATAGGTCATTCTGCATCTTATGTACTGTATCCTAAAGATTAAGAATAAATTCAATTTCAAAATGCATTGTGAATTCAAAGAATGAAATTAGTTTTTTAGAACTATTTCTTTAGCTCGGATTGAGTTAACTCATTTATTATGCGTTATTAAGGTGTGCCAAGTCTCAAACGAGGAGAAATTGAAGCAGCTTGTGAATATTTCAGCAACATTATCGGTTCGCTTCCTGATGGAACTGTGTATAAGGGGACTCTCTCCAGTGGAGTCGAGATAGCTGTAGCGTCCTCTGCAGTGAACACAGCTCAAAAATGGTCAAAAAGCATGGAAGCTCAATTCCGAAATAAGGTATGCTCTCAACAACTGTAGCAAATGCATCACGTTTATCATCCAAGTCCTACTTATTTTTGCATGATTGCAGATAGCAACATTATCTAGAGTGAATCACAAGAATTTTGTGAATCTAATTGGGTACTGTGAAGAGAATAAGCCGTTCTCAAGAATGATGGTGTTTGAGTACGCTCCAAATGGAACACTCTTTGAGCATATACACAGTGAGTGTTATTACGTTCATATTTTACTTTCCAGAAACACATTCACAGCCACATCCTTTGATTATTACAGGTTCATAACAACCTAACTTCTGAAATCAATCTGTGAGTAAAAGGCTTGTATTTTCTGGCAAAAAGTTATTCATTAGATCCCTGACATCTTGAAATTTTTTTGCGAAAGATGCACTTAAAGTTGTTCTGAGTGTTCACTTTATTCTTGCATATGCTGCAGTTAGAGAAGCAGAAGAACTAAATTGGACTATGAGAATGAGGATAGCTATGGGAATAGCCTACTGCCTAGAGTATATGCATGACCTAAAACCCTCCATTGCCCATAGAAACCTGCAATCTTCATTTATATACCTTACTGAAGATTATGCTGCTAAAATATCAGACCTTAGCTTATGGAATGACATGTGTGCTGCAAAGAATGGGTCTGCAACCACACAACTCCTGGAAACATCATCAGCAGATGCCAAGGACAATGTTTACAGCTTCGGAATAATATTGTTTGAGTTGATTACGGGGAAAATCCCCATGGCCGGGAACAACGAACTTCTTGCAGATTGGGCAGCAGAATATTTAAGGTGGGGGAAATCCTTGAGAGATGTTGTGGATCCAAGACTGAACTCTTTGCAGGAAGAAGAGATTGAAGAATGGTCTGAAGTGATGAGAAACTGTGTACAACCAGATCGAGAGAAAAGGCCAACTATGAAAGATGTTACATCTAGACTCAAGGAAATAACAGCTATGGGGCCTGATGGAGCAAATCCAAAGGCATCACCACTTTGGTGGGCAGAAATGGCAATTACGTCCACTGATTCAAGTTGAGACATTGATATTATTACCCGAATAAAAGTGGAATGATAATTTGTACAGTTACTTTAAATTTGGTATTCGTGCACTTTTGAAGTATTTATGTTTATACTAATGTTTTTTAACTATAAGTTTGAAGCCAACAGAAAAAGATGTAAAGAACAAATAGCATTTGCCTCATTCTAGAGGAATTGATTTCTGTTAATGTTTGAAGGGGCAGAGAGTGCTTCCTTAATAATCTCTATTGAATATTACTTGTGGAAACTGCTGTCCGGACAGGGAAAGGACCGTGCTACGTTTGTCTATACGAGAAGGAAACACATTCACCTTTTCACTCCTAATATGTTGTAGAAGCTGAAAATTAAAAAAAAAAATAAAGATAAGAATAAAGGATTTCTTAAGAACTTATCTACGGTGTATTGCACAAACCTCCCAGCATATAACAGGAATTTCTCATAATTTGAAGATCTCAGAACTAAAAAGGAATTCTAAAGAGAGTAAAAGAATAAATCTAGAATAATAGATAAGAAAAGAAAGAAAGAAAAATTAAGAAAAAGGCTCGTAGAATAAAGTTTCTTTTGAGAGGAGAAAAGAAAGTTTTGGTTCTGTGTGTGTTTAAAAGTTGACTGAATGCTCTATTTATAGAGCTAAAAACAAAAACGGGAACGACCCACTAGTGCCATGACTTGTGGGATACACCTCGCATCACGGTTTCACGTAACTCATTCAAGCTAAACTTTCTGAGGCTTGCGGAGCAATATCACAACGTTAAAAAATAATGTTCATCTGCAAAAAGGAAAAATATTTTGCAATACTTTATTCTACGTGTACAACAATCCCCCACATATTGCAAAATATATATAGACACGAAAGAGAAGAAATCATTTTGGGTTTCACAAGATGTAATGAATCATAACTGGTATAGCAAACTATATGAACCAGTCTTAGATCAATAAACTTAACACACAGTGTAGTTGGTATAGCAAGCTATATGAACCAAAGACATTTGAGTGTGTTAGAGGTTTATCAATCACAGTACACCCCCACAATCCTTGTTGTTATCACTGTGATGCGCTTATTAGGTCATGCACGTGCCGATATTCATGAGTGTTCTAGAGATCATGCCAAGATCTCATGCAAGCGACCCCACTTGACACTCATACAGGTGATTTCATCAAGTGTATGTTGCAAATCATACACCGCCCATAAGGGATATGAAGATCATTAAAAACTTTGTTTAATTACAAAGTTTAACCTATCAATAATGTAGTCTCTAGCACTTTTAGACACACACACCATAAGAATGGACATATTTGATTTAAAATCAAATTAGTGCTATCAGAACTAACAAGTGACTTGTTTTTACCCATATGAACCTTATTCATGGGATCTTCAATCACAAAGGTTGGGTTACCATCACTTGTTTGTTTGCCAGTGGCTTAAGTCTCATTCCCCTCGTTGTTTCTAAAATCATATTTCTTCCCAAGGGTTTTGTCAGAGGGTCTGCTAGATTCCGTTTTGACTTCACATAGTCAATGGAAATAATTCCACTCTATAGCAACTGCTTCACCAAATTGTGTCACAATTATATATGTCTATTCTTTCCATTGTAATTCTTGCTTTTAACTATAGCTATTGCCGATTGACAATCACAGTGTATTGACACCGATTGGGTTGGTTTCATTCCTAGTAGAATGTTTGCTAAGAAGTTTTTCAACCACTCAACTTCACTACCAGCCATCTCAAGAGCGACAAACTCAGATTCCATTGTTTATCTTGCAATAATTGTTTGTCTGGCTGATCTCCATGTAATCGCACCACCCCCAAGTGTGAATACATAACTACTAGTGGATTTTGTCTCATCTAAATCAGAGATCCAGTTAGCATCATTGTACCCTTCTAGTATATCGGGAAATCCACTGTATTCAATGGCATAATCCATTGAACCTCTTAAGTATCTCATAAGCCTGGAAAGTGCATCCCAATGTTCTTGATTTGGACATTGAGTGTACCTACTCAGTCTACCTATTGCATAAGCAATGTCAGGTCTAAAAAAGCTCATCAAGTGCAGTAAGCTCCCAATTATCTGGGCATATTGAGGCTGAGATAATGATTCTCCTCTATTTTTCATTAATTTAGAGTTAGCATCATAAGGGGTACTCACAGTTTGAAATCATAATACCTAAACTTCTTAAGAAGTTTCTCAATGTATTGTTCTTGGAATATAAATATACTATCTCCCTTCCTTATGATTCTAACACCTAAACTTACATTGACTTCACCCATGTCTTTCATTTCAAAATTCAATCCTAAAAACAATTTAGTTCTAGCGACAATTTCATTGTATGTACCAAAAAATAACATGTCATCCACATACAAAGATATAATGACATAATCACCATTTTCAAATTTAGAGTACACACATTTATTAGAATCATTAGGTGAAAAACCATCACATAGCAATACATTATCAAGTTTTTCATGCCATTGTTTTGGTGCTTGTTTCAACCCATACAAAGATTTTAAAAGTTTACATACTTTATTCTCTTGACCAGGTACAACACACCCTTCAGGTTGAGTCATATAAATTTCCTCTTCTAAATCACCATTCAAAAAGGCAATTTTAACATCCATTTGGTGTATCACTAGCTTATGAATGGCTTCTAAGGCTAACAATACTCGAATAGAGAAATCCTAATCATAGGGGCAAAAGTATCAAAATAATCTATGTTGGATTTTTGAGTAAAACCCTTTGCTACTAACCTTGCTTTATACTTCTCTATATATCCATCAGGATGATACTTTTTCTTAAAGTTCCATTTACAACCAATGGGTTTTGCTCCTTTAGGCATATCTACTAATGTCCAAGTATTAATTTCATTCTTGTTAAAGATATTATATTTAGTTTATATTGTGTTTATGTTAATTAGGGAAACATAGTCCCTATATGTTTATTAGGGAAACATTGTTCTTATTTTATTTTATTTTATTCTTACATATTCATTTGTATTTGAGCTTAGCCCATATTTCTTCTATTATAAATAGAGAACCCTATGTGTGTATTTAACACAAGGCATTAATTCCAATATATAATTTTCATTATATTTAACATGGTATCAGAGCCAGGTTCCTCTGAGGTAAAAGTTTCTGGTGCCTCTACCACTACATCCGCTGCCGGCGGCGGACCATCTACCGCTGCCGGCGGCGCCGTCGTCTACAGCTATTGTCTATTGTTGCCATTACCGGAGTTTCAGTTTCGGCCGACTATCACAGAGTTTTGATCGTCTCGGCCAGGTGACTACCATGCCATTAACGACACCTTCATCGGAGTTCCTTTCAAAGTTATGGATTTGCTCCCTTTTTCGTCGTGCGTTGTGACATGTTTGGTAGTTATTTAGAGCATCGAGGTTGCTCTTTTTCTTCTTTTTTTTTTGCTCTTTTTCCTTTTTCAGGTGCCTTGATTGGAGAATTTTTATTTTTATAGTTTCTCTCTCCTGTTTATCCATGGCTTCTTCCGCTGTTGTCTCTTCTGACCTCTCTTTTCACCATTGCGTTTGACCCGTCCATATATGCTTTTTTCATAGAAAAGATGGTTTGTTGTTAGTTTATTTATAGCTGTGGTGGCTCTCCAACAATTACCTCTTTATCCACTGGTGGCATTCTTCAAGGGCGATTTGCAAGAAGAGATTTACATGGAGCAACCTCCCAGATTTGTTGCTCAGGGGGAGTCTTCTATGTTGGTATTTTGTCTTCTATGTCGTCTTGCAAATCATTAGCAATTTGGTATCTCTCGAGTGTAGAAGCAGATATTTTAAGTCTTTATGGATTATATTAGTAACAAGCTTGGTACATACAATCTGTATGCTCCAGCTTGAGGGGGAGTGTTAGAGATATTATATTTAGTTTATATTGTGTTTATGTTAATTAGGGAAACATAGTCCCTATATGTTTATTAGGGAAACATTGTTCTTATTTTATTTTATATTGTGTTTATGTTAATTAGGGAAACATAGTCCCTATATGTTTATTAGGGAAACATTGTTCTTATTTTATTTTATTTTATTCTTACATATTCATTTGTATTTGGGTTTAATACATATTTCTTCTATTATAAATAGAGAACCCTATGTGTGTATTTAACACAAGGCATTAATTTCAATATATAATTTTCATTATATTTAACAATTCTTAATGGCTTTATCCCATTGTTTTGCATCAGGAGCACTAATGGCTTCTACAAAGCTACTTGGATCATTATCAACTAGATAGGTATAGAAATCATTACCAAATTAAGTTTCCCTCCTCTGTCTTTTACTTCTTCTTAATTCCTCACACAAGGCATCGCTATTATTATTATTTATAGGTTGAGACATCTCACTAAACTTTAAAGGAAAAACATGTTCAAAAAACTCAACATTTTTCGTCTTCATTATAGAATTTTTTTTCAAGTATATCACTTTTAAGAAGGCTTAATACCTCCATTGGTCCTCTTATTTGTCTGTCAATCTCAGTTTGGTCCTCAAGTTTTAAACTGTCTCAATTGGGTCATAATATTTGTAAAAATGCACACATTGTACTCCTTCCGTTAAGTGTTACCAGACGGCGTTAAGTGATGTCCACGTGTTGCAGTGAGAATGTGGTGATGTGTTTTTTTTACCTGTACTGTTTTCATTAAAAGAAGTAGTGGTGATGTGGCATCAGAAATTGGGATTTAGGGATAAATGGGATCAGACATTAGAAATTGAGATTTAGGGATTTCAAATTGAAATTGGGGATGTGGCATCAGAAATTGGGGATTTGTTAACCTTTTTGCAATCTTCAAATGTCAGGTACGAAAGCTCTTTAAGAAGTCCAAGAGATGCATGAATCTCAACTAGGTTTACACAGCCTTCAAGATTCAATTTTTCAAGATTTGGAATTCCAGTGAAATCTGGAGTTTTGTGTAAATTATTGCAATTTCTCAAATTGATGATTTTCAAATTTTCCAGAAACTGGAAATAAATAAATATATATTAGCTCTTAAAATAAATTACAAAAGAACCCGATATTGAATGGAAATGTTACCTTTGTTCCCCAAAGGTGCTTTATTTTGCTTTTACACATATGAAGCTCAACAAGTTCATCGAGTTGGGCTCCAACAGGCAGGGATTCAAGAGGATATTCCTTCCACACAAGAACTTTTAATCCACTGGGAAGACATTTAAGACCAAGCGGAAGTTGCAATTTATTCAATATCATGAGCAATCTAAGATTACTCATCTTTGAAAAAGCGTCTGGATTCCAACATGCTTCATAAGGCTCAGGTAAATTTAAAACTATAGCTGAATGGATTCGGTTCCCTGATAGAACATGACATAAGATTAACACAAGGCGTAATGAGACTGGGTATCGCTTCTTCTCTCAACGAGGTTAACAAATTCCCAATTTCAATTTGAAATCCTTAAATCCCAATTTCTAATGTCTAATCTCATTTATTCCTAAATCCCAATTTCTGATGCCACATCACCACTACTTCTTTTAATGAAAACAGTACATGTAAAAAAAAAAACACATCACCACATTCTCACTGCAACACGTGAACATCACTTAACGCCGTCTGGTAACACTTAACGGAAGGGGTACAATGTGTGCATTTTTACAAATATTATGACCCAATTGAGATAGTTTAAAACTTGAGGACCAAACTAAGATTGACAGACAAATAAGAGGACCAATGGAAGTATTAAGCCCTTTTAAGAACTAGAAACCTATAGGCAGCACTATGTTTAGCATAGTCTAAAAACATACAATCAGAGGTTTTAGAGCCTATTTTCCTTTTCTTAGGATCGGGTAACATCACCTTAGCTAGGCACGCCCACACTCTTAGATATTTAAGGTTAGGTTGATAACCTCTCCACAACTCATAGGGAGTATTATCCGTTTTCTTATGAGGTATTCTATTTTATAAAAAAAAAATGCAGTAATCAAGGCTTCTCCCCAAAGGTTATCAAGTGCACCAGAACTAATAAGCATAACATTCATCATCTCCTTAAGTGTTCTATTCTTTCTCTCAGCTACTCCATTAGACTCAGGAGAATATGGTGGGGTCACTTCATAAATAATATCTTCTTTAAAACAAAATTCATTAAACAGTACATACTCACCACCTCTATCTAATCTAATCCTCTTAATCTTCTTATTTAATTGATTTTCTACTTCTGCTTTATAGGTTAAAAACACATCAAAGGCTTCATCTTTATGTTTGATTAAGCAAACTTTGGTGTATTTAGAATAATCATCTATAAAGGTCACAAAATAATTTTTATCTCCTCTAGACATGGTTTGTTTCAAATAAGCTAAATTAGTATGAATTAACTCTAACAGTTCAGTTTGACGTTCTATAGAAAAACATGTTTTATTTGTTATTTTAGATTCTACACATATATCACACTTATTACTCTGTTTATCATGCATATTAATTAATCGTAGTTGTTGTAATTTCATAACATAGGAAGAATTCACATGTCCTAATCTAGCATGCCATATATTATGAGTCAACAATATAAGCAGAAGAAGACGATTCATTAATATTTTCAGAAATGTTAGGTACAAAGAGACCTTGATCACAATATCCCTTCCCCACAAAAACATTATTTTTTGTCATTACAATCTTGTCCGACTCGAATGACACTTTAACCCTCACTTTTCCCAATAGAGCTACAGAGATTAAATTAACTCTGTTTGATGGCACATGTAGCACATCACTCAAGGCCAGAGTCTTTCTAGATGTGAGTTTGAGAAGAACTTTCCCTTTTCCCAAAACAGGAGTGGTCCTGGAATCATCGAGGTAGACGTGTTCTTCTCCATCCCCTACACTAGTGTAAGAGTTAAAGGCACTTCTGTTTGCACAGATATGCCTGGTAGCACCAGAGTCTACCACCCACTTGCTCACATTGGTCATCAGATTTACTTGAGAAATGACTGCAACAATAATGTCATCTCCTTCAGCTATATTAACCCAAGGAGGATTGTCATTTCTTGCTCTGCGCCTGCACTGTGGGGCATGATGGCCCGACTTCCCACATACAAAGCAATTTCCTTTCTTCTTAAAGGTGGGGTTAGTTGCGTTGAGGCGATATTTTCGAAAATTATTTTTCCTATTGTGGTCAGGTTTGTGTTCGGACCTTTTTGGAGCAGGTTTATCTTCTACCATGTTTTCTTTTGCAGAAAAAGCTTTGGCCCTTGCAACATCACACTCTTTCCTATTGGTATCTTCAATAATTATGTGAGTGATCAACTCTGAAAGTGACACTTGCTTGTGTCTGTGTTTTAGTTGTTGCTTGTAATCAGTCCAAGAAGGTGGTAGTTTCTCGATCAGAAGCTCTGGAACAAATTCATCTGGTAGAAGAACGTTCTCCGCTTTGATCTCTTCGAGCAGCTTGTGGTACTAATTGATTTGCGACTTTATGTCCTTGTCTTCAACCATTTCCCAACGATAATAATTCCCAATAATAAACCTTTGTATGACTATATCTTCAGCAGTGTATTTGAGAATCAAAGAATCCCAAATATCTTTCGCTTCCTTATAAGAGCAGTACACATCGAACAAATCGTTAGAGACACTAAGTAAAGTATGACGACATACCTTGTTTGCATGAACCCAATCTTCAACTTGTTTTGAATTTGGAAGGAGACTGGAGTCCGGTTTTGAAGATGAAAGAGCAAAGGCGACTCCATACATGTCTAAGAGGGTTGGCACACGTTCTTGCCAGCGCCGGAAATTCTGACCAAAGAAGACTTCGATTTTTGATACATCCGGTAAAGGTTTCGCGAAGACCATCTGAGTTCCGGAAACAATATTCTGATTCTTCGGGATTGAGTTGTTGTTGTTGTCAGCCATAAGTCCTTAAGATTGTTGTAGAAGCTGAAAATAAAAAAAATAATAAAGATCACATACAAAGGATTTCCTGAGACGTGTAGATCACTGTCCTTAAAGACTTATCCGCGGTGTATTGCGCAAACCTCCCAGGATACAACAGGAATTTCTCAGAATTTCTGAGGATCTCAGAACTAAAAAGGAACTCTAAAGAGAGTAAAAGAATAAACCCAAAATAATAGATAAGAAAAGAAAGAAAGAAAAATTAAGGAAATGGCTTGTAGAATAAAGTTTCTTTTGAGAAGAGAAAAGAAAGCTTTGGTTCTGTGTGTGCTTAAAAGCTGACTGAATACTCTATTTATAGAGCTAAAAACAAAAACGGGAACAACCCACTAGTGCCATGACTTGCGGGATACACCTCGCATCACAGTTTCACGTCACCCATTCAAGCCAAACTTCCTAAGGCTTGCGGAGCAATATCACAACCTTAAAAAATAACGTTCATCTTCAAAAAGGAAAAGTATTTTGCAATACTTTATCCTACGTGTACAACAGAATATACATAACTTATGTAACTAATGTTTCCTTGCTTTTAAAATGCTAGACATGGAAAAGCTTGTGATGTGTAGTAGCTCATAGTCAATTATTATTTGATGTGCACAAGGATCACAAGAATGCACATTGGATAACGGGGTTACTGCTCTCAACATCTTCCGATGGAAATACTTTTAGAAAATAGGCTTCAAATGATCTCTGAATTGTAATTGATCTATCAGCCCTAGCCAGTGCCTCATCCCTATAGCCGGTATCATATAATATCAATACTTCGTAAATTAACCTTTCTTGCATTGAACTGGAATGGTTTCTAGCCATCCTCAAACTGCGCATTGCAGCCTTTTGACAGTTTAACCTATGAAATTCACACAGGTGAGGAACTCTCTTGTTATAGCATTTTATTTACTGGTCTTGACTGACCAGAAACCATTGACACACTCAAAATAAATCAAATCCTTAGATACCAAAAAGAGCACCATGTAGTGTGATAAGCTTATCAACTCCAGAAGAATGAACAGTAAATACCATAAAAATACAGAGTTGAAGAAGAGAGATACTTTCTATAGCTATGATTTACTGACGTGCTTACCTCAACAGGATTATAGACTGACGAAACTCCAGCAGACTCTTTCCAGGATCATTCTCCAGCATCTGATGTATAATAGCCAAAGAACCAACATCATCTACAGAAGACCATTGTTCATATAACTGAATCCATCTGGCAAATGCACACTTTCTTCTGTGCTAGTTTCCTGTTTCGTCCATTGCGGACACTGGCACCTATCATTGATTGAACAAGGACTAAACCCGTGCACCAAATTCCCCTTTGGACATTCAATAACACAACCACCACAATCCATTGAAGACAAACCCTCAAGTTCATCCTCCCTCCTCTCAAACCTCAACCATGCCGAAAGCACGACCTTGGAAAGCAGATCCCCAGCGTTTTGCCGCACTGTTCTGATACATCTCCTAAGAAGCTTCTGGTCTCCAAGGCCGCACAATAAAGTGAACTGCTCCACAGAAAGTGATCCTTTCTCAGATTGAAGGCAGCACTCTTGCCTGTGGTAAAGTTCTGCCAAGGCCTCCACGAGGTTGATGGGTTTAAGATAAGGTTCTATGGAAGGCTCAAGAGAGTCAGCAGCTGGGAGCTCAAGAGGATACAACGTTGACAAAGACTAACTAAACATTTGTCCTTTGCACACATTGAAAATTAACGCAGACATCAGCAAGGCACATTTAGTTCTGCAATAAAACAGTGATTCACCCAATCTCAAACACCAAAAACAACAGTTACAATAAATTTCTCCACCATATCAGAGTTACAGCCCAAACCTTCTGCACATGGGACTTCAGATTATGTTAAACTAAGCAGAATAGCACTTACCTGGCTGCTGCCCCTGCACTCAGTGTACGTTCCAATACAATTACAGGCTATGCTTCATGCCACAACAATTGTTACACACACAGGAAAAGTTCATATACACCTGCACCCATTCACATTCAATCAACCAACATAGGACCACCAATTTGCACCAACAAAAGAATTAGATGTCCAACCAATTCATTGCTGGAATAAATAATTACAGGACGGTGCAGTAAAATAGATTATTAACATAAGAATAGAACAAGCCTTCTCAAATTCCAGAATTAATCCAGAGAAATGGCTTCAATGATTCTACATCTAACATAAAAAATCTAGAGCACTAAAACAGAATTTAAGAATCACTCCAACACAACAGCAGCACCCAACTCCTTGAGTTTCTCCAGAATGGGATTAGCCTCCTCCTTGGTGAGCCCCTTCTTCAAAACACATGGAACCTTTTCCACCAAGTCCTTGGCTTCCTTCAACCCCAAGTCAGTAAAGGACCTCACTTCCTTGATGATTTTGATCTTGGCAGCAGCATCATACTTCTCCAACTTCAAATCAAACACCGTCTTCTCTGCCGCAGCACCGGCCTCCACCCCAGGCGACGCTGCAGCCGGCATTGATGGTGTGACAACGCCGGCCATCGGAGCGCCATAGCGGTGGAGCCCCATCTTGAGTCGCCAGAGGACGGTGAAGTCATGCCTCTCAAACCTGTTGAGATCGAGAAGCTCGTTGGCAATATGCTCCACCTTCTGCGCACGCGCCTCGGTGGAGAGAGCACGCGTGAGGTTCACAAACCTTCTGGCACACCTTGCCGCGCGATGAGACATTGATTTTCCCTTCACCACACCAAATTTTCATTAAATACAAATCAAAACTCAAATCGGAATCCTAATCATATGAAACCACAAACGAAGAAAGATATACTATGGAAGATTTTTCCGGCCCCGGATGATGCAGTGCGGCGGAGTTGAACTGTTATATCGACCGCTTATATGCCGGTCGGTTCAGTTCTCTTTTACGAAAATGGACCGGGTTTTAGTTTTTCAAATCATAAATCGATTAATTGATTTTTCTTTCGGAAAATATATTGGTAAAATTATTGTCTTGGTTTTTCCAAGAATGAGGAGATTTAATTTAGTCTTGGGATTTTTAAAGCTAAAATAAGTTTTTTAAAAATAACTTTCTTACTTTTGTTTTAAAGTAGGTCCTGATTATAGTTTAACTATAATTTAACTCTTTTTAATGGTTACCATTAAAATGAAATTTAGTTATAACGTGTATTTTTAAAACAAAAGACATATATAAAAAATGAAAGATATTTTTTAGATATTTTTATTTATGTATGTATTAACGTCAAATAACAAATTTGAAAATAAAACATCACTCAATCTAAACTATTAGAGGACTTTTAATAACCAAAATTTTACTTAAACAATATCTCTTTTTTTTAAAAATGAAATAAATCAAAATCTTCAAATAACATTATATTTTCAAATGGAGTGTAAAATTTTAAAGTAATTTTTTAATGACTGATAATAGAAATTTGCTCCATTTCAACAAAATTCTAATAACATTTTTCATTGTTTTTTCTTTATTCTACTAAAGAAAGAAAAAAATGAAATATTAAAAACTGAAATTAAAATAAGAAAAATATAATTTAAAATATCAATTAAAAAAGCTTAATTAAAATTAAATTTCTTTAAGAGAAAAAACTAAAAATTAATTTATTTTTCAAAATTATTTGTTATCATTATTATTAATTATAAATATTTTTGTTATAATGTTTTTATTTTTCAAAAAAACATCAATAATAAAAAATTTAGTTTAAATTATATTAAAAAATCATAAATTTTTTCTATTTTATTTCTTTTTTTAAGTAATTAAAATTAAAATTTATCATTTTTAATTATATTTTTGTAATTATAACTTTTTATTTTTTCTTCCTTAATTTAGAAAAGGAAGAAAAACTTAAACAAGTTCAATTTGAAAAAAAAAACAATATTTCAGTAAATTTATTTAAGAAAATATTGTCAAAATATTATTTTGAGAAAAATCACTTAAAAATATATAAAATCTATACATAAAATTTAACACCGTAAAGGATTTCAATTCGATTATACCTGTTGATTAAAATGACGTCACACTAAACAAAACGGGATTTTGGCGAAGTGGTAGAAGAACGTTACTTTAACACATGTTCCTGACCTTGTTACTGGAATGTGTGTTGCATTGGCATGTGTTCTTCTTCTTTCTAGTGTCCTTTTCTAAACCTTTTTTTCTGAAAATTTTCCCTTTTCTGCCCTCCCCTCTTTCACTCTCTCTCTTGATCATCACTCATTCAGCAAAACAAAATGGTGGGTTTCTCTTTCTGAAGGAGAAAAGAAACAAACGTGAATGCAATAGGATCACCATCATCTTTAGCATTCCTTTTTGTTGTTGATTTTGCATTGCTATTGTTTCTTGAAATGTGCTAATCAATTTGCCTCACGATTAGAATATAATTGCGGGAGCTTTCGAGCCTCCATGCAAGATCTCAATTTTTTAACCGATGGAAGTACACGCAAGCAGGTGCGTTGTCGTGTTCTACTGCAATTTGCTGATGATAGAGCGATGTGAATGAATGATCTAACCTTTTTCCATTTTGTTGGTAATTTGTGCTTATGGAGTTTCCTTGTTTACCATCACTTCTAACGTATATCAATGTAAAAATTGGAACTTTGAGTATGTAACTCATTTTTCAAGAAGTTCATCGTGCCTCTTTTCATGACAAAGAGGTTTCAGAGTCGGATTATCGCAGATAAACATTTGATTCAGAAATCGCTTGCAACCACAATTGCAGCCACAATGTTAAGGATTTTGTGGTCTTTGTGACTGCATTGCGACCACAATTGTGGCCACATCATCTGTAATTTTTCAATTTTCCATAGTATGAAGCATTTCAACGAAACACCCACAGTCGAGGCCGCTTCAGTCATCATATTTGTTTACAAAGTTTCACACTATCAAAGATTTCAACTAAATCAAAACCACGGCTAAATAGAACTGTCGAGTAATTTTTGATCTAAATGGGTTTGGTATGAGATCAGATTCCATGTGGGTTTCTATATTTTATCCTTATCTGACTCGCATGTGTACCAAATTGTAAGGCAATGTTCTATTCAGGTAATGGCTCAATGATCTGATTGGCACACTAATATGTGGTGCATGCTATAATCTGTGACAGAAAGTGGTTAGTCCATGACTTTGTCTTTATATACCCATGTTCAATTTCTGAAATTTTAGATGAGATTTGGGATTTCTAGTTAAGTATTGTGTTGTTTTTGTTTATCTTATAGCAGCATGTTAATCCCTTCAACTCTAAGATATTATTGTCGAGGGAAAAGATACCTCTGTTTGCTTTGTAACTTCTCCATTATTATCACTCTTCAAATGTAATCACTTCCACATGAAGATTAAGATTTAGCTTGCAGGATGCTGAGAAAGGGTATTTCATTCACTTTTTAAAAGCTTTAAGAAGAACACCTTGATTTACTCTTTTGTACACTTTCTCATTTGCTTGGTACACATAAAGAAGGAAAATGGGCAAATGGACATGGTTCCTCTCTTTCAATGTCATGACAGTATAGTTGGGCAGGTACACACACTGCTTGGCATCACCAAATGCTGTTTTTTACCTATGATGTGAGGATTTTGTATGTTAGTAGGCCAGAATTTAATTGTTTACACTTTGGGACCAGGTTATTATTGAACTTTAAATGGGAAGAAAGTTGAACATAATGTCAAATAGGTGTGTTTTCTTTTTTTTGTATAAATGGAGATTCTTATCTTTTTATTCAATAATGATGGCAATACTCTTTTGCGTCTAATTTTTTTAGTTTACGTTTGTCTGCTGTCAGAGCCCATAAATTCCCTACTAAAGTGGGAAACAGATGTCGCCAAGAGGGAATGTGAGAGTTCAGAAAGTGGAAGGCAGGTGGCAGCATGAGAGTGGACCGATCGGTTTTTGAGGGTAGTATTTAAAGTAAAACTTTCAAATCAAGCTCCACTTCCTGCATGCAACCCTTCTTCCTCAAGTTCCTGAAATTCTCATTTCTCTTCCTTCTCTCTAAATTTCCTCAACTTCTCTCTAAGATTCTTAGCCATTTTATTGTTTCGATCATCCTTAGGTAGCACTTGAACGTTTCCGATGCCAAGCTCTTTCATTTGCACCGTTCGGTTTTCCAATTGAGTTGGTAAGTTCAAATTCTTCTTGTTCTTCGAAGTTTCTATTTTTTTTTTCCATGCATGCAAGTGCTTCCAGCTTGCATGAAGTCTTTCATCTCTCTCTGAAAGAGTTTTTGTGTATTTGATTTCCATGGTGGATGCTTTTCACCGTTTAGATGGTCAATTAGGAGCTATAGGAGTTACGTGTGGCGTAAGACTGATTGTGAAGAGACAATATTGCTGAATTTTAAGATAAGGGAAGCTTGTAATTTAATTATGATTTTTGTCTTGAATGCTGTATGCTGAAATGATGTTACATGTATGAATTTATTGATTTTGTGATATTTCATGTTTGTTTGAACGTGTTTGTGATTGAGAATTTGGTAGCAATAAGGTTAAATCGAAACTCTGTAGGATTCTGTAATTGGACCGAGGGCCATGTATATGATCGTTCGGTGTTTCCCTAGGACGTTCGGTCTTGACTGAATTTTCTTCTGTAGAAGATTTCAGTTGATGACCGATCGGTCTTCTAAAGGTTATATTGATTTTATTAGATTAGTTTAGTCAAGGTATACAAAACAAGTTGGGAAAGTTTTATTATCAGATTTTACCATACATGTTAAATACCTAGAGCGTTCGGCCTTATAATAAATAAAATTTATTTTAATGAGTGGTCGGTGTTGTACTGACACTCAGTCCTTGGAGTGCTCGGTCATAGACTAGCATTCGTTCTGTAAAGTGCTCGGTTTTAGAAGTGCTCGGTCATAGACTAAGCACTCGGTGTTGTATTAATAATGTTCTTTTAAAGAGTGTTTGGTCTTATATTGACACTCAATTTCATAAAGAGTGTTCGGTCTTGTACTGACACTCGGCTTCTTGAAGAGAACTTCTTTTTATTAGAAATCATTCGACCAAAACTGTAAAGTACTCGGCCTAAGTTATAATTTGCGGTCTAAGCCCCACATACTCGGTCTAAGGTATTATTAGTAAATGTAGGACATTATTCTCAAATCAAGTTTTTGTATGCTCGGTTTTAAATAGTATTCGGTTTTCTACTAGAGTTAACCAGTTGTTCGACCGTTCGGTCATCTTCTTAAATTATCTTCATATCTCTTTTAAGAATTTTTCTAAATGTGATTTTTTTTATACTATGGGATTTTGATTATATGGAATAAGAAAGATGAGGAGATATGAAATGAATGTTGTTAATGCTTTAAGAGAATTCCAAGGGGGAATGTCTCATGATTTATTTTGAATGGTAAAGTATGACCGTGGCCAGACTTATGCTTCGTTTTTTATCCTGATATTCCGTGATTACTCCTCATCATATAGAAGAGGGTAATTCATGTGTGGGAATGACAGGAGGTCCTTTAGCCTCAGGGTACAGTTGTGCCGAGGTAAGCTTCACTAGACTAACCTCGGGTGGCGGTCTGTTGAGTGTATCCCAGCCAGGTTCCACCCGGGTGCTAGAAAGACGAGCTACATGGTTCATAAAGTCTGGACAGTGTCATAGTGGTCGGTTTTTATGATTATACTTTCGGTATACTATATGAAATGCTTGGTGTAATGATTGTATGATTGGATATGATGTTTTGTCCTTGCACTATTATGTTTAAAACATATGTTTTAAATGAATTAATTAAATTACATAATAAGCTTACCCTACTTTCCTGTTGTCTGTTTTGTCTACCGTTCGGTCGTTCTTTTCATTGCAATGATCATTCAATGGATGTGAGCAGGAGGTGATACGGGTTCGTTAGAGGAAGCTTTACAGGTGGATCAACCCGAAGATAGTATAGGTTTATCTGATCAGTAGATTCTTATGCCATTAACTTTAGTGAGAACGTTCGGTCTAATTATTTTGTATAACCGTTCGGTTTATAAATATAGTATGTATAATCATTTTGATGTAAACATACTCTGTATCGTTCGTTCTACATTGTATGGTCGTTTGAGACTTCCAGTTTATGTAAAGTTTAAAATTTTTGGATATTTCATCTATTTTCATTCTGTATATAGACTTATTCTCCACTGTTCTCCAGTATTATTATTAACTCCTTAAAATAGATATAGTTAAATCTATATTTATTGGGATGTTACATCTGCAACACGAAGAAAAATAAAGTGTTACTATGCAATAATTATTTATCTATATTCTTTTTTATTTATATTTTTGTTTATCATGATTTTAACTTGTGGTTAAATGTGTGTGTATATCATTCAAGATATCTAGCAAAAAGGTAGTTGGATTTGAATCGTTCTATATGTTTCTTATTTCAATACATACTATGGTCATAGGATAGAGGCATTAAATGCCATCAAGAAGTGTGATAAAAAGTTTTGAATTCATGGATATTGTTGCTGTATATGGAATTAATTGTGTTCAATGATTTTAGCTTGGGCATTACATTTTAGCATTGTGTGTATAATGAATGATGCTCCATTAGTTCATTTCCTTCTTTCCAGAATTGTATTTTGATAGAAGCAACTTCTATGACTTTACTTCTCTTGGTAAGTTAAGCAATATTTTTCATTTTTTTGTCTTTTCCTTCTATTTTCGTTTATAGAGGTGTTGGAATAATTAGTTAATTATATAATTGCTTCTCATACTTATAAATCATAGTACATGGTATTCTTTCAATATAAGAACCTAAAAAATAGAGTATTAAAGTTGATAGATATTTTAATTTAATGAAACCGACTTATTTTAATATTAAAATGGTTTATAATATAAACTAAAATATAAGAACCTAAAAAATAGAATATTAAAGTTGAAACATGTTTTAATTTAATCAAACCGACTTATTTTAATATTAAAATGGTTTATAATATAAACAAAAATTTATACTGCATCTCATTATCTAAAATACTTCTATCTTTCTAAAACTTTAACCTCTTAGTTCTCTTTACCCTCTCTCTAAAAAATTCTAAATCCTGAAACATGTATTTAACCTCTGAGGTACTTAGGCAAATTAATGTCATGAACTCTTCACTTTCAATAGATCAGTTTTTATTATTGAATAAGTTAGTTTTTATTCATTTTTCTCTTTTGGTTTTCAGTTTAAGACATATGCAGATGGATTGAACGCATGTATAATTAACTCTCTTTTAGAGATCTTGAAACCTACTTTGATGATAATTCTATGGTCTGTAAGTACAAATAAAATCCTTAGCTGAGACAGGTATAATTGTTCTTTCAAAGCTGTCTAAGTTTTCCCAACTGGTAAAAGAAGCTAATTACATGTCTAATTAGTTTTAATTAGTAGTTGAATTGGTTTACAATGCTGTAATTGAATCAAGGGCTGATTTGCTGTGGATCTCTATAAATAAAAGCAATAAATATACACTTTAGTAAATAAAGTGTGAATCTCTATAATCATAACCCTGTCACTGTACAAATGTGTGAATAGTGAGACAATTATGTGCACAAGGATCACAAGAATGTATATTGGATAACGGGGTTACTGCTCTGAACATCTTCCGATGTACACCTGAGTCATCCTCCTCCACATTACTCCATCTTTTCCTTGAATCATCCAGGCTTTGCTTCTTGGGAGTTTTGGCATTATTTCAACAATTTGATTGTGTATGTCCCCTCTCCTTGTGTCTAACAAAGTTGGGATGCCCCAGCAATTTTCTAACCAAGATCTTCACATTGTAGACATTTGATGTGCTTGTCGTTTATGATTAAAAGCTTAATTTTCGCGCCCTCTGATACAGGTCTAGCGTGTCCGTATGGTTAGGGTCTAAGCATAAAGCTGCTTGACAATCTTGAAGAGCTGAAGATAGGTCTCCTACTGCCTCATAAAATGCTGCTCGGAGATGAAGCATTTGCAAGTCAGGTTTGAAATTTATGGCCTTGGTGAGCTCATCTACAGCTTCAGACTCTTTTTGCTCATCCATCATCACTGCTCATGTCATATTCCATGTGAGTGAAATTAAGTTTAACAATTGTGTCTCTGATCCAGCTATTAAAATTAACTTACCAAGTGAAGGTTAAATGTTGATAAATTTTAAAACCGTACTCCTCTTCTGATTTCTTTTCATCTTTGAAAAAAAATGTCCTTTTAAAACTGATCTGACGTTTAAAATCCAACCCCATTACATTTACTAACTTATTTCAGTTTTTGCATGTATCCTCACACCTATACTACTAACTGTATAGACGGAACAATCTTGATGCTACAAGTTGAAGAATTACAAGGTTTTAACCAAACAAATTAATAAAACAAGTTTTTCAGTTTCTACTTCCTCGTGTCAGATTATTATAGCTATTTAAAACTAGAGAACTAGGATTCATTAAATGCAAGCATGAAAGAGAGAGTTGCATAGAAGTGGTTTTGTAACACACTTATTAACGTATGTAAAATCTTCCACAAGCATACTTAAACAAAGACAATAACACACAGTTTATTTATGAAAAATAAATCAAGGTTTTAACCACAAAGCATCATAAAATATGCATGGAATGTATACTTTTTCTGTTGACTGATACTCAATCTCTCATAGAAACTTGCACAGGGTGAGGACCACCCAAACAAGTAAAAAGGCTTAAAAAACTGTCTTCCGGAATACCAATCCAGTCAACTTATTAATGAAAATATAGATGGACAACTTAGTAACTAAAGTAAAAATTAAACAACACAGGAAATAGTCACACATTTAAATACATGCAGAACATAGTCACGAATCCAGAGGCTTCAGGGCGTGGCCATGCCAAGAAATCCAATATGTAAGGAATGTCTTGTTGTTAGTTACATATAAAATAGGTTTATGAAGCACTGAATAAGAACATCAAGTTCCAAAATAAAAATACTTCATCATGTTTATCAAGTGAAGTTCTCCACAACAAATGAAAGCATGTCTGATAAAAACAACTAAATCTAGATTAGTATGTCAAGACTCATGACAAACATATTATTAAATAAATATTTGTCTCCAATTAAAAACATGAAAGATGGAAAAGAATGAAAGATAGGTGAAGTACCTGCTGCCCTATATCTATATGGATATGTCCTTAATGGATCCAGTTGGGTTGCAACATTCAGATCAACCCTTGCCATCTCGCGGTCGCAGTATTCTGATCGTTTCTCATATGCTGAGGCATTGCTCTCTGCCTTCTCAATTAGCTTGGTCATCTCATCATATGCAGCTTTTCTTTGATTTTTCTGATGATAAACACGTGCTAAACCTTGATGTGCTCGTGTATGCCTAATTGCAAGGGCGTTCTCATAGCATGCTTTTGCAAGATCAAGCTTACCACAATCTACATAAATACTCCCTAAGTTATTGAGTGCCTACAAAATATTGCAGAAGACAGTCAAATTACTGGAGGAGAACAATTACTTAATCAATAATAGGGATAGAGAATGAGGTCACTCACTTGTCCTTTACGAAGACCATCTGAAGGACATTTAAGTGCTTCTTCCAGAAGTTCAATAACGTGAGAAGCAGATTCATGATCCAGACTTGTATCTGCTAACACGTATGCTTTTAGAAAATAGGCTTCAAATGTTCTCTGAATTGTAATTGATCTATCAGACCTAGCCAGCGCTTCAGCCCTATAGCCTGTATCATATAATATCCATCCTTCATAAATTAACCTTTCTTGCATTGAACTGGAATGGTTTCTCGCCATCCTCAAACTGTGCATTGCAGCCTTTTGACAGTTTAACCTATGAAATTTATACAGGTGAGGATCTCTCTTGTTATAGCATTTTATTTACTGGTCTTGACTGAACAGAAGCCATTGACACACTCAAAATAAATCAAATCCGTAGATACCAAAAAGAGCACCATGTAGTGTGATAAGCTTATCAACTCCAGAAGAATGAGCAGTAAATACCATAAAAATACAAAGTTGAAGAAGAGAGATACTTCCTATAGCTATGATTTACTGACGTGCTTACCTCAATAGGAGTAGAGACTGACGAAACTCCAGCAGACTCTTTCCAGGATCATTCTCCAGCATCTGATGTATAATAGCCAAAGAACCAACATCATCTACAGAAGACCATTGTTCATATAACTGAATCCAGCATTCAGCCTGACTCTTTTGCCGCACCACATGTCTAAGGAGATGAACTAAGTATTTGCCTGTGATCTTTTCATTTGAAGTTATATAATTTGGTTCCAAAGTTAACAATGCCCTGATATCTCTTATGGCACTGTCATAATCCTTAAGTGCAATAAACATCCTAGCCCGGAATTCTAAGCAATCAGGCGAGAGCTTAAATCCAATTATTTTATCAAGCTCTAAAATTCCAGCACTTATCTGCTTCTCCTCCGCCTTTAGCAGGGCTCTATATTTATACGGAAATGAAAGAGAGGGGTCCAATTCGGTTGCAACATCCAAATCAACCCCTTTTTCCTTTCCCATATTGTAAAGAGCACGTTCCTGATACATCCACCCAGTAGGCTTGTGCTCAAACATGAGAGAACTAATTAACTTATAGGCTGAATATGGTTGACCCTGCTTGTACTTGGTTCTGGCCACACCAGCCACAGAATACAAATGACCTGCTTCAGCTGCTGCCTCAAAACTATGCTGAGCATCTTTATACTCTTTCCTTTCAAGCAGCACACACCCCAATTGGTGGAAGGCAAGGGCCTTCTGCCACCTTTCAGTAGCACACTCCCCCAGCCTTTCTAGTAACATCACTGTAGTTTTTGACACCATGCTTTCCTCCATAGCCACCTGGCTCAAGAAATAGTACAGTAAGAAAGAATCATACCCTACCGTGGCTAACCTTTTCCTTCCCTGAGAACTACAAAAGATATTCATCACATTAGAATTACACAAAGAATTTGGTAGCTCCCTGAGCAGGACTTGTAAGCAGGAAGCCACAAGAAGGGGTGCTCTCTCTTCCAACCCATAGTCAATAAATATCAATGCATCGTCAACACTTTCGACAATTGAAGCCAAATGAACATCACAAGCAGCTTTCATCTCCTCACAACAGAACCTATTGGCAAAGGAAAGCAACTCCAAAACAGTCATGGGACAGAAAAAATCTATTGTCTTAGCCCTGCTATACAACTCCACAGCCCTCATACCCGTAGAGCATATCCCATTTTGGCTGAAAACAATCTTCGTCATCTTGGACTCAGCAAAGCCACCATAAAGCATAGCCTTAAAAGTGTCAGATAGAGCTGCAATTCTCCACCTAACACAATCAATTTCCTCACTCCCAATGCAAAAAGAAATATCATTTTCCTCATCTGGCAAACCCAAACGGACACTTTCTTCTGTGCTAGTTTCCTGTTTCGTCCATTGAGGACACTGGCACCTATCATTGATTGAACAAGGACTAAACCCATGCACCAAATTCCCCTTTGGACATTCAATAACACAACCACCACAATCCATTGAAGACAAACCCTCAAGTTCATCCTCCCTCCTCTCAAACCTCAACCATGCCGAAAGCACGACCTTGGAAAGCACATCCCCAGCGTTTTGCCGCGCTGTTCTGATACATCTCCTAAGAAGCTTCTGGTCTCCAAGGCCGCGCAATAAAGTGAACTGCTCCACAGAAAGTGATGCTTTCTCAGATTGAAGGCAGCACTCTTGCTTGTGGTAAAGTTCCGCCAAGGCCTCCACGAGGTTGATGGGTTTAAGATAAGGTTCTATGGAAGGCTCAAGAGAGTCAGCAGCTGGGAGCTGAAGAGGAACAACATGGTTTGCAACTGCTGAGGTTTTCGTGGTGTTGGATTTGGACTTTGACACCAGTGATCTGATTGTGATGGCTCCCCCTGTGGCCTTGTTTCTCCTGCTAGTGCCTTCTGAATTGAGGGCATGAACTTGGGTGCTCTTAAAGCGTTCAACGAGCTTCAGGCCACGCATTTTTCTTCCGTTTTTTGTTTTCCTCAGTGAACCCAGACGTTGCCTTCAAGCCCCTGTTGGGATAAAGAGCTGAACTTTGGCGTGCCCATAAGCTAGGCTACTACGGGCTTGAAGGTTGAACCTTTGAGTAAAAGATGTTCCTTGTACCTGCTTCCAAAACCAAAACCCATCAGAGAGAGAGAGGGAGAAGAGCTTGCAGCACCCAACCCAAGAACAAAATAGCTTACAGCTGAAAAATAATGCTTTTTTTGCTTTGGTACCAATGTTTTACTTTTACATAGTTGGTTTGCATTGGTGGGCATAAAAAGTGGTCTAAACAGAACTCGGCATCTTAAAAAGGTGTTAATTTTTGAGGCTTTCTATCACGAGTGAGTCATAGTTGTGAAATTGTTGCATGATAGGATATATAGAGCATTCTTATGCTTTTAATTAATTTCTTTAAAATACGTATTTGTATTGTGTCAAATATGCTATGACATAAAAGTACAGGAATATTGAAACTCTTAAGAGAATTTATTAATAAAAGTGCTTATATAGATACTAGTAATCAACTTCAGTTTTCAAAACATCTAATCAGTTACTATTTTTATTTAAATTTTAAATTAATTAAAAAACAAAACTTAATCAATCAAATTCATCATCGTTATAAAAGTCCATCTACTATTTATTCAAAAATTAATGTTTAAATAAGAAAAACAATCTCATAAAGTTGTGAATATACTATAGTTTTTGTTATAAAATAATTTAAAGAGGGTTTAATTTTAATTTTAGATTTTAAAGTAAGAAAAAATTAATTCGGTACACTTTTATTTGACATATTATTTTCTTCCTTTCCATTACTGGAAGCATGTTAAAGTAAGGAGATTGTAGCTTTCCAAAGTGTGAATGAATTGACATGTAATATATATATATATATATATATATATATATATATATATATATATATATATATATATATATGTATGTATCATAGTTTTTTAGCTATCTTAAATACTTAGAGAAAATTTTACTGTCTGTAATAGTCTTATTTAATTGAATAAGACTACCTCCACATGTGGTATAAAAAGAGTTATAATTCAATAATTTTAATTGCATTATTTATTTTTCTTTGTAGTTTTTTCATATTTACTGTAAAGTTCTTTAATTTGTTTACATATAACATTTAATAAAGTTAATTAATTCAACTAACTGAGTTCAATGAAAACGACTTAAATATGGGAAGAAAACAAGATCAATGAATTTAGTTATTCTTTTGCTATTGTCTGCAAGATATAAATTAAAAGTGGGGCATGTTTTTTTAATAAGAATATGCCTACTGCATAATTATTTATATTAATTAGGCAAAATTTACGGTATCATATAAATTATGTACTCCACATACACGAAATCTACAATAGTACTAATATTGTTAATGTGATGTTTAATTAGTATTTTGAATCCTGCAATTAATCCATTTATTAATAATTAAAAATATTTTTCCATCGATATTTCTGATTTGTGGGATAAAAATTCAAATAATAATTTTGTATAAATAATTTCAGCTCAAATATTCTAGCAATTGGTTAAAAAATATTTTACTTCGAGAAACTTATATAAATAATGACATTATGAATGGTGTAAGACTTACATAATCTTCTTTCTTTTTAATTATTTTTAAACTATAGTACCTTTAATTAGATAAAAAAAATGCAAACAATAAAAAATAGACGACTTAAGGTGTACAATGAAAATATAATACATTGGAAATAACGTACTATTAAAAAAAATACTTGAGTTAATGATTATGAAAAAAAATATTTTAGAAAGTTGGAAATGAATAATTGAAAAAAAAAAGTCACAAGATTTATGAAAACGAGAAGGAAAATCTTAAGAAGTATATAAGTGGAAACGAAAAAGAAAAATCTTAAAAAATATAGCACTGAATGTAAATTTTATTTTATAAATTAATTTTGTAAAAGTGAGTTATCAAATTACATAATGTTATAAATTTAAATTTAATTAACAACTAATAATTTTTTTTTATAATTTAACTCTAACATTTATATTATTTAAACAATATATAAATTTCTATTATATTTTGTAAATAGAAAATTATGCAATTTATTTGTAATTTTGAAAATATTAATATAAAGTTAATTCATAACAAATAAAAAAAAACATTAATCTAATTCAAATTTTATATTGAATTAAAACTTAATCAAGCGTAACCGGAGACTAACATTTCATATTTTTTTTCTCTATTAGTAGATTATGTTATTAACATAATTGTAAATGTTTGTTTGTAGATTTTTATGTCCAGAATTACTTTTATAAGCTTGCTTTAAGCTAAATTATGGATGTGTTACTTTTAGATATTGTTAAAGAAATTGATAATTTAGTGTAATCCTTTTTTATTGATTAAGGCGCAAATTTTGCCTTTGGTTTTGGGAGAAGCAAAGATGGTTAACATTCCAATTATTTTTATGGTTAAGTGGTCTTTTCGCTACCAAACATGTCATAACATTTTCGAATATTCATGTAATTCACAAATTAAAAATAAACTTTTAAATTCCCGCTTTCTCTTTTTCAATTATTATTTTCAACTCCTTCATCCATTGTGAATCAAGTCAACCTTTGTAATAAATGAATTTGTGAATATTGGTTGAATGTCTATATCATAAATCACCTTTTATTTTTATTTTTTGCTTCAGGTAAATGAAATTGTTATGTTTTTTTCTATGGGTGATAATGGTAAGGGAGTAAATAAAGTTTTCATTATATATATATATATATATATATATAGGTTAGATTTATTGATAGAAGTTTCATTAAAAATATAATATTAATGATATCTCAATTCAATTATATATATTTTTTTATTTTTAATTTAAAATCTTAAAATAATGAATTAATAAATTTTCGGATACTTCATTTTATTATTTTTATTTAATATAAAATTTAAACTCATATTTAAATTTTTAACTATACATATATAATTAAAAATTTAACATCATCAATATGATTTTACAAATTAATTTGTATAATATTAATATTGATATATGATATTTAAATGAGTTTAACATGTCTCTTAGCTAAGTTTATCTTTTATAAATTTCATGTGTATTTGATAAAAATTGATTGATTTAGATAATAATTTTGGGTTATATTGACACCACCCATTCTCGTTAGATTATTTTAAGAGAAGAGAATATGAAATTTTATATAAATGAGTGGTGAATACATATGTATGTATAAAAGAAGAGAATTTTATATTGTTTTTAACATTTTAGTAATGATTTTGTGAGTTTTATTTTTTTTTCATTTTTATTCTGATCGAGATAATAAATAAAAGGGTAAATATATTTTTATCTTTTAATTATAACATAAATTGTAAATAATTTTTGTTTAAAATTTGATTTTGTTTAATTATTTTATTTTTTTTAAAGTAATAGTTTTAATCCGTGGTTAAATAATTTTTCATCTAACAAACGACGTTTCCCTTAGGCATCACACGTGTCTGTCACGTGTTTAATTTTTATTTTTTAATGAAAATTTATATTTAAAAAAAAGCAGCAGCCCTTTTGATAGGCAAAACTTGGAAGAGGACTAACCCGCGGTAGTGCGACGCTGGCGGCGGCTTCGGCTTCGACCGACGACGGTCCCACTGGGCGGTGGAGGTGCAGTGGTTGGGTTGCCCTTGGTACGCTTTCCTGGAAAGGGCTTCAATGGCTTCCGATTTGGGGGGTTTTTGGAGACAATGGGTGTAATGGCGATGCTGGTAGGTTGTCTGGTACTAATCGGCGCCGTGGCCGGGGGTCCTAGCTGGAGGGGATGGCGCCATGGTGGTTGGTTCGCGATTTGTAGGAAAAGAGGGAAACCGATGCGCCAGAGACACAAACTTGATTATGTTGTGTGACATTATCTTTCATACTTCTCAGCAAACTTTTGAAGCAATAATCTCTGACGGAATGAGAAATATTCATCCAAACTTGTTATAGCCCACTGTTCGCAAAAGCATTCATGAATTGCTAGAAGAGATCGAAGGGAAAATGGTCCGTTTGGAGCTTTAGATTTTCCTTCAAGGATAGAGATAGCATCTGCATGCACAGTACACAACATTAACAAGAACTAGAAGCTATTCTTTACATTATAAGAAGGCTTAAATACTTATTTTTGGTATATTAATAGGTTAATTTCTGTTTGCTACAAAGTGAAGAAATTAGCTCCTATGTTATTAAAAATTGTATGAACGAGGTCTATTTCTTAAATTGATAATAATGTCGTTAATTTATGTTAATGTGGTGTACTTTTTATTTTCTTTCTTTTTTGATGTTCAACTTTTTCTCTCTTTTGGCCTAATTTTTTCTCTCTCTTGACCAATTTTTTCTCTTTTTTCCATTCTCATTTTTTTTCTTATTACGCCCAAATGCTTTCCTCCCTACACTTTTCGCTTCATATTTGTGACCTCACTCAACCCCCAATTCTGCAAGAACAACAGAATCAGGTGTGCTACTCTTTTTTGTCACGAACCATGCCTGAACCAGCCAATACACCAGAACGAAGAGTAGAGCCTCCATTCCACAACGAGAAAGGTAAAGACCTAACGAAGAAGAAAACCCATAGCGGCGAGCAAACAGAATGCGAAACCAGAACCGTCGTCCTTCGCCGGCGGCGAACGTGACGCCCAAAAGCATCGTCGCGAGCTTGACCTCCACCATGACGTAGAACACGCAGGGAGAAGAACTTGTCGCGCCAACCACCGTTGCAAGCTCTGAAGGATCTCGCCATCACCGTCGCCGCTGGCGGTCGTTGTCGCTGCTGCAGGCCACCGTTGTTGCACAAACACGAAAACCCTTAGATCGCGCCTCTACCGTTGTGCCACCACTTGTGAAAGAAAGAAATCTGCCATGGTTGAAATTAGCTTTTTTTGCACTTTTCTTCACGCTTATGGCTTCGTCAACGACGAGCCGGTTGGGCGCCTTCTTGCATTCCAAAATCTCGATACTGAAATCTCTCTTTGTTTCCTCACTGAAGAAAGAAGAAAATAGAATGAATTAGATTTAGAATATGTGGGAAGAAAATCGAATTCTTAACATATGAGGATTTAAGAATATTGATAATTATATTTAGGCTTAAAAATGAGATTGGAAGAGAGAGAAAGAAGAAAGAGAAAGTTGAACACTAAGAGAGAAAAAGCTGGACAGCACAGGAAAAGAAGAGAAAAAATACGCAACGTCAGCCTAGAGTTAAGGTCGTTATTGTGAACTTAACGAAAGAGACCTACTAACAGCAAAATTAATAACATGAGGACCAAATTATATCATTTTCAAAAACGGGTACAAAACATAAATTCAACTCCGAACTTAAAAACTAAAAAGATAATAAGCCTTATAAGAACTACCAAATACAAAATGGAAAGAAGGAATGCGAGTTTGGAACAAGGGGTGCAAACGACAACCCAACCACTGCACTACCAACAACTGCACCTCCACCACCCAATGGGGCTGTCGCTGGCAACGTTGCTCGCAGCCGGAGCTGCCGCTAGAGTCCCACGACCACAGCAGGTTCTCCTCTTCCAAATATCAAAAGAGCTGCTGCTTTTTTTAAAACTCAAATTTTCATTATAGAAGATAAAGATTAAACACATGAGTGACAATGTCTCCGTGGACGGTGTAAGTGTAAGCGTAACATTTAGGTGAAACACCCTTGGCCACTAGAGAAAAGAATTTAATGACGTTGAAAATATTGACTAAAGCCATTGTTTTTAAAATTAGAAAAATTAAACACAATTAAAATTTTGAGTATGGATCATTTGCAATTTTTTATTATAGTTCAGGAATTAAAAATATGTTTAATCTATAAATAAGTTCTTATGAATATTTTTTAAACTCAGTTTCAAATTTAAGAATTCACGTTATTTAGATATAGATTAAAGTAATACTTGAATTTTTAAATTGACAAGAAAAAAAGGATGTATATGTACTTGTTCTCAAATTTATCCACATTTTAAATCATTAAAATACTTTTATTTTATTAGTTAATTTTATGTTTAATTATTTTTGTAGTCTTTATTTATGTTGAGTTTTTCTAATTAATTTTTTTCTCTCAATTGGGTATCTAAAAGTAAAAAATTGAAACAATTGGCTCTCTGATGTTAAATTGGATTAACAAAGTTAACTTACAGATGACTTGTCAGTGTGAACTGGAATAATTTAAAGACGTGACATATGCAGAACCTCTTAGGTGGAAAATGTTTCATTAAAAGATTAAAAAATCGTTTTCTGAAATCTAAAATCAAAACATGACAAATTAGGGTTCGTATTCGATTAAAATTGGGAATGAGAGTGTTCGTGTTCGAACTTGGAGACACAAGAAATTTAGGATTGATAGAGTTCGAGATTGGGGTGGGTTTTAGCGAGGTTGTTGGTATTGTTGTTGTATGATGTTCTCACAAAGTAAGGGTTCATACACATTTTGATAGACGTGGTATTGTTCGTAATTTTTTTTTTCAAGGTTGTGCTGTTAGTTGTTGAAGAATGTCTATGGGTCATTTTTGTTCCTCTTCCACATGCAATGAGTGTCGAAAGCAATATCGTAGTGTCAGTTCTCACAGAGATGGAGGCTGGAAGAGGAACAATGTATCACTGATTTGTTATTATGGAGAGAAGTTTGTCTTAAGGACTGCGAAAACAACTAAGAATCGAGGCTAACAATTTTTTGGGGTTGCCTTAAGTACAAGGTAAATTTGGTTAAATCTTTTTGTAGTACTGATTGGTTCTGTTTGGTTGGTTGAAAATAGAGTTCTAATTTGTTGTTTTGATTTTGAAATAGAATGGAATTGAAAATGTTGGATGCAACTACTTCAGATGGTGCAATGATGGTGGATTTGACGAAAGTGTTAGCTATGAGAAGTTAGAAGCAAAGGATGAGAGGTTGGTGAAGACTAAAGAAAATGAAAGTGATAAGAAGATCATAGTTCATTTGGAGAAAGTTGTGTTGGGTCTTCAAACGTGGACAAAGTTGTTCATAGGACTACAAAAACAACTAAGTTTGTCTTTATGGAGAGAAGTTTGTCTTAAGGACTGCGAAAACAACAAAGAATCGAGGCTAACAATTTTGGGGTTGCCTTAAGTACAAGGTAAATTTGGTTAAATCTTTTTGTAGTACTGATTGGTTCTGTTTGGTTGGTTGAAAATAGAGTTCTAATTTGTTGTTTTGATGATTTTTTGAAATAGAATGGAATTGAAAATGTTGGATGCAACTACTTCAGATGGTGCAATGATGGTGGATTTGACGAAAGTTTTAGCTATGAGAAGTTAGAAGCAAAGGATGAGAGGTTGGTGAAGACTAAAGAAAATGAAAGTGATAAGAAGATCATAGTTCATTTGGAGAAAGTTGTGTTGGGTCTTCAAACGTGGACAAAATTGTTCATAGGGGTTGTTATTATTCTATGTGTAATGAACATTATTGTAGTTGCAATGTTGATGGGAAAGGCATGATGTGTTGTAGATGTAATGTAGGCAATTTGAATGTATTGTTGTTGAATGTAATTAAGATTTGTTGCAATGTATTATAGGTGTTGCAGATGTTTAATGAAATGATCTCTCTGATTTGCTACATGCTTAAAGTTTACATTATATACCTATAGAAGAAGATGAAATGGTCTCTCTGATTTCCTACATGCACTTCATATACGAGTTTGGTTTAATACAAATCTTATTTGTATTTTCCAAGCAACAATAAGTGAGGTTAACATTAGTATGGCTATAATAGGTTGAGGACGTTAGTTGGGATAACTATTTTAAATGATGATAGCTAACACAGGATGAAGACCTTTACAAACTAAGATAAATATTTCATTTCATCTGACTTTTTGAAGGAAACGTTCTTTTACATAAGAAAGATAAATATTTGATTTTTGATGCCTTTAGATTATTGTAAACTCTATTAAGAAGACAATAATTTTTAAAGAGTATAGTTAAGTATAGCAAATTAATTCTATAGCTATTTTGAAGATAAAATTTCTTTAAAAATTAAGACGTGAGTATGAATACCTACCACTCTACTTACAACCTAATAAAGATGGGAATATTAGATTCTATATTCTAATAAAGATAAAATTATATTTATAGTTTATAATTAAATATAAATTTCATTTTATAAATTAATTTTGTAAGATTGAGTTAAACTTTAAAATTTATATTTATTTTTTATTTGGCTTAATATATATAATCCAATGTATATGTTTTAATGTGAGAAAATATTTTGAAAATTCTATGTGAAGTGAAAATAAGATAAATTTATTGTTCATATATAGTTGGATACAATGCTTATTTTACAAATTTATTTTGTATAATTTAATTAAAATTAAAATTCACTTTAATATATATATATATATATATATATATAGATATATTAAAAGAATTCCCTAAATATACATCCACTAGTGCAGCGAAGGGAAACGACCGCAATTGTTTTTCATTATACGTCGCGGTTTATGAACCGCAGCATATTCAGCCGTAGTAAAAAGTCTGGGACTTTAGGCCGCGGTTCCAACCGTGGTAAAAAGCGGGGGAATAGACCGCGGTTGTAGTAGGAATCACGGCCAAAACCCCTTTTTTAAAAAAAAAATCGTTGCACTATAGGCCGTGATTAGAACCGCAGTAAAAAGCCAAGAATAGATTGCGGTTCGTGCCATAACCGCGGCCAAAAGTCTTTTTAAAAAAAAATTAAAAAACGTCACAGTTTCTACCGCGGTTGTGGTAACAACCGCGACATATTCTCCTACAATTTTTTTAAATAGTAGGTCTGTTTTTGTGATATCCACTACCATAAAAACAGACTTGCATATCAAAACATGTACACAGATTCAATTTCAACAGATCAAACACATGTTCAAATGTATTTCAACATCACATAAATACAAAGTCTAATAACTAAGAACTAAGAACATTTCAACATGTTCAAATGTATTTTAAATCTAGTAACTAAGAACTATTATATAATCTAACTATATACTTTGCAGCAGCTTTCCTCATGAATGATAGTGGCTTCTCAGGAATTGTTGTAGTAGTCTTGAATCTCTACATAAGACAATTGATATTAATTAGTGTATATGAATTCCAAATGTTGGAGAAAATCAAAATTTGTTAAATTTAAATATTACCGTTTCTCAGCCTCTTGTGATATGGGAACGAACAATGTGGGCCATCCAATACATTACATAGTATCCGCACTCATATGACCCCTTCTGTCTGTTACACTACAATATATCATCACAGTTGTAAATAGTTAGTGAAAAACATTAAAACAAAACAACTATAAGAAAGTATGGCTTTAGCATATGTCAAATCTTAGAGAGAAATCCATGCAAGTTTTCTACTGTTAGCAATTAATCTCCCAACCATCATCATACTTGCTGGAATAGAACTACATATAAAAAAAGGTTTTAGCATTCATTTATATAACAAAGAAAGTCCAAACATTGAGGTTCTTACTAATCAATTACTTGTCTGAGATGTGTGGGAGGAGACTTGTGCAATGAGCAGAACCACAAAGCATAACTCTCCTGTATAGAAATAACAAGAAGTTGCCAATGACGCCTGAAATTCATAATAACTTAATTATTAGATATTAAAAGCACATATGGAACTTTATTATATTAGCAAAGTTCACTTACCCAGATATATAAGGCAAATAATATATTTTCTTGCCGCTTGCAAAATCTTCTTGTGAGATGTGTGTTGATCTGGTCAAAATCATTTGATTCGTGAATGGATTGGGATCAATGAACCCATAATCATCAGAGTACCCTAATTTGTTACTGATCCCAGACATATACCTGAAATAAAAAATTAACATTGATATAAGTATACTTGATATATAAATCAATTTTATATAAATAATTGCTCATAGACTTACATCATCCATAGCTGAAGTAATGTAATATTCAACTCTTTTGTTCCCGACGCAAGCTCTTTGACATCTTGACTATGGAGGTATAATGGGACCTCAGAGCCTCTCCCAAATACATTTCCATCATATTCAACCTCCAAAGGCTTATTTTCAAGGATGTTAGCAAGTCGCTGCAATGAACCAAGAGGATCATCCTCAGATAGAGGAATCTTCTCCTGTGCCTGTGTCTGTTGTTACATGGAAAAATAAGATAAGTTCTGACATCAATAACATGTAAACTTTAAAATTGAGAAGTGTAAAGTAGAATTCCATACCGGGGGAATCAGAAATTGAACCAACCAAATGTTTAGGCCAAGCGATAAAAGACCGGAATGCATGTTCCACAGTGAAAATCTCATCTGTGGGCAGAGGAACTGAGGCATCTGGTATGATAATTTCGTCTACTGAGACCTTCACCTCATCCTCTGATAGCTCCATACCATGAACAATAGTCGCTTCCTTAAACACTATTCCACAAGCTACCAACACCGTCTCGGTATCGTCTAAAATGTATAGGAGACATGGACTAGCATTGTCCATGTCATCCCCTGGGACGACTGGTGCTGAACAACTTCCTTTACCCTTTCTCCCTGTCAGAGTAAATGTTAGATTATACAAAAGATAGAAATAATTGCACATAAATGTTTATTAATTTTACCTGTGGGAGGCACAACATGTTCCTGTTCCTGTACAGGCCTAGGAGATGGCATCGGGCGCATGCCACATCTCTCAAACTGCTGCTGGAACATGGCGTAGACCTCATTATACAATTCATTCCTAAGATATGTCCTGAGCTCTGTCTTAAACTTCTCCTTAAGGTCCGCTCGAAGCTTTTTTGTGATCTCTTGTGTCAACTTTTGTTGTTGTACTTCGCTGTATGCATATGAAGTCTGACGAGAAGAGCTCCCAAAATAATCTCGAATGCCTACTCCAGGTCCAGCAGTACATACACGTCCAGGGTGCTCAGGTCGTCCAATTGCAGCGGTAAGAATATCCTGGTGACCCTCTGGAGTGAATTGACCTTAAGAGCTCTGCTCAATCAAGGAGTCCTGTAACATTACAAAACACCATTATTCTTTAAAAATTTTAATGTAGTATGTATAATGAAATTATTATTATTTTAGAAACAATGATAACTTACAATTCTTTCAGAAATTTCCCGTGCAGTGTTAGAAGAGTAGGTGCCCGATGGTTTCATACGAGCCAACTTCCATTTCTCATGCCGAGAAGGTGGAGAAGGAGGCTGAAGGGGGCTATCACCCTGAGATGGTGGTCTAGCATCTGTCTTTTGCTTGAGGATTTTCTCCTCAAGCTTTCTATACCCACCACGAGATAATAGGTGGGGGTTTTTGTTTTGAGCACTTGTTTCTTGTGCTTTGCTTCTAATTGTCTGTCACATATATTTAATTAATTAGTTCATATGATATATATTTGTTAATGAGGAATTGAATAATATCAACTATACTAACCTGCCATTCCTCTGATGTCCGACTCTGTACAAAAAGCCGCCAAGTCTCCTCATCAATTGACTTATATGTAGTACATGAAGACTTATTTTTATGGCTTCCAAAAATATATCTTGAGGTCAACTTACTTTTAAAATTTCTGAAGTTTTCAGCAATAGTTGATAAACACTTATTTCTAAGTGTTGCGACATTTGGAATGTCAAATGTCATCTGAAAAAAGTAATAAAGTTGTATCAGTACAAAATGATATCTATATAAACAAACTGTAATTCAAATGATATTAACTAACTTACCAGTATATTGTTCCATATAATGTTTCGATCAACCTCGGACACATGATCAAAAGATGGAGTAAGAATACTAATCCTGTCACGTGCCACTACTCCAAGGTATGATCGGAAGTCATCTGCATTGGGGCCAGTTGCCACACCCGTGATCACGTTGACATTCACTGGTGTTCTTTCACCACTATTCTTTCTGATCAAAAGTTGTTTCATCCTGGTGGGTCCTCTAGTGGATCTGGAAGGGGGAGCCTCATCCCCTGAAGAATGTGGATGATCAGCCATATATCTGTCAACATAAATAACAACATAAAATATTAATAAAAGACTTATGTAATATCATATAATTTAACAAAACATGAAATAGTAATCATAGAAAATACTTATACAAAAATTGGAAATTCATACATAAAGATATAGATTCATCATATTATATTTCCTCATCATGATCTGACCGAATTGCATGTACATCGTCGTCAACTAGAGATTGTTCATCCAAATTTGTTGTAGTTTGAAATGAATGGTTGTCAGTAATATGAATATTAATCAGATTGTCTTCGTTAACTTCAATTTGTTTTTTGCCTTGAAGAACGACATACCAATAGTCAGACGCATGATCTTTGACATAAAAAACCTAAGATGCTTGATGTACCATGATAAACGGTTCGTCTCGATAACCCACCTTTCGAAAATCAACCAGTGTCATACCCAATTCATCTATTTTCACACCACTCTTATTGTCAAACCACTTACATTTGAACAATGGAACAAAAAACTTGGTGTAATCAACCTCCCATATCTCTTCTATTATACCATAATATCTCATTGATCTAAGTACAAGAGATTGATCTTTTGATGTGGAAAATTGAAGCGACCCAACTTCTAAATTGACTCCACTATTTTGTATTGTGCTTTTATCATCCAAAGTCTTTGTATAGAATGTGAAATTATTGACTTCATAACCTGTACAACATACGACATCAAACTTTAAACCATTTGCAAGCCACAATAAAGTTTGAGAAGAATGTGGCTCTTTGTCAATTTCAGATTTGAACCAAGACATAAATGTTTTGTTATGCTCCATCAACTACCATTTCTCTGATTGTCTTGGATTTTTATTCTTAACAATGGCTTTGTGTGCTTCCAAAAAAGGGATCACCTCATCTGTGTTGTTCAATATATAAAGATGCGCTTGCAACAACTCTTCGCGATCTTTTGTCACCACATTCACACCTCGGATGCTTTTACTTGTAGAAAATTTATTCAACCATGATATGCAAGGAACTCCTATTGGATTCGTTGATGTCATGTAATCTGAACAAAACTCGATACTTTCTTCAGCAATATACCTTTCAATCATTGAACCTTCAGGATGATATGGATTTTTAACGTACCCTTTCAAAATCTTCATATAACGCTCAATAGGATACATCCATCTTAAGTATACTGGTCCGCACAACTTGATTTCTCTAACCAAATGAACAAGTAAATGTACCATGATGTCAAAAAAAGATGGAGGGAAAAACATCTCTAGTTGACACAAGATGATAACAATCTCGCCTTGAAGTTCATCTAACTTTATAGGATCGATGGTTTTACTACATATTGACGAGAAAAATGAACACAACCTGTTTATGGTTTGCCTAACATTTTTGGGCAAAATTTCACGAATAGCCACAGGTAACAATTGTTGCATTAAGACATGACAATCGTGAGACTTCATGCCAACAAGCTTTAAGTCCTGCATCGACACTAAACTCTTCATATTTGAAGAGTATCCTTGTGGTACTTTGATAACCTTTAAACAAAGGCAAAAACTTATCTTCTTTTGTCTAGACATTGTGTAACATGTAGGGGGCAAATAAGTACGTTTACCAATCTCCTTGGGTGCCAACTCTTCTCGGATATTCATGTCAACCAAATCCAAACGAGCATTCACTCCATCTTTCGTCTTTCCCTGAATGTTGAGTAGTGTACCAATCAAGCTATCACACACATTCTTCTCTACATGCATCACATCTATGCAATGTCTAACATCTAACTTTGACCAGTATGGAAGATCAAAGAATATTGATTTCTTCTTCCAAGGGGTCGTTACAGATGACTTCTTGGATGTTTTCCCAAATACATGATGTATTTTATTAACTTTTTCAAGAATTTGAAGGCCAGTAAGTGGATTTGGTGCTTCGTCCCTCTCTTGATATCCATTGAATGTTTTTTTTAACCTTCGATATGGATGATTACGTTTTAGAAATCTCCGATGACGCAGATACACCGTCTTTCTTCCATGTTTCAATTGATAAGCTGCAATGTCTTCTTCACATATAGGACATGCTTTATGACCCTTGACACTGTATCCTGACAAATTATCATAAGCTGGAAAGTCATTAATGGTGCACAATAACATTGCACGCATCACAAAAGTTTCAGAAGCGAATGCATCAAATATTTCAACCCCATCAACCCATAACAACTTCAAGTCTTCAACTAGTGGGCTTAGATAAACATCTATGTCATTTCCGGGTTGCTTGGGACCACATATCATCATAGACAACATCATGTACTTCCTCTTCATGCACAATGCAGGAGATAAGTTGTAAATCATCAATATAACTGGCCAACAACTGTGATTGGTACTCAGATTACCAAATGGGTTCATTCCATCAGTGGTTAAACCAAGCCTAAGATTTCTACACTCTTTACCAAATTGGGGGAATTGTTGATCAATATTTTTCCATTGCTTTGAATCAACTGGATGACGAAGCAGCCCGTCAATTTTTCTCTCATTTGCATGTCATCTAAGGTTTTTAGCATCTTTGGGATTCGCAAACAAACGCTTAAGTCTGGGCACTATTGGAAGGTATCATACTACTTTCAAAGCAGATCCATTTTTTTTCTATCTGACCATTATCTTCACTATTATTTTTTGACTTGTATCGTGATAACCCACATTTTGGACACTTTGTCAAAAATTCAAACTCTTTCCTATATAAAATGCAGTCATTGGGACAAGCATGTATCCTTTTATACTCCATACCCATTGGACAAAGAATTTTCTTCGCATCATAATTACGAGTGGGTAGTGTATTTCCATCTGGCAGCATTTCATTCAACAACGTCAACAATTCTGTAAAACTCTTATCAGTCCATCCATTGCTCGCCTTCAAATTCATGAGCCTTAACACCGCTAACAAACGTGTGATGAACTTAGTTGAACCGACATACAAAGGTGTTTCCGCATCAGTCGACATCGTCTCATACACATGAGCTTTGGCAAAATTTTTTGCTCCAACATCGCAGATCATGTCCTCTGATTTGTCTTCATCCGATCGATCTTCTTCCATGGTGGAATCAATAACATTTTCAGTTTGGGAGTCAGTGGGAAAATGCATTTCTTCGCCGTGCCATATCCATGTTGTATAGCATCTTAGGAAACCATCACAGATAAGATGTTCTCTAATTCTGGTTGCGTTCAACTTTCTCCCATTCAAACAGTTCACACAAGGACATCTAAACTTCACTTCATCATCACTTCTCTCCTCATTACGTTGCGCAAATTGTATAAATTCCTCTACACCTCTCTCGTACTCAACACTAATGCGTGGTAAATTAATCCAATTTCGATTCATTCCTAAATATTACAAAATTACAACTATATAATTTTACATATTAAATCAATTCAATCATACAATCATTTCAGTCATATAATCATACAATTAATAATAAGCATTCAAATGATCAATAATTCTTTCTGGAGTGGAGCTTTTACATGTTATTGTTTTAACTTTATGTATGATAAAATTTCTGGAGTGTATGAAATTCTATTTGTATTAAATTAACTTTAATCTATTTTCTTATGAATTTTTTATGTTATAGGTTGTTGATGATTTTGTTGGTGCCATCAATAAGGACTGGCTGTTTCAGTGCAAATTTCCGGATGATGTGTTCGAAGAAATCATTGCATCGTTTGCATCTATGGTTGTGCTCTTCTCGTTTGAGAAATCAATTTTGTCTTTGTATCTTACAGAGAATAATAATGTCGTACTGGTTGAAAATAATTTGTATTATGAGAGGATTACAGAGTTTAAGGCCATTTATTAAGTAAAAACGACATGCGAGTTTCACTGCAATTTTCTTTGCTTTAAAGTTCTTAAAAATAAGACCTTTTAAATTGTTTGATCGAGATCTAGTTTAATTATCAGTATAATACAACAGAAAGAATTATTTAATGTTTGGGTAATATTCAAATGAAGTAAAATAAGTAGGATTTACTAAATATTGCAATTATCGAAATGAGTACAATAAAATATTGAATGAATAAATTACATATTATGAAGTAAAATATTAATATTAATATTAATCTTATGATAAAGAACTGAAATTTCCTTAAAACATAGTCCATTCTTTATACATAGGAATTAGAAAAAAACTTTCAGAAGAGACTTTAATTTTATGTGGAGAAGAATTAGAAAGGTTACAAAGATCCGAGAATGATTAGTACAAGAAAATTTCCTAATTTTTCAAAATTTTAGAGTCGAATGATATTCACATTCGATTTAATGTTGATAATAGTCTTGAAATATTGTTATGACACAAACAACTATTTAACTTATATTGCGAATAAGAGGTAAAGCTTTGAATAGAAGAATAAGCAAACAAACTTGGGTTTGTTCATAACTATAAAAAATTATGACAGACTAAAATAATAAGATAATAAGAATCAATTTAAAGAAAACAGCAAAAACTCAATTTAAAGGCATGGCAAATAATAAGCTGAATCGAATAATAGAAATCAAGCATCGTGAATTGAGGAACTTATCCGAAGATTCGTGAAGACACAATGAAAATAA